>WNGS01004793.1:0-10524 GCA_020271785.1 Procambarus virginalis
TATATATATATATATGCCATTTTTTTGTATACAATCAGATATGTACTGTATAACCTTGCTTAATAAAGTGTACACCATAAAAAGGGGGGTGGTAGGAGAAGCGAACACCCTCATGTATTCAGAGTAAATGGCAAGTTTTTCCCTGAATGCTCTGTGTCCCTTCTCTGAGCTGTGGGTCCCTATAATTGCACCAGAGGTGTACCCCCTATATATATATATATATATATATATATATATATTATACATATATATAATATATATATATATATATAGATATATATATATATATATATATATAATATATATATTGTGTGACAGTAAAGTAGTGGAGTATGGTGTTCGGCAGTCTTCCACTGGCAGATGTCATGCCTGGTCACACATATGTACAAAAAAAAGAATGACTGCTTGTCTGATAGTCTGTGGTAAGGTAAGTAAGATATACAAAACAAAAGATAACAATGAATTTATTACTCTAGAAAACAAATTTAAATAAAGACAATTCCTTGGCTGAGCAAAGTGCAGGGATAACAAGTGAAAAAGAACTAACATAAAAATGAATACTGACGTACGTTAACAAGAGGACAAAATATAATACAAAGAAATATAAAATGGTCAATATATAAAATGGTGCTGGGATATATGAGCAAGCTAACAACCGCTATTTGATCCCACGAGGTGAATCAACTAGATGTTCTCAGCTATAGAGCACAAATTTCTGATGTGGTACAGCTCGCTGACTCCAACGTTGACTTGACGACGTGCGTGAGTGTAGAGAGCTGGAGTGGCGAGATCACGAACAGCCAATGAGAATGCAGGCAGTCCCACAGCTGGTATTTGCTAGTTGAGTGCAGTCGGCGAGGAGTGTGAGGGGGAGGGGTGCAGGTGCGTGTGGCTGTCTTGATATACGTTTTAGCTACTGTAGACCGTATCATGAAAGTAGCTTTGAACGTGACGATAGCAGGAAAGAGCAGGCTAAATCTCTTGGAAGAGATTATCGTCACAATATATATATATATATATATATATATATATATATATATATATATATATATATATATATATATAATGTCGTACCTCGTAGCCAGAATGCACTTCTCGGCCTACTATGCAAGGCCCGACTTGCCTAATAGGCCGAGTGATTTCATTTATTTTCCATAAATTGTTTCCAATTGCTTTATTTTATTATTATTATATATTATTTTAGAACATAAATTATTGACTTAATTGTGTTAGTTTAGGTTAGGTTAAGATAGGTTAGGTTAGGTAGGTAGGGTTGGTTAGGTTCGGTCATCTATCTACTTTAGCTTTAACTCAATTTAAAAAAATAACTCATACATAATGAAATAGAAGGTTTATCATTTTATATGAAAAAATATTGAAAAATATAAATTCAGGAAAATATGACCGAAAAAGTAAGATTAATAATTCTAACACGAATTTTCTCAATATTTCTTATGTTTCTTTTCACTGTTGATGGTAATTGAAAATCATTCTCCAAAATTCATTTTTATTTCTAGTCTGACGCGACACTTGAATGCGTTACTTAATAACTTATTAATTTTCAAAGACTTTTAGTTTACACACACACAACTATAACCTGCAAACACTAAACAGAGTTCAGAGCAGAAAAGAGTAGCAAAACTCGTTTTCAGGTTACAGTTGTGTGTGTGTAAAATTAAAGTCTTTGAAAATGTAATAAGTTATTACGAAACGCATTCAAGTGTCGCGTCAGACTAGAAATAAAAGTGAATTTTGGAGATTGATTTTTCAATTACTATCGACAGCAAAAGAAACATAGGAATATTGAGAAATTCGTGTTAGAATTATTAATCTTACTTTTTCGGTCATATTTAACAACATATGTTTACAAGAAAGACTGCTACCAAAATATACTAATATATAATATATATATATATATATATATATATATATATATTATATATATATATATATATATATATATTATGCGAACAAGCCTGAATGGTCCCCAGGACTATATGCGAATGAATGCTTTATGCTTTATATATATATATATATATATATATATATATATATATATATATATAGATATATATATATATATATATATATAATCTATTCATATATATATAATATATATATAAGATATATATATATATATATATTATATATAATATCGTACCTGTAGCCAGAACACACTTCTCAGCCTACTATGCAAGGCCCGATTTGCCTAATAAGCCAAGTTTTTCTGATTAATATATTTCTCTAATTTTTTCTTATGAATGCTAAAGCTACCCATTCATTAGTATAGGTCAATTTTATTTTATTGGAGTTAAAAATAACGTAGATATATGACCGAACCTAACCAACCCTACCTAACCTAACCTACCTATCTTATTGTTAGGTTAGAATTAGGTAGCGGAAAAGTTGGGTTAGGTTAGGTTAGGTAGGTTAGTATCGAAAAAACCTTAATTCATGAAAACTTGGCTTATTAGGCAAATCGGGCCTTACATAGTAGGCTGAGAAGTGCGTTCTATATATATATTTTAGTTCTATATATATTTTAAGTGTAATACATTCTATATATATATATATATATATATAACAATTATCTCAGAACTTGGAATAATATCAGTCTTATGAATGACTGCCTCAACAATTAGTATTATTCCATGATTGAGTCCCTGGACGTCAACATGTGCCTCTCGATAGCCTGTTGCTCCAGTCTTAATTAATATTGTCAGGCACGACTCATATAATCACCAACAATAGGTATATCAATCAAAATGTATAAACACGCTCACCTCCATTCACTGCGTCAACTGTTCCAATACATTGTAAACCAGAAACAACCAAACAAAGATGTCCAACGATTCCTGTGAATCAATCCTTCTTTTAATCAGGTAAATCTCCTCTGTCGATTTATCCTCTTCCAGGTCAACTGGTGAACCTTCAACTAACTGGTCCTCACATGAATGCGACTCCTCACAGCTACCAAGCCCGAACCAGGAATTTACCATAGCAAAATAATCGCCTTCGATAAAGTCTAGAAAATATCTTAAATAAAATTCTTACCATCTCGCAGTCTGCGAAGAGTACTCTCCCGCTCCGGGCGAGTCCACACCTCAAAGATCTTCCAGCAGATAGTCTCAAAGCTTTCCAAATGTACTCACAAGAAAGGAAACAAGAGAGATATCAAATAATATTCACGTGGAAATTACTGGGGGGAAGGACCAGGTCCCAAATCTACACAGTAAAATAACATCTTACTGTAGTGAACGATGTGGAAGAAAATGCAGAACAGAACCAGTGAAGAGCAGGGGTGCTATAGGCACAATCAGAGAACACTGTGTAAACATCAGAGGTCCGCGCTTGTTCAACATCCACCCAGCGAGTATAAGAAACATTGCCTGAACAACCGTGGGAGAACCAATCTTCAAGAGAAAACTAGAGAGTTTTCTTCAATAAGTAACGGACCAACCAGGCTGTGGTGGATTTGTGGGCCTGCAGGCCACTCCAAGCGGCCTGCAGACTCAAGCTCTCACAAGTCAAGCCTACTCCTTCTGGGAGTAGAAGAACTCCCAGAACCCCATCAAGCAGGCATCAAACAGTACCTCACTGCCAGGCGAGCACCAACCACCAATTGAGCGAGTATGCGTCGCTCTCACCTCCATGATGCCATTCCATCTTAATTCTTTAATATCACTTCATAAGCACTATATGCATGACTAGTTAATATATTTAAGCATTACTATAAGTCCCTGAACACTTCTCCTCAATGTACATGGTCAAGTTCAAGCAACCAAAGGCTCTTTCCCCAAAACTCTTGTAGCGAAGACACTTGCCTCCACTAATCAAGATGGCGCCCGGGGCTTACCTCCTCTCAAGGTCAACCATAAATTCTTCTCTTGACTGTAACTCTCTATCTCGTCTCGACTGGAGTGAGAGGATCATATACAGGTAAAGACCTGTGGGCGGGTTCTCACAGAGGGCCAGCAAACCTCTTCCTAGGTTTACCACAGTGGAATACCAAGGTACGATAACCCTCAATGGCTTCAGACCGCCCTTTTGGTTCCACAAGTCGAGGCTGACGCCACAATCTCCCTCTTCTTGCCTCCAGCACTCGTCACCGTCGCCGTCTACAGTAGTTTCTTCAACAAAACACAAGAAGTGTGCTTTCTTCTAAGAGGGGACGAACTGCGTGCGTCCTCGTCAACCCCACACTGGCAACTGGCGTCACAAAGCTTGTACACACGACACGTCACGCCCTTGCTCCTTCCCCATTAGCATCATCGAGCTGTTTCGTCAGTGAGGAATCCTACGTACTCTCGCTATCCTTTAGCCAATTCCTGTTCCTCCAGAGTGGCTCAGTGACACTAAATGCCTCTAACAAGCCTTAGGTGACCAATAACTCTTATGCTAGGCAGAGCCTGGGGTCATGAGGCTATTGTCAGGCAGAGTAGGTTGTCAGGCAGAGTAGGTTGTCAGGCAGAGTAGGTTGTCAGCAGAGTAGGTTGTCAGGGCAGAATAGGTTGTCAGGGAAAGTTAGTTGGCAGGGAGAGTAGATTGTCAAGGGAGAGTAGGTTGTCAAGGGAGAGTAGGTTGTCAAGGGAGAGTAGGTTGTCAAGAGAGAGTAGGTTGTCAAGGGAGAGTAGGTTGTCAGGGAGAGTAGGTTGTCAGGGAGAGTAGGTTGTCAGGCAGAGTTGGTTGTCAGGGGAGAGTAGGTTGTCAGGGGAGAGTAGGTTGTCAGGGGAGAGTTGGTTGTCAGGGGAGAGTTGGTTGTCAGGGAGAGTGGTTGTCAGGGGAGAGTTGGTTGTCAGGGGAGAGTTGGTTGTCAGGAGAGTTGTTGTCAGGGGAGAGTTGGTTGTCAGGGAGAGTTGGTTGTCAGGGAGAGTTGTTGTCAGGGGAGAGTAGATTGTCAGGGAGAGTAGGTTGTCAGGGGAGAGTAGGTTGTCAGGGGAGAGTAGGTTGTCAAGGGAGAGTAGGTTGTCAGGGAGAGTAGGTTGTCAAGGGAGAGTAGGTTGTCAAGGGAGAGTAGGTTGTCAGGGAGAGTAGGTTGTCAGGTTAGAGTAGGTTGTCAATGTTAAGGGAGGTTTTGGTGAATTAAAATTTATATCACTAAAGTTCATAAATTTTGTGAGATGTAAATAACAGCTAAATTAAACAAAGTAATTGAAAAATTGCTGTGCGCGGCGCACTTGGGTCTGTTTTCTCCCCTCTCTCACCCTTTCCCTCTCCTCTTCTCCTACTTCTCCCCTCTCTCACCCTTTCCCTCTGATCTTCTCCTACTTCTCCCCTCTCTCACCTTTCCCTCTCCTCTTCTCCTACTCTTACCCCTCTCCCTCTTCCTCCTTCACACTTTACCCCCACTCTTTGCCCTGTGTTTAAATATAATAAAAAAATTATACTTTGTCTTTCTACCAATCTTTTTTCCGATACAACCTCTCTCACCCTTTCTTTTCCCCTATATTTTCCCCTCCCCCTTCTCACCCCTTTTATTCTCTGTTTCCCCCCCCCCCACCCTCCTCTCTATTTCTCCCATTTATTTCACCATCCACCCTTCCCGGACCCTTTTCTCCCCCTCATTCTTACCTCTCTCCTCCTCTCCCCCCCCTCCCCGACAGACAGAAAAACAGATAGCCAGACAGACAGACAGACAGACAGACAGACAGACAGACAGACAGACAGACAGACAGACAGACAGACAGTCAGATAGACAGACAGACAGACAGACAGACAGACAGACAGACAGACAGACAGACAGTCAGACAGACAGACAGACAGACAGACAGACAGACAGACAGACAGACAGACAGTCAGACAGACAGACATCACAACAACGCATTACAGCAAGCACTAAACGGAAGTGTTGCGGTGTCGTCACTCGAGGAGTTTTACCGACGTGGAGAAACAAGACCAATAAGACTAAATTCCTCGAGTCTTATTCTCTGGCGAGAGAGATTAGGAACAGTACAATTGAGCAGAGAGAGAGACTGGATGAGATTAGGACCCTGAAAGCGGATTACCCTAAAATCTGGTAATGTAGTGCTGAGATCTTCAGAGAGAAGCGATTGGATGCTTCTGGCACCCAAAAGGAATCGGACGAGCACGACGAAGAAACTGCATTGTTAACATCGAGGGAAGAGTTCTTCATAGATAAGCCAAAGACTGATTTATAGTTTTCTGTTGAAAACACAATATTAAGTTACTGTTGCAAGGTACTCAGATGGGAACACTAACAGCTGGTTTACTGGTAATCTTCAAGGAACATTAACTGCTGCTACTGGTAACCAGGTAATCTTGAAGGAACACTAACTGCTGCCACCGAGACCGAGGTATACTTTAAGGAGAAAATTACTGTTGCTTCCGTTACCGAGGTATACTTTAGGTAACAATAACTGCAGCTACTGGTACAGTGGTATACTTTAGGAACCATTAACTATCCTTATGCTTCAGGGAACAATATATGTTACTGGTACTGAGGTATACCTCAGGGACCACCAACTGTTGGTACTAAAGTATACCTCAGGGACCACCAACTGTTGGTACTAAAGTATACCTCAGGGACCACCAACTGTTGGTACTAAAGTATACCTCAGGGACCACTAACAGTACTGAGGTATACCTCAGGGACCACTAACAGTACTGATGTATACCTCAGGGACCACTAACAGTACTGATGTATACCTCAGGGACCACTAACAGTACTGAGGTATACCTCAGGGACCACTAACAGTACTGATGTATACCTCAGGGACCACTAACAGTACTGAGGTATACCTCAGGGACCACCAACAGTACTGAGGTATACCTCAGGACCACCAAGAGTACTGAGGTATACCTCAGGGACCACCAAGAGTACTGAGGTATACCTCAGGGACCACCAAGAGTACTGAGGTATACCTCAGGGACCACCAACAGTACTGAGGTATACCTCAGGGACCACCAACAGTACTGAGGTATACCTCAGGGACCACCAACAGTACTGAGGTATACCTCAGGGACCACCAAGAGTACTGAGGTATACCTCAGGGACCACCAACAGTACTGAGGTATACCTCAGGGACCACCAAGAGTACTGAGGTATACCTTAGGGACCACCAACAGTACTGAGGGTAAGGTCATACTCAGAGGTGTGATCAGGACATAAAATATAAAGACTGTAAACTGCTGGTTGTCTTGTGTGTTGTTCAGCGGCGCCCAGCACAGTCGTGGTGGTGCAGAGCTGAATTATTATTTTACCTCTATAACTATACTACAACCACTTCCGTCACCACAACCACTTCCGTCACTACAACCACTTCCGTCACTACAACACTTCCGTCACCACAACCACTTCCGTCACTACAACCACTTCCGTCACTACAACCACTTCCGTCACTACAACCACTTCCGTCGCCGCAACCACTTCCGTCACCACAACCACTTCCGTCACCACAACCACTTCCGTCACTACAACCACTTCCGTCACTACAACCACTTCCGTCACTACAACCACTTCCGTCACTACAACCACTTCTGTCACCACAACCACTTCCGTCACCACAACCACTTCCGTCACTACAACCACTTCCGTCACCACAACCACTTCCGTCACTACAACCACTTCCGTCACTACAACCACTTCCGTCACTACAACCACTTCCGTCACTACAACCACTTCCGTCACTACAACCACTTCCGTCACTACAACCACTTCCGTCACTACAACCACTTCCGTCACTACAACCACTTCCGTCACTACAACCACTTCCGTCACTACAACCATTTCCGTCACCACAACCACTTCCGTCACTACAACTATCACCACAACCACTTCCGTCACCACAACCACTTCCGTCACTACATCACTTCCGTCACCACAACCACTTCCGTCACCACAACCACTTCCGTCACTACAACCACTTCCGTCACTACAACCACTTCCGTCACCACAACCACTTCCGTCACTACAACCACTTCCGTCACCACAACCACTTCCGTCACCACAACCACTAACTTCCACTATATATTTTAGACTGCCACTGTTCTAATGACCGCTGCTCCTCCTGCCATATATTGTCCAACAACGACGATGACTCAAGTTTGTCAGCATTATGCTAAGTGTTCTAGTCATTTGGTGTCCAGCCACTTGGGCTGGACGATAGAGCGACGGTCTCGCTTTGTGCAGGTCGGCGTTCGATCCCCGACCGTCCAAGTGGTTGGGCACCGTTCCTTCCTCCACGTCCCATCCCAAACCCTTATCCTGACCCCTTCCCAGTGCTATATAGTCGTAATGGCTTGGTGCTTTCCCCCTGATAGTTCCCTTCCCGCAGTTATTTGGTACGTCGTATGTTATCGTGTTCAAGTGTTTGAGATTTCATTGATGTCATCGAGAATTGAATTCTCTAGTAATAACGTATTTAGAATTTCATCACAAGCTGTATTTGTTATGAATGAATGTTATAGTTTAATAGTTCACTTAAACTCTCTAGTTTGCTAGCTTTTTGTTTGTTATGAAACCCGAACTGTCCAGCACATTCAGCGGCGTATACTTATTGTAACTCAGGAAAGCAAGAGTTACAATAAGAAACTAAAGTGCAATACATTCTCTATTCCATGTTAGAGCCTTTGATCATAAATAATCCTCTGCCGATATGAATAAATAATATATACGCTCCATTGTTCAAGAACCTGTTGGGTTGGAAGAAAATTTTTGGAAAACTTGGGACCCGTGTGTGATGCCACCTCTAACCATTGTCAGCTCCTAATATTTACTAACATGATTATTCTGCATTACCTCCCCATAGCTCTATAATTACACTTATAGCACAAAAATAACTGTGGCACACATGTATCTACGAGAACACGTACTTTAGAACATATGCAATGCCAAATAAGTTAGTGGTAGGAGAGACCGCAGAGACCACTCTTAAAGAGAGACCACTTAGACCTGCCCTAAAGAGAGAGAGACTACTTAGACCAGCCCTCAAGATGAACGACCAGCATTTTATTACGGCATGACGGTTATTAAATTACAAGTTAAGGCCACTGAGACCATGGCTGGGCAAGGCATAACCCAGCCTTCTGGGCGGGAGGTCCAGAACCACCTCGAGTACTCTGAACTCAGAGAAAGACTCTACAATAAAGAAGGCGGAGAGGTACCTCCTGCCCCTTGCACTTGTCCACAATCCTGGAGACAACACACTGTCCGGCCTAGGAGAAATATCCTAATTGTGATCTCAGCTTCCAGATAGTTATGCATGTGCTTTGGCTATCATTTAACACAATCCGCCTTTTAAAACCTAATACTAACTTCGTTATGGAGCCCAAAAAATTAAAACACACAGTACTGAGTCCGAACAGGGCTAACAGTATTATACAGCAATAAATGCTTTAGCTGTTAATCAGATAAAAAGCGTATCCACCTGAGTATTTTGAAGAACATTAAATTGGGCAGCTGATTATCACATGTGTCGATGCTTCACAGCACACAGCACACAGGCTCTTCACTGAGGTGCAAAACAAAATATAAATTTCTAGAGCTCATCATCAAATTGACTCATTTCAACAACTTATTGTTAATGGCCAAACACAGAGGTGATCAGCCACAAGCAGGTGTAGGACTGGATATCTGGGATTCATTGACTTAATGTACCATAGGCTTAGACAGTTTAGAATCTTATATGATACACTCAGTACAATCAAAATAAAGTGATATCTCAGTGTGTTAATCTGGGGTGATCCAGGACGCTGGTTCGATCTCGCCTTCCTGCTCAAATATATCTTCATTATTATAAATATATAATATATATATATATATATATATATATATATATATATATATATATATATATATATATATATATTAGATATATATATATATATATATATTTCATAAATATTATATATATTCATAAATATATATATATTATATATTATATATATATTATAGATATATATATATATATATATATATATATTCATAAATATATATATATATATATATATATATATACTATATATATATATTATAAATATATATATATATATTATATATATATATATATATATATATATATATATGTCGTACCTAGTAGCCAGAACTCACTTTTTGGCCTACAATGCAATGCCCGATTTGCCTAATAAGCCAAGTTTTTCTGAATTAATATATTTTCTCTATTTTTTTCTTATGAAATAATTAAGCTACCCATTTCATTATGCATGAGGTCAATTTTTTTTCATTGGAGTTAAAATTTACGTAGATATATGACCGAACCTAACCAACCCTACCTAACCTAACCTAACCTATCTTTATAGGTTAGGTTAGGTTAGGTAGCCGAAAATGTTAGGTTAGGTTAGTTAGGTAGGTTAGGTTGTCGAAAACCAATTAATTCATGAAACTTGGCCTATTAGGCAATCGGGCCTTGCATAGTAGGCTGAGAAGTGCGTTCTGGCTACTAGGTACGACATATATATATATATATATATATATATATATATATATATATATATATATATATATATATATATATATATAGATATATATATATATATATATATATT
>WNGS01004795.1:0-16458 GCA_020271785.1 Procambarus virginalis
ATTGGAGGAAGCTCGCTGTGTCCTTGTCTATGTCTGATATGAGGATGAGAAACGGCACTGGAGGAGGCACAGTACTCTCGGGGCACTGGAGGAGCCACAATACTCTCGGGGCACTGGAGGAGCCACAGTACTCTCGGGGCACTGGAGGAGGCACAGTACTCTCGGGGCACTGGAGGAGCCACAGTACTCTCGGGGCACTGGAGGAGCCACGGTACTCTCGGGGCACTGGAGGAGCCACAGTACTCTCGGGGCACTGGAGGAGCCACAGTACTCTCGGGGCACTGGAGGAGCCACAGTACTCTCGGGGCACTGGAGGAGCCACAGTACTCTCGGGGCACTGGAGGAGCCACAATACTCTCGGGGCACTGGAGGAGGCACAGTACTCTCGGGGCACTGGAGGAGCCACAGTACTCTCGGGGCACTGGAGGAGCCACAATACTCTCGGGGCACTGGAGGAGCCACAGTACTCTCGGGGCACTGGAGGAGCCACAGTACTCTCGGGGCACTGGAGGAGCCACAGTACTCTCGGGGCACTGGAGGAGCCACAGTACTCTCGGGGCACTGGAGGAGGCACGGTACTCTCGGGGCACTGGAGGAGGCACAGTACTCTCGGGGCACTGGAGGAGCCACAGTACTCTCGGGGCACTGGAGGAGCACAGTACTCTCGGGGCACTGGAGGAGGCACGGTACTCTCGGGGCACTGGAGGAGCCACAGTACTCTCGGGGCACTGGAGGAGCCACATACTCTCGGGGCACTGGAGGAGGCACAGTACTCTCGGGGCACTGGGCGTTTCACGGTCGATGACTGTTGACAGGGTTGAAGTTTGACTATTAAACACTGGGTTCTGTTCGTTAGGAAATTGAGGATCCATCCTCCTGTTTTTCTAGTAGTTTTTTTTGAGTGCATTGTGTCTTTGTGCCATAACACCATGGTCACATTTGTCGAAGGCTTTTGAAACGTGTGTGAATATTGCGTCAGTATTGTGTCTGTCTTCAGTGGTACCTGAGGCCATGTAGAGTGCTCAAGCAATTGAGAGAGGCAGCTAGGAGCGCTCTGTTTTGAACCTGTTTTGAACCTGTGTTGCCTAGGGTTATGTGGGACAATACAGGTTCCTAAACTCTGTGATTACGTGTGTTTTGTGATCTTACTTCGTGGGCACTCTTTCAAAGATTGTTACGATGTCTGATGTTAGCACTATCAGTCTATAATTTCTTCCCTCTACTTTATTTCCTCCTTTATGTAGTGGTGATATCCCCGCTCTTTTAAGTATCTATGCTCCGTCTCCAAAAAATATTTAGGGCCTGTGATAGTTTTTGTTTACAATTCTTGGTGAATATGGAATTCCAGGAACCAGGGCTTGGTGCAGAGTCCATAGGCATGCTGTCTGTGGCTACTTCAAATGTCCAGTGGGATTAGGGTGACTAATTAGGGGTGATAGGAATTAGGTGGGATTAGGGTGATATGATTTGATGTTGGTATCACACTCAAGAAGAATTCGTTTGGGTTACATCACTCTTCAGTGTGTTCAGAGGCTCACTGAACATAGAATCTTCCCGGAAACCATCTGTTCCATCTCCCTTATGGAAGGGCCCAATTCTAGATGTCTTGTCGTTAGATGAAGATATTGTTCTTGTTCCACGAATAGAATAATGGGACAGCCCGCCGTCATTTTAGCTCAACCCGTCCGGCTAATAGCAGGACGCATTTTGACGTATACTTGTGGTAAAAAATTGTCGTACTAGAAAATGGCGGCGGCTGGCGAAATTGACATACTGTCCCGTTTTCTGTTTTGGGGTACTATTGGTAGGTTAGGATAGGGGCACTTTAGTACAACAGTTTCTTGACGTTGGGAACGTCTGGGAGAATAGGCTGTTTAGCGAGCTGTTGTGATCTATTGTACATCATATTTTGGCCGTTAGGGATTTATTCGTCAAAATACTGTACACTGTTTCGGAGGACAGGGGCCTCTGGTACTCTCGTTTTCTATGACAATTTCCGTTTTTTGTGCACGGATGACTGCTGAAGAATGCAAATGGATTACCTGTTGGTGCGGGATTTAACAGGGATTAACCCCGGGTTTGTGTGGCTCGGGGGGTATAAAAATTGCCATTTTTAATTCTTTGCTTGATCCTTGATGCTAAGCGGCCAGCGAGGGAGGCGGGGTCAGTTATTGTTAGACACGACACGGGTCTCCTGTCATGAAAGGCTTTGTAAGGAGAGACTTGTCAATTTTTCGGGAAGGGGGGAAGGACCCCCCCAGGGACCCACGTCTGTGGTTATTAATAAAATAGAATTTTGGGGCCCACTTCCCCCCTCCCCCCCCTCTTCCCCCCTCCCCCCCCTCTTCCCCCCTCCCCCCTCCCCCCCCTCTTCCCAAAATGTCGTTTTTTGACCCAAAATGTTCTCGTGGGAGTAGAATATTATGTTTTTGTACAATTTCGTTAATTTTATGTGGATTCCGTCCCATGTTGGGCCTGCGAATAAATGATAGAGCTGTTCAGTTAGCCAAATGTCACCACCCTTGAGTCTAAATATGGTTCTTCACCCAGCAGTGTTAAAATAATATTAAATCGGCCTGGCCAACAAATGTCTAGGGGTATCAATAAGTCACTGAATAAAAAAGGTGAACAATATATTTGTGCTAAGGGGGACAAAACCTAACAATTAAATAGTACGTAAGAAAGCCAGAAACATTCTTTAACTTGCATTAACATAAATAAAACTTCTTGGTGAGGCATGAGCAATATCACCAGAACATGAATACATAAAAGGGAATATCTACAATCATCTAGCCAGAGAGGTAGCCTAATAATAACTAAAAATACCCGACACCAAGGACTGAACTTAAGCCATGTCTACCCTCGACCACCGCCTTCACGCTACTGCCGGAATACTGGCTTTGCCAGGACGGCGTCACCTCCCTAATATCAACAGACTATCCACATAACATTGTGGAAATTCTAACAATAATTTGGAGTATTAATAATAAAGACATTATTAATTTTACGAGTACTCAATGACATTAGTTTATATAATGGCAATTACTGACAAGTCAATATTGAGAATAAAGCAAGATTAAATTATAACCACTCGCTTGACAACACATTCCGCCGCTAGCAACATTTCCAAACTGGTCAACTGCCTACGGAGAAATACATGAGAATTGTAACACGAAAACTTCATACAATATACCATGCTAGAATATATAATCATATAACATGCAAAAATCTCATACTAGATCCAACATTAATTAGAGAATAAGATAAGAATCACGAGTAATGAATGAATCTTAAAATGAATGAATCTTAAAATGAATGAATCTTTAGCAAGATTCGTGACACCAAACAATCTGCCTTCAAAGAAGTGGTCTGTAACCTTTCATGGCCAATAAGCAGCCCGAGTCTCCGACAGCCCAGGTGAATGGAATGTTTAGGTCCACGGAAGTGGGGTTTAACAATTTATAAAATGAAAATGCATTTACAGATGGAACGAGATAACTGTGTTACGAGCAGGTCTAAATCTACGTCTTGTTCCATCTCCTGCTGATGGTACTCGGTGACGTGACGCAGCCTAGCCTAGCCTAACCTAACCTAAACACGGGTAATAATGACTACCTCAACTTACGGGCTATTCATACCCGTGCCACCTCTTGGGTGGCTTAATCTTCATCAATCAATCAATCACCTCAGCAATAACGGCTGCCTCACACCACTGCCGTATGTAAAAATGCCAATTTGGAGCTCAAAATTTCCTGTCCAAAATGTTGGAAAATTTCATGCTAGGGAAATTTGCATGACATTAAATATATGGACTGACATGTGTTTGAATATTACGTTCAGACCACCTTCCCGCTCCAGACAGCCCACCAATCACAATGCAGTTTCAACTATACACATGCATCCAATTGGCTGAACTCCTGGGCTTTACACGTGCGGCGGAGAGAGAGAGAGAGGAAGGAATGGGGTTACCAGCGACCGTTGGCCGAGGTCAGGTCATCCGGGATTGACACCATTCAACAGCTAACTTGGGAATGACTCTTTCTCCCCACCACCTATGATAATACAGTTGTATAAACTGCTCTCTTTGTATAACTAGGCGTCGTATGCCGCCATACACACCAGTTCTGAACTGCTGATGCTATCCCAGATCCGCCGACACCCGACACGATGCGTTTGTGTCGACAGATGTGAATACAAATGTTCATGTGCACAGCATTGCTGAGGACAAGTGCTACATGCGCAGCATTGCCGAGGGCAAGTGCTACATGCACAGTATTGCTCAACACAGTAGCCACGAGGTACAAGACCAGCCGAGAGAATTCCTTTCTCTCACTTATCATGAAAGAGGAGTCACACATATCTGGATTAGCCAAGAGAGTCGGCAGACTCCTAGGTGTTACTACTGCTCGGCTTAGACTCAACTATAAGGGGTTCTTCTAATTACCCAAAGCCTCCTAGCATATATAAGTAATGAAGAAATATGATATATATTTACACACTTATGTTGGTGGGGAATGTAGAATATAGAAAAAAAATATATATATTTTTTTTACTCTGGGAAATATAATTTTATAACAATTAGACGAAACTAAATGGCAGGTGAAGCCATAGGAAGTCGACGATCCAAGCGACAATGTTATGGAGCGACTTAGCCAAGATAATTTGTTGCCAGAAGTGCAACAATATAGTGGATAACAGGACGGGTATGGGGTCCACAACCGCTCACAGGACGGGTATGGGGTCCACAACCGCTCACAGGACGGGTATGGGGTCCACAACCGCTCACAGGACGGGTATGGGGTCCACAATCGCTCACAGGACGGGTATGGGGCCCACTACCACCCACAGGACGGGTATGGGGTCCACTACCACCCACAGGACGGGTATGGGGTCCATTAACACCCACAGGACGGGTATGGGGTCCACTACCACCCACAGGACGGGTATGGGGTCCACTACCACCCACAGGACGGGTATGGGGTCCACTACCACCCACAGGACGGGTATGGGGTCCACTACCACCCACAGGACGGGTATGGGGTCCACTACCACCCACAGGACGGGTATGGGGTCCACTACCACCCACAGGACGGGTATGGGGTCCACTACCACCCACAGGACGGGTATGGGGTCCACTACCACCCACAGGACGGGTATGGGGTCCACTACCACCCACAGGACGGGTATGGGGTCCACAACCGCTCACAGGACGGGTATGGGGTCCACTACCACCCACAGGACGGGTATGGGGTCCACTATCGCTACCCCTCTGTCACGCGGTAACGTTATAGTAGAGTGAATTCCGCCCTGAAATAGCACTCATAATGGCTACCAATATCCTTCATTTAGGGCCTCACTATTCTCACACACACACACACACACACACACACACACACACACACACACACACACACACACACACACACACACACACACACACACACACACCGAAAGTTCTTTCAAATTCTAAAGAAAATGTTACTTTATGCCCCCAGAAAAAAATGCAGGATTTGATTTAGGCTGTTGCATACCCGTCGAGCCATTAAAGCAATGATTTGTACACATTGTCGGGCATACATTTTCTGATTAGGCTTTCATTTTGACTGGCGTGTGTGTGTGTGAAGGCAATCGTGACTGGGATTGGCCGATCCGCGGGGCACACGAGCTATCGGCGCTGATTCAATCCCCGCCAAGCTTAGTCGCTATAATTACTTCTGTCAGCCGCCATTTGACTCCGGCATTAGAGTCGTTATGGCGGTAATCATCCGACTATCATTAATAATGATCGTTCTGAAGGGGGGGGGTGGAGGGGTGGAAGGGGGGCGGGTGTTGAGGGGTTTCAACCCCCTTCTCCTACCAGCCGTGGCAAGAGATGATTTCCCGATCTTTTCTACTGATGGAAATGGAGCCACGCCCTCTTCTTCCCCCCCCCCTCCCCCTTTTCTCCGTCATCACCTGCTCCCCCCTTCTCTTCCCATTCCACTTTCCTCTCCCCCCTTCCACCATCCCACTCACCCCCTCCATCTCATCCCACTCCATACCTTCTTTTCTCCATCTCCTGCAGTTGAGAGGCGGGACCAAAGAGCCAGAGCTCAACCCCCGCAAGCACAATTAGGCGAGTACACACACACACACACACACACACACACACACACACACACAGTCATCCTACCATCAATCTCAACTCTACCCAGCTATTCCATTGTCCACGGACCATCAATTCTCACACACAAATCAGTGCTGAAGTTACATTTTCAGCGTCATTTTTTTTTTATCTTGCTGTTGGTTTCACCGTTTATCCTGCTGGTAGGCCTGTGCTTGCTGGGTAGTTGTTGTTGTTTCAGATTTAGCTACTCAGGACGAAGTATCCATGTAGCACGGACTATGGTGAGCCCGTGATGCTGGGTAGGCCAGCCCGTCTCTTTTATGTGTCACCGTACCAGCCCAAGCAACCCACCTAACCCATCGAGGCCGAGGTAAAGAAAACGGTCGATCCTGCAAGTGTTCGATCCTGCAAGTGTTCGATCCTGCAGCTTGTAAATATTCAGTCCTGAAGCCAGTAAGTCACGGTGTTCGATCCTGCAGCATGTGCCTATGGTAAGGCGATTATAAGCCCATATCATTACTAAAGTTCTTTTGTCAAGTTTTTTGTTCGTGTGGGAAGGGGCGGCTCGGTGATTGACATCGCGGCTCACCACACGGGAAATAACCGTTGCTTGATCTAAGCCTAGTGACGGGTGAGAATTGGGAATCAAATTTCTCATTTAAGAATTCGCATCGAGAATCAAATTGCCTCCAGAATTTGGGCTCGACAGAATGTTATCCCTGGCTGGCGCTGTTCTAGGTAATGAAGAGCGAAGTGTTATTATTAGGCTGTTACTGACCCCTTATGTGAGGGGGATTGAACTCAGGGTACGAACATGCGTGCATGACACGCTCACGCACCCACAGGCCTGGTTAGGCGAGGACACGTGCACAGCAATTGGCGGGAGCAGGGCGGAACGAGACTGTGCGCGCGCGGCGCTTTCAAACACATCCCGCCAAATCGCCGCCATATATATCTTGCCCCCAGTTGACAATCCCGGCGTCACTCACGTCCCAATACTCCGACCAATTCATGAATCTTTTAGTCATGGTGTTGTCTGAGGGAAGGGTGAGGGGGAGGGTGTTGTTGATGGGGTGGCCTTTGGGTGATGGGGGTGTTAGATAGGGGAAGGGGGGGGGGGGTGTTTGAGGGGGGAGGGGGGTAGTTGAAAGGGGTGGTTGTAGGAGGGGGTTGTATAGGGCAGCGTTACTACTGTTACCAGGAAGGGCCTGGTTGATTAGTACTTTTGTTGTGTCTCGTGAGATGCCTTGGCGCTAGGTCTACCACCAGGCGCGTGTGTGTGTGTGTGTGTGTGTGTGTGTGTGTGTGTGTGTGTGTGTGTGTGTGTGTGTGTGTAAAAGAAAAAAAAAGTTGACAGTTGAGAGGCGGGTTGGTGTGGGTGTGTCTGTTCTGAACTAACACTTAAAGTTTAATCAACACGAAGCATTTCAAAACGTGTTTATTTTTCCAATTGTATGTGTACATTGTGTATATTGAGTTCTTTCACGTGCATATAGAAGGCCAGGCGTTCGGTGCGTTGTCTCGCTGCACGTGCTCCTCGTGATGGTTGTTGTTTAGATTAGCTACTCAGGACGAAGTCATAGTAGCACGGCTATGGGAGCCCGTAGATAGCGAAACTTACCTGGCACAGGAGCTTGGGGCTCTGACCGCGGAAATACAAGTATAAATGCAGGAAGAAAATAAGCAATGTAGAGAAGCACGTGGAGGGGGATGGGCTGGGGTTGGTGTGGGGGGTGTGCAATGGAGGAGGAGGAGCTGGGATAGTAGCAGAACTGGAGTGAAGGGAGAGCTCTTTGGGGGAACCATCGGGGGAGTGCGAACCTCGACTACTGCAAGAAGCTGAGGTGAATCCAAGAACTGGTTGTGTCATCCATTCTAAGATTAAGAGTTAGATGCAGACTCGTATAATAATTTTGGGGTAATCAAATAGTCACTTTTTCTTATTGTGTCTTTGTTATTTCCTACATCATTCAATGGTGTTGTGTTTGTAAAAAAAAAAAGTGATGCCTGTTTATTTCATTATTATTAACGGCGTCTCCCGGAGAACTGACTTTCTGGTGACAGGAGTGATTAGTCGACAGTATAATAAAGACGGTACCTGGCAGGGCGGCAGTAATAGAGAGTGGGGAGGAGGGGGGTGGCCGATGTATAGACTGACGGTAGATGGACGGAGGTAAAACAAGTGTGTGTGTTGGGGGGTTGGGGGTCGGTGGGGTAGGCATGTTTGATGTCTAAAATTAACTCTTCAGGGGAAACTGAGAGGGGGGACCAAGGTGGCGATATGGAGCCGCCCCCCGCCGCCCCCCCCCCCCGCGCTCAAGGTGTGAATTAGATGTGTGGGAGAGATGGGTCTCTGTGGGGGTAGTGTGGGGGGGGGGGGAGGGGTGGCGGAGTGGTGAGAGCTATGGAGAGTGCTGCAGTTTGGGGAGGTGGGGGAAAGGAGCCCTTGAGGGAGGGGTGGCTCTGGGGTAGGGGTGGTGGGGTAGGTTGGGTGTCGCAGAGCGTAGAGAGAAAGCTACTTTCATCGATCTTTAGATATTGACCCTCACCCTCTCCAAAATCCTGCATGTATCAAACTGCAGGTCGATCCCATTCTCCTCAAGACAGGTCGCATCCCCCCCCACCAGACAGTCGACTCCCCACGGACAGGGTCTCCCCCACAGAGGACAGGTCGACCTACCTCCCCCGCGTCCCTCCTCCCACCAGAGGACAGCGTCGACCTCCACCGGGTCGCCTCCTCCCCACCAGAAGGTGACCCCACATAGGCGGCGCTCACTCTCCCACCGATGACGGCGACTCCTCCTCCAAGGGACATCGACTCCCTCCATCACGCAGGCGACCTCCCCCGGGACAGGTCCGACCTCCTCCAAGAAGTCACCTCCTCCACCAGAGGACCCAGTGACCTCGCATCCTCCTCCCCACCAGAGGCCAAGGTCGACTCACTCCGTCGAATTATGAGTGACACTTTGCAGCAGGATGCGTAACATTGGCCGGAGCAGTCAAAGATCGTCCGACATCAAAGAGTCACACCACACTAATGCAGCGGGAAAATATGAGAAAAGGTCGCCTCTCCTCCTCATTGCATCTCTCGCCAACACTCCCTCACCCCCCCCCCCCCCGCTGTTGAAGATTAGGGGGGGGGGAAGGAGTGGGGAGGGAGAGGGCTTGGAAGGTGTAGGGTAGAGAGGGCAAAGAGAGAAAGGGAAGAGGCAATACATTGGTAATGAAGATGACGGAGTAGGAGAAGATAAACAAATGGGCAAGAGTAGGAGAGAAGGAAGGGAGGTAGCAGGTAATTAGGACAAATGAGTAGGGGAGGTGTGTGCTGGGATTGGCACGGAGAGGAAGGAGGTGCAAGTGTATTACACAGGGTGAAGGTAACTATAACCTGGTGGATCAAGACTATACCGTCTCGGTACTAAGAACAGGACGATTCAGTACACCATGTAACTCTTTTAAGACACTGGTGCTCTCTTGGGAGTGAAATTATTTCGCATAATAACAGAACTATTTAGAAGCTGGATAAATTGCTAACCTGGAGAGCGTGGAAATATCTTTTACTGCTCAGAATCCACTCTTTATAAATACAGTCTTCAGAGGGACTAGATTTATATCCTCCAAGGATGCCGGACCAACCGGCTGTGGTGGTATGTGGAGCCTGTCGCGGCCGCTCCCGGCGAACAGCCTGTGGACCAAAACTCCTTTCACAAGTCATATGCCTAGGCTCCGGGCCGGGCTTGGGCGTAGAAGAACTCCCAGAAACCCCCATACAACCATGTAAATCAACCAGGTTATCTAAAATATTGGGACCGCTTAAAATGATTAAATGTGTATTCCTTGAGCACAGGCGGGAAATCCACACCTAATAATCTTGTGATGGGACAGATTAGGAAGGACTGGTTCTGAATCTGCACACGGAAATGACCATCACACCCTGAAACCAGTAGCATTGCAGGATGGTGCGAATAGTCCCATAGAAGAGCAAAGGTGCAATGGGTACGCTGAGAGAGAACTCTATCAATATAGTAAATCGTAGTAAATCCTCGTTTGGGCTTCCTGTCCCGGACTGTGTGGAAGCAAGTAGCTCCTCAGCCCTGTGTCCACTCGAGTCGTTACGTCGCAGAAATGATGTACTAAATGGTCCGAACCAGCTTTGTGTCTCACCTTTTTTGTACGTGGCTTTTGTGTTCGATAGTCTGTGATCTGACCTGCGTTGTATATTTTCGCTTTTTCTGTTTCCATAAAAGCGTTTTCCCCCATAGTGTTTCCATTCCATAAAAGCCGGGACTTCTCTCTTCCTTAAATATTTGTATTATTATTATCTGTGGCCCATTGAAAAAGCTGATGAGATTGGAGGATTGATTTTTATTGTTGCCGCGAAGGCGGCTAGTTTTATTGTACACCCCATACTCATCCTGTGAGCGGTAGCGCATAAAGCATTACAGAGGGCACAAAAGGTCTTTATCAGACTCATCTTAGATTATTTCATAAACAATTTCATCTATTGGAGGAGGCTCGCTGTGTCCTTGTCTATGTCTGATATCAGGATGAGAAACGGCCTGGAGGAGGCACAGTACTCTCGGGGCACTGGAGGAGGCACGGTACTCTCGGGGCACTGGAGGAGCCACAGTACTCTCGGGGCACTGGAGGAGCCACAGTACTCTCGGGGCACTGAGGATAGCACAGTACTCTCGGGGCACTGGAGGAGCCACAGTACTCTCGGGGCACTGGAGGAGCCACGGTACTCTCGGGGCCACTGGAGGAGCCACAGTACTCTCGGGGCACTGGAGGAGCCACAGTACTCTCGGGGCACTGGAGTAGGCACGGTACTCTCGGGGCACTGGAGGAGCCACAGTACTCTCGGGGCACTGGAGGAGCCACAGTACTCTCGGGGCACTGGGCGTTTCACGGTCGATGACTGTTGCTATTGACAGGGTTGAGTTTGACTATTAAACACTGGGTTCTGTTCGTTAGGAAATTGAGGATCCATCCTCCTGTTTTTCTAGTAGTTTCTTTTGAGTGCATTGTGTCTTTATGTGCCATAACACCATCGTCACATTTGTCGAAGGCTTTTGAAACGTGTGTGAATATTGCGTCAGTATTGTGTCTGTCTTCAGTGGTACCTGAGGCCATGTAGAGTGCTCAAGCAATTGAGAGAGGCAGCTAGAGCGCTCTGTTTTGAACCTGTTTTGAACCTGTGTTGCCTAGGGTTATGTGGGACAATACAGGGTTCCTGAACTCTGTGATTACGTGTGTTTTGCGATCTTACTTCGTGGGCACTCTTTCAAAGATTGTTACGATGTCTGATGTTAGCACTATCAGTCTATAATTTCTTCCCTCTACTTTATTTCCTCCTTTATTGTAGTGGTGATATCCCCGCTCTTTTAAGTATCTATGCTCCGGTCTCCAAAAAATATTTAAGGGCCTGTGAGTAGTTTTTGTTTACAATTCTTGTGAATATCGAATTCCAGGAACCAGGGCCTGGTGCAGAGTGCATAGGCATGCTGTCTGTGGCTACTTCAAATGTCCAGTGGGATTAGGGTGACTAATTAGGGGTGATAGGAATTAGGTGGGATTAGGGTGATATGATTTGATGTTGGTATCACACTCAAGAAAATTCGTTTGGGTTACATCACTCTTCAGTGTGTTCAGTGGCTCACTGAACATAGAACTTCCCGGAAACCATCTGTTCCATCTCCCTTATGGAAGGGCCCAATTCTAGATGTCTTGTCGTTAGATGAAGATATTGTTCTTGTTCCGACGAATAGAACAATGGACAGCCCGCCGTCATTTTAGCTCACCCGTCCGGCTAATAGAAGGACGCATTTTGACGTATACTTATAAGTAAAAAATTGTCGTACTAGAAAATGGCGGCGGCTGGCGAAATTGACATACTGTCCCCGTTTTCTGTTTGGGGTACTATTGGTAGGTTAGGATAGGTGCCACTTTAGTACAACAGGTTCTTGACGTTGGGAACGTCTGGGAGAATAGGCTGTTTAGCGAGCTGTTGTGATCTATTGTACATCATATTTTGGCCGTTAGGGATTTATTCGTCAAAATACTGTACACTGTTTCGGAGGACAGGGGCCTCTGGTACTTCGTTTTCTATGACAATTTCCGTTTTGTGCACGGAGACTGCTGAAGAATGCAAATGGATTACCTGTTGGTGCGGGATTTAACAGGATTAACCCCGGGTTTGTGTGGCTCGGGGGGTATAAAAATGCCATTTTTAATTCTTTGCTTGATCCTTGATGCTAAGCGGCCAGCGAGGGAGAGGCGGGGTCAGTTATTGTTAGACACGACACGGGTCTCCTGTCATGAAAGGCTTTGTAAGGGGAGACCTTGTCAATTTTTTCGGGAAGGGGGGGAAGGACCCCCCCCAGGGACCCACGTCTGTGGTTATTAATAAAATAGAATTTTGGGGCCCCACTTCCCCCCTCCCTCTTCCCCCCCCCCCCCTCTTCCCCTCCCTCTTCCAAAATGTGTTTTTTGACCCAAAATGTTCTCGTGGGAGTAGAATATTTGTTTTTGTACAATTTCGTTAATTTTATGGTGGATTCCGTCCCATGTTGGGCCTGCGAATAGCATAGAGTGAGTTAGCAATGTCACCCTGAGTCTAAATGGTTTCACCGCCAAACAATCTACGTTCAAAGAAGTGGTCTATAACCTTTCATGGCCAATAAGCAGCCAGAGTCTCCGACAGGCCCAGGTGAATGGAATGTTTAGGTCCACGGAAGTGTGGTTTAACAATTTATAAAATGAAAATGGTATTTACAGATGGGAACGAGATAACTGTGTTACGAGCAGGTCTAAATCTACGTTTAGTTCCATCTCCTGCTGATGGTACTCTCGGTGACGTGGGCCTAGCCTAGCCTAACCTAACCTAAACACGGCCAGCCTAGCCTAACCTAACCTAGACTACACTCAGAGCTTAGGGTAATAATGACACCTCAATTACGGGCTATTCATACCCGTGCCACCTCTTGGGTGGCTTAATCTTCATCAATCAATCAATCACCTCACAATAACGGCTGCCTCACACCACTGCCGTATGTAAAAATGCCAATTTGGAGCTCAAAATTTCCTGTCCAAAATGTTGGAAAATTTCATGCTAGGGAAATTTGCATGACATTTAAATATATGGACTGACATGTGTTTGAATATTACGTTCAGACCACCTTCCCGCTCCAGACAGCCCACCAATCACAATGCAGTTTCAACTATACACATGCATCCAATTGGCTGAACTCCTGGGCTTTACACGTGCGGCGGAGAGAGAGAGAGGAAGGAATGGGGTTACCAGCGACCGTTGGCCGAGGTCAGGTCATCCGGGATTGACACCATTCAACAGCTAACTTGGGAATGACTCTTTCTCCCCACCACCTATGATAATACAGTTGTATAAACTGCTCTCTTTGTATAACTAGGCGTCGTATGCCGCCATACACACCAGTTCTGAACTGCTGATGCTATCCAGATCCGCCGACACCCGACACGATGCGTTTGTGTCGAAAGATGTGAATACAAATGTTCATGTGCACAGCATTGCTGAGGACAAGTGCTACCGCGCAGCATTGCCGAGGGCAAGTGCTACATGCACAGTATTGCTCAACACAGTAGCCACGAGGTACAAGACCAGCCGAGAGAATTCCTTTCTCTCACTTATCATGAAAGAGGAGTCACACATATATGGATTAGCCAAGAGAGTCGGCAGACTCCTAGGTGTTACTACTGCTCGGCTTAGACTCAACTATAAGGGGTTCTTCTAATTACCCAAAGCCTCCTAGCATTATATAAGTAATGAAGAAATATGATATATATTTACACACTTATGTTGGTGGGGAATGTAGAATATAGAAAAAAATATTATATATTTTTTTTACTCTGGGAAATATAATTTTATAACAATTAGACGAAACTAAATGGCAGGTGAAGCCATAGGAAGTCGACGATCCAAGCGACAATGTTATGGAGCGACTTAGCCAAGATAATTTGTTGCCAGAAGTGCAACAATATAGTGGATAAAGTCGGGTATGGGGTCCACAACCGCTCACAGGACGGGTATGGGGTCCACAACCGTCACAGGACGGGTATGGGTCCACAACCGCTTCACCAGGACGGGTATGGGGTCCACAATACTCGCTCACAGGACGGGTATAGGCAGTGATGTGGTGGAGGCTGACTCCATACACAGTTTCAATGTAGATATGATAGAGCCCAATAGGCTCAGGAACCTGTACATTAGTTGACTGACAGGTGAGAGGCGGGACCAAAGAGCCAGAGCCCACCCCACACTCTTCTGCACAAAACTGGAGATGCCTTTTCCCCAGATTTCGATATCTCCTGTCTTAGGTGTTTTATTTAAAAAAAAAAATGAGTTTAACTGGTGACAGAGCACCTCTGGAACGTCTCCAGAGGTTCCAGAGATGATTCCTTGTGCTTTTGTCCCATCTACTCCCAGGCCGAGCTCGAAAAGGAGTGGAAGAACTCCCGAAATCCTCCCCAGGTATGCTCCAGGTATAGCCCCACCTCATCTACCATGACTACCACGTCATTAAATTTTAAATTTTGCCCCGAGGGGCGAGTTTGTTGGGCAGCGCCACTCATCTTGTGAGCGGACACACCGCCATAGTAGCATGTACAACACTCCCCAATAGGAAGAAAACCCGCTGGGTTGTTCATCCTGTCACTTGTACCCAGACACAGCTGGGACTTGCTACCACGTCATCTACTGCTGTTCTTGACGACCATTCGTCTTACAGTCTTGATCTTCCACAGTGGTGCTTGTGTGAAGACTTCCTGAAGTCGCTCGGAGAATTCTTCGCATACTTCCATGTCGTTTTCTGAGAGAATTCTCCTTGGTCGTGTACTGTTATTTCTCTCCTTATATGACTGTGAAACACTGTGTTGGTCGTAAGCCTTTCGGGACAGTGTCGTTGTAGATTTTAATTGTGGAGTGAGTGTGAAGGAGCCCCGTGGGGGGAGCCCTCTTCTCACTGCAACTAAGACCCCCCTTCCCTTCCTCCCCTGGTGACCCAGGGCTTCCCTTTCCCTTGGAGACCCCGGCCCCTTTCCCTTGGAAGGCCACAACCCCCTCCCACCCCCGGGGGGCGGTGTTGCACAAAGCAATCTGAAAAGATTAATTGAGGTTTGTTAACTCTCTGGAGACCCGTTGCTTCCAGTGGTCTTCTGGCTCTTAACACCTCTCCCTCCTGAAGGAATTATGACATGTGATGATGGTGATGATGATTGGAAATAGTAATTTAATTGCTATTAAATTACTGTTTAATTCAAACATTGTGAAAGGTATTCGTAGGTTAATTGGAACTCTGTTTTCTCCTGTCCTGGATAATTACAACAAAACTACGGAGAGTCGTGTGTGTGTGTGTGTGTGTGTGTGTGTGTGTGCGCGTGTGTGTGTGCGCGCGCGTGTGCGAGTGTGAGTGTGAGTGTGAGTGTGAGTGTGAGTGTGAGTGTGGGTGTGGGTGTGGGTGTGGGTGTGGGTGTGGGTCTCTTATAACCACAGGCCCACCACCCCCTCTCCCCCTTCTCATATACTGTCCCAGAGCCCTTGCCAGTACACCGTCTTTATTATTCTTGGGGTCGACTAATCACTCCGTCCCAGAACCGTAGTGCAAACACCACATACCTCTCGTGGAAGACGCCATTAATAATAATGGAAATAAACAGGCATCACTTTTTTTTTTTCTACAAACCAACACCATTAATGATGTAGAAAAAAAAGACAAATAAGAAAAAGTGACTACTTGATTACCCCAAAATTATATACCGAGTCTGCATCTAACCTCTAATCTTAGAATTGTGGTGACCAACCAGTTCCTTGGATTCTACCTCGGCCTCTGTCTTGACAGAGTCGAGGTTTCCGATTCCCCCGATGCGTTCCCCCAAAGAGCTTCCGTCACTCCAGTCATGCCCTATCTCCACTGCCAGTCTGTCCCTGCTTCCTTGTTCATACCCCCCCCCCTCCACCTCTAAACCCCCCACAAACATCCCCCCCACTCTCCACGTCGCTGTCCCTTCATTGTTATTTTCTTCCCTTCATTTATACTTGTAATGTTCCGCGAGATAGAAGCCCCGCTCCTGTGCAGGTAAGTCAACTACCGGGCTCGGCCCATAGCCCGTGTCTATTGTTTGGGACTTGTTCCGAGTAGCTGAATCTATAACAACAACAACCACCCGCGAGATAGCACGGTGCAGCGAGACAAGGCACGAAGACGCGCTTAGATGCACGTGAAAGAACTCACAATCACACACTGTCTACATACAAGTGGAAAAATAAACACGTTTTGAAAATGTTCGCTGTTGATTAAACTTTAACGTGGTAGTTCAGA
>WNGS01004796.1:0-16737 GCA_020271785.1 Procambarus virginalis
TTTATGTGTAAAGGAAGAAATGTATATGTTTATCACTCAGAATGTTTAGTAATATGTTTATTGCTTGTGATGTGTGTCTATGTATGTATTAAACACGATGTACTGAACGAGGTGAGAATAGCTTGAGCTACCTCATCCCTGTGTGTGTGTGTTTTGCCTCCATAAACTTATTTCAATTTCAATACGGCACTACGACAAGCAGCAGAACACCGTTCACCATACGACCAACAATCAGGAGCTCTACGACGCCCTGGATACACAAACCTCTGAATAATCACTTCAGCAGCAAGCCGGCCGCCAAGGGGTGGTGGAACACAATCGAAATGTTAGAAAAAACCGGCGCTGGAAAGATTTTTAACACCTAAGATGAGACGCCCCGCTCCACAGCTGGTGGCCCAAGATGAGACGCCCCGCTCCCACAGCTGGTGGCCCAAGATGAGACGCCCCACTCCCACAGTTGGTGGCCCAAGATGAGACGCCCCACTCCCATAGCTGGTGGTCCAAGATGAGACGCCCCACTCCCACAGTTGGTGGCCCAAGATGAGACGCCCCGCTCCCATAGCTGGTGGCCCAAGATGAGACGCCCCACTCCCATAGTTGGTGACCCAAGATGAGACGCCCCACTCCCACAGTTGGTGACCCAAGATGAGACGCCCCGCTCCCACAGCTGGTGGCCCAAGATGAGACGCCCCACTCCCATAGCTGGTGGTCCAAGATGAGACCCCCACTCCCACAGTTGGTGGCCCAAGATGAGACGCCCCACTCCCACAGCTGATGGTCCAAGATGAGACGCCCCACTCCCACTGCTGGTGGCCCAAGACTGAGACGCCTCACTCCCACAGCTGGTGGCCCAAGAGCCTGCACATACCTGAGGCCAGACTCGAGGGAGTGTATGGGTGAATGTTTACACGGTATTCATCAATAGATACTCATGTCTGTTGGTACACACCAGACACATCAAACAAATACTCACAGCTCTGTCAACAAAAAATGAATAACGAGGTCTTCTCTACTCACCTATATGTATTCACCTACATGTACTAACCCAGAAGTACTTGCCAAACTGTACTCGCCTAAATCTACTCACCCAGATGTACATAGATCTGCTTGCAGTGTTGTGCATCAGCTCCTAAGCCCCGCTTTTCAAACTATTAGTTGTATTAATGCAATGAATCGGTTTCCTGGTTCTAATCATATAGGTTCCAATAGCACGGTGAACCATGTCCTCGGGGTCAGTCCCCTGGTGGGACAGCAACGGTTGGGCATGTTTCTTTTTCACCTGATGCTTGTGTTCACCCAGCTGTGAATAGGGACTCAGGAGCTGGGCAAGTGTTGTGGGGTTGCATCCTAGAGAGGTTCATTGGCCAAGCGGGAGACATTATTATTATTATTTTCAATATTAAACTGTGATTCGGCTAAATTTGGGCTCATATTGGCCAGTCTCATTATATTTATGTGATTTTTAATGCTGAAAAAATGAAATGCTTTCTGGCACCAGGGTTAGTCAGCTTGATCAGTGGTTAATTGTCTTCTTTGTCATTTTGCCTTCTTCTTGAATCTTTAATGTCGCTGTCATGTCCACCTCGTTCCTCTTGGTGTGGTGAGGGGCAGTTACCTTCAGTGACTGTGTAGTGGGGACTATGGATAGACTTCAGCGCCACCCGCCAAAAAAGTAATCACATTTCCATTAATAATTTTGTTATTAATAATTATTTTTATTATTATTATTATTATAATATAATATTATAATATTATAATATAATTATTATTATTATTAATTATTAATAATTTAATAATTTTTGAGATTAGTTAGCCACCAAACGCAATGTTTCCTAGGCCTACTGTACTAGAATAAGCCTAGGATTGCTTATTGTTAGGACAGGTTAGGTTAGATTTATGGGTACTGTTTCGATTTTTTGTTTATGCCTTTAGCAATCTAGACTTACGAACTTAAACCTACGAACACTTTCGTAAGCACTTACGAACGTGTACATCTTTCCACGATCTTTGACGGCTTTGGTTACATTTATTAAACAGTTTACAAGCATGAAAACTTGCCAATCAACTGTTGTTATTGTTATAACAGCCTCCTGGTGCTTCGGGGCTCATTAACTGTTTAATAATTGTAAACAAAGCCGCCAAAGATTGAGAAAAGATGTACAGGTTCGTAAGTGTTTGTTTACCTGCTTCGTGAATCTAGCCCGATGTACTGTCCCGTTTTCTGTTTGAAGCCTCTTTGTTCGGGATCCTGGACTCTGATAGATTTCAACAGAAAAGCAAAAATTTGGAAATAACAAAATTTAATCGGTAGATAATGAGAGAGAGAGAGAGAGAGAGAGAGGGGTGGGGGAGAGAGGAGTAAAAACAGACATAACTCAATAGCAAAGAAAAATAAATAATGACGCCAATTATAGAGAGACGACCTTTTGGTGCGGGAATCCCCACTCTCTCTCTCCCTCCCTCCCACCTTCCCTCCCTCTTTCTCCCCCCCCCCACACCCTCCCTCTCTCTCTCCCTCTCCCATTTTGAAGTCTCACCCCGCCCTGGTGAACAAACTTCCCGGTGGTTCCCCCCTCCCAAGCCTCGCCCGACCCGTAATAGGTCATTATTTAATACTTGCGTAGCGGCGAGTAATTTGGTCCATGTCGACCCTTTCTTTATGGTCATAATTGCTGATTGAAAATTACCCGTGTCGACTCTATGTATGCCTAGTTTATGTATGCATGTATGTATACTAGCTTTCCGTTAGTATGTATTAATTTGGCGAATATGGTAGAAAAAGTAGGTTTGTCGTGGGGTAACTATTTTATTTTTTTCTCGCTTCCCGTCCTGGTGCGTTTTTTAAGTAAATATTTAGTTTATCGGTGATTGCGTCTTCCAAGGAAGACGGAAGAATTCTTCTAGTTTGTGGCACCTGTTCTTGAAGTGATTGTCGGTTGAGTAACCGCAAAAATGCCGCCACGATTGGTTTGGTGTTGATAAGGGATTGGGGATTTTTTTTTGGGGGGAGGGAGGATTAATGCAGGTATATTGCTGATGAGTATTTAGATATATATGTGATTGTAGGTTAGTCATATATGTGACTGTGATTGGGTGGATTTAAATAGCAGCTGACTCGTATGGGCCAATACGAGGTTACAATCACTGGGATTGCAATTGATGTTAGATCTTATTTAACACCTTGGTGCTGTATTGCTGGTATTTAAATATTGTATAATACAATTGTTGTATGTATTTGAAGCTTCTCTTTGATTCTCGATAGGAACGTAGGTCATAAATATCGCGACTATTATTGTCTGTTTCATCAATCAGATGGCGCTTTATCTTTTGTATATCTGAACTGGTCTTTGAAACACTGGTGCTCCTCGCAGAGTGTGTGTGTGTGTGTGTGTGTGTGTGTGTGTGTGTGTGTGTGTGTGTGTGTGTGTGTGTGTGTGTGTGTGTGTGTGTGTACTCACCTAGTTGTGTTTGCGGGGGTTGAGCTCTGGCTCTTTGGTCCCGCCTCTCAACCGTCAATCAACAAGTGTACAGGTCCCTGAGCCTATTGGGCTCTATCATATCTACACTTGAAACTGTGTATGTGTGTGTGTGTGTGTGTTAGGGGGGGCATCACAAAGAGGGGGAGGGGTGTGCCCCACGGGGATGGGGTTTCCAGGGGGGGCAAGTTACCTGTGGTAGTGCCCAGAGGGAGTGCCCAGAGAGAGTGCCCCAGGAAGGGTACGCAGGGCGGGTATACAATTAATTAGCCTCATTTAGTGAAAACAATTCTAGGGTGACACCTTGTGGTTCCTGAGAACCTCACTGTGGGAGGAGGAACCGTAAAAGGTTATCATACGCGAGATAACGAAATCTAACACCATACCCCAAGAAATTCGATACAAGTACTTGGGTGAAGATTAATCAAGAAGCCGGAAATGGATTCGACAAAAATCATTACTGATTCATCTAACCGTACTAATGCCGAGGCTGGAGCAACATACCCTGTCATTAGGGAACAATGTCTTTCAAAACGGCAATAAAGGGAAACCCTTCCCTTTATATATTATACGAAAGTTCTCTTTTACGAACAGATTGTAGAAGGTTGGAAAAGTTAAGTGAGAAAGTAGAATAGGCTAAAAGCATTAGTAGTTTCATGGCGTCATATGTCAGATTATATTGGGAAGACAGGAACTAGCGTAGTTCTCATCCTGTAACTACACTAACGTAATTACCACACACACACACACACACACACACACACACACACACACACACACACACACAAACAAACATAAGCCCCCCCACTTCCTCCCCCACCACCCCCTCCCCTCTCTGAGGCTCCACAAAGGCCGCCAGTGTCGCCAGCCTCGTCTGTTCTTCTCAAGTTTCCATGTTCGGGGCTGCGTCTCGCTGCTTGCAAGCACTCAAGATGAGCAACATCATCATCTTGCCAGGGTGATGCTCAACGGGTCATTCTAAGATGCGGTTCTGGGAAACCCGACGGATATTTGGGGAAAGCTGTGAGGAATTCGTAACCCGATAGCTCTGTATATATGATCTGCGGACGTATGTCAGCATAATATGCTTAGTTGTGCTTGCGGGGGTTGAGCTTTGGCTCTTTGGTCCCGTCTCTCAACTGTCAATCAACTGGTGTACAGGTTCCTGAGCCTACTGAGCTTTATCATATCTACACTTGAAATTGTGTATGGAGTCAGCCTCCACCACATCACTGCCTAATGCATTCCATCTGTTAACTACTCTGACTCTGAAAAAATTCTTTCTAATGTCTTTGTGGCTCATTTGGGTACTAAGATTCCACCTGTGTCCCCTTGTTCGTTTCCCACCCTTGCTAAATAGTTTCGTTGTCCACCCTGTCAATTCCCCCGTCTCTTCTGTCTTCTACGATCGTGAAGTTCAGCTCCCTTAGAATTTCCTCGTAGCTCATACCTCTCAGTTCCGGGACCAGTCTGGTGGCATACCGCTGAATCTTCTCTTAACTTTGTTTTGTGTTTAACTAGGTATGGACTCCAGGCTGGAGCTGCATACGCCAGGATTGGTCTGACATAAGTGGTATACAGGGTCCTGAACGATTCCTTACACAAGTTTCTAAAGGTAGTTCTTATGTTGGCCAGTCACGAGAAAGGTATTCTCTTCTGGGAGATGGGAGAGCCTTGAGCAGCTTCTATAGCAATGATGTCAACCAGGTTATTCCATCAAAATGGGATGAAACAGAAAGAACATAAACAAAAAGCTGTTGTGTGTGAAAAGTGCAGTCACTTGTGTTGTCCCGTCTTGAGTACTGCTCAGTACTCACTTCCCCCTTCAGAGCAGGAGAGATTGCTGAAATAGAGGGAATACAGAGAACATATACGGCACACATAGACGAGGTAAAGCACCTAAATTATTGGGATCGTCTCAAAGCTCTCCAAATGTACTTACTAGAAAGAAGACGAGAGAGATATCAAATAATATACACATGGAAGATACTGGAGGGCCAAGTACCAAATCTGCACAGTAAAATAACGACGTACTGGAGTGAACGATATGGAAGAAAATGCAGAATAGAACCAGTGAAGAGCAGAGGTGCCATAGGCACAATCAGAGAACACTGTATAAACATCAGAGGTCCGCGGTTGTTCAACGTCCTCCCAGCAAGCATAAGAAATATTGCCGGAACAACCGTGGACATCTTCAAGAGGAAACTAGATTTATTCCTCCAAGGAGCGCCGGACCAACCGGGCTGTGGTGGGTATGTGGGCCTGCGGGCCGCTCCAAGCAACAGCCTAGTGGACCAAACTCTCACAATTCAAGCCTGGCCTCGGGCCGGGCTTGGGGAGTAGAAGAACTCCCAGAACCCCATCAACCAGGTATCAACCAGGTATCAGTCATACCCTGAGAAGTCAGAAGATGAGCTATACTCAGAGTACTGCTCCAGAAAGGAAGAGAGTAAATTGATCTCCTGCCAACCCCCACCCATCATACAACAAACAGCCAGAGAGTAGTTGGAGTGTTATAACACCTTAGAGTACAGACAAGTTCCATTCCTTGTCTTGTATGTAATGAACTAGAATGGATGGTGGCAGCCCCCTTTCTACCCAGCCCCCCCCCCCAAGGAAGACAGATGAGCAGCAGAGCATGCCAAACCATTGCCAACCTACAAATCATGCCTCCGCCTAACAGGACCCAACCAACATCCCTGAGCCACTTGGTGAGCACTGGTCAATAAACTCCAGCCTGGATCTAAGGTGTCTATTAACAGTGCAAGCACAGGAGAAAGACGCTATAGAACCAAATTCCCAAAAACCCCAAAAAGAAAATTGGCAACAGAGAAACTACAACTGCCAAAGGGGTCCACACCTGAGGGGTCCCCAGTGGCAAAAGGGGTTTCCTCCAGTATCAATACAGCAACTGCAGCCAAACCCGGTCTAGTGGGTAAACCCCACAGGTTAAATTAATGTAGCCACACAACCGCTCGAGTTGCCAACAAGAGATCCGAGTGCTCCTCAAGCCAAAATAATGTAAGAAAACAACCGCACTAAGGCTGCCAACCTTGAGTCCCAGACCAGACCCAGTTGCAAACGAATTGCAATAGAACCAACTGGAGCTTCTGTCAATTGACCAGGAACCCAAACCTCACCAATTGGGAAAGAAATATGATCCCTGACCCCCCAGACAGTCCAACTGGCAGGGAGCTAGTCATTGAGTTAGGCAAAGAAGCTGATCCCCAACAGATAAAGCCGAGACATCATGACTAGCATCAATCTGCAAGACATTCTGACCACCAAGTTCAAATTAAAAGGAATGACCCTGAAGCTGTAACCAAGATGTCCTTTACGAGAACCTAGCCAGTTCCTGAACCCCAGATGAATTGGGATACCTCAATACACACCTTAAAGCTCCAGAAACACCAATCCATCGTGCAGAACCAAACTGCTCTTACTGAATATGGTCTCACAAATGGACAAAGAGGGAATGAAGCTGTTTAAAATTGCGAGGTTGAGAATAATTTGAAGATCTAGTATGTGGAGGATCATGAACGCTGCATCCCCGCAAGACTTAAACACATTACTGAGCTGTTTACATGTTATTCCTTTTAGTTCTGCTGAGTATAAGACGGGATTCAGTCACATGAACTTGATGACAACAACTGCACGCTCAAGAATTCTCGTAAATCGTGTATCATTACTTACTTACTTGTGTTACTTGTGATGGATTACTTGTGTTAACTACGTGGACGTTGTCCTAGTACAGTGGAATCCTGGGGGCAGATTCACGAAGCAGTTACGCAAGCACTTACTAACCTGTACATCTTTTGTCAATCTTTGGTGGCTTTGTTTACAATTATTAAACAGTTAATGAGCTCCGAAGCACCAGGAGGCTGTTTATAACGATAACAATAGGTGATTGGCAAGTTTTCATGCTTGTAAACTGTTTAGTAAATGTAACCAAAGCCGTCAAAGATTGAGGAAAGATGTACATGTTCGTAAGCACTTGCGTAACTGCTTCGTGAATCTGGCCCAACTTTGTGGAAACTATTGTGAAACTTCACACTGGTTGTATTTTGTGAGAACTAAGTGTTTTAACTTCTTAAATTGATAAATACATGATTGCTGTTTTTTTCTTTATTTGTTTGATAATTACATTTTATGATAATTAGTACTGTCACGGTAAAATCTCTAGAAAGAGATTTGGCCTACTCCATTATCGCCTATTCTACTCATTCACGTCTATGTAATAAAGAACTGCAGCCAAGAACAACTCCTCCTCCTCCTTCCAGAGGTCTAGATAGTCTACCAGTCTCCCCCTTGCACCAGGGCCCATCACCCCACCTCGCACCTGGGTCGCTGGGAGGCCCCGCCCTCCCAAACAAGCACTTCAAGTGAGCCGGTTCATAGTTTAAAGAAGACATCAGCGCCATCTGATCGGCCGATATTCTGTATAAATAGGGCTACCAAGCTCTCCAAGATTCAGATTACTCCTGAGTGCTCTTGCTGAGTAGACCTGTTGACACATCTCGGTGTGGTAACAGATCTAGTCAGACTAGCTCATGGTATTCCGCACCATATTTTATTTTACATCTTAACGTAACGTAAATTTGATTATTCATCTTGTTTGTTTTGCACATTTTGTATTAAAGCTAAGCCTGGATATTTTTTGTAATTTGTTTAAATTCATATTTTTATCAAAGTAAAGTATTTTTAAATGTTTTTTCCCACTGCTTTATCCTACAGTTTATCACACTGTGAATACACCTTTTTGCAGTTTAACTTTTTTTCTTTCTTTATTTTTTAAATATTTTGTAACTGGCATTACAGACTGCTCGACCATCAACGTTTACCGTCACAGTACAAACATAAAATTCTTAATCGTGTGACGTATAGAAACAGGATAGGAAATGACAGGCTTTTGTCAGGCCCACCAGTGCTCTGGCTCCTATAAAATTGGCACTGTGCCTTTGCACGAAGAGGCTCACCATAGCCCGTGCTACTTGCCCCACTACTGTGGCAGGTAAGTCCACTACGGGCTCACCATAGCCCGTGCTACTTGCAACTTATGTTCCGAGTGGGAGTTGCGTGGTGACCACTGCCGGGTCGGACGCTCCTGCCTAGTGTTTACGTTGGGTGATTGCTTGTTTGCCCTGCTGGTGGTGGTTTGCCACTGACGGGGTGACGTTTGACTTAGCCATGGGGACGTCTCGCCCTCCAGTGAAGAGGACATTGTCGGCTGGTTTGGCATTTACGGTGACGGTGGACCATCCATTGGTTGATGTCGCCCTGGTGGACGTGCTGCATGTGCAGCTGCCGGACCTGGTGGGCATCCAGCTGCTTCAGGGCAACCGTGCTGTGGTCAAGTTCTGCCTCCAGGCTGCCTTTCAGGCGTTTTTCAAGCGATGTGAGGGGCGTGTTTACCCCTCTCCCTGATACTGCTGGCTCCGTTAAGGTGGCGAATCTTAGTGTCATCTTGACATCTGTGGCGGTGCATGGTGCCCCCTTCGAATTTCAGGACGACTTTTTAACCTCCTGTTTTGAACGATTTGGGACAGTGTTAAGTATTCGTTGGAACAAGGGCGTTGCCGGGCACTGTGTTGGTATGCTTAACGGCTCCCACACCCTGACGATGTCGCTGAAGTGTAGTGTACCGTCGTCGATATCCGTGTTGGGTTACACGCTCCGCTGCCTGTATCGGGGTCAACCGCACATCTGTTATTGGTGTGGGCACGAGGGTCATCTGGCTGCAGCATGCGACGTGGGAGCAACTGGTCGGGTGCATGTTTTTCGTGCGGAGGATTTTCCGCCCCTATTGCGTTCGGACGGTTCTGAGGACGGAATGGATACTGTGCCTCAGGCGCCTAATTGCCTGTCTGCTGCTCCGGCTGTTGAGGCAGGTTCTACGGCCCGCGTGACACGTCTGGTGACTGCTGTTGCCCCTGGGGTTGTTGAGCAGGTGGGTGTCAGGCCGTCGCCTGCGCTGCGGGTAGTGCAGGATGTCCCGGTGGAGGTCCATGTCCCGCTCCCGCCTGTGGATGTGATACCGGCTCCTGGGGACGCGGGTTCTGCTGTTTTGGAGGGGGGCTTCGGCAAGGGCAGGTGCCTGCCGTGCCTGTGTGTGTTGGCGACTGTAGTTCTGCTCTTTCCATCCCTATGCAGAAGCGTGCGTGTCGGTGTTCTGAGGCTGTTTCCCTGGATGATGTGGACAGTGTGGGTGATGCGGCCTCTGTGGACTCTTCGGATGGTGCGGGTGTGACCTGTGTGGATGTGAAGATGGTGGCTGTGCCTGCGGAGGGGCCTGCTGGGAGTGGTGTGGTGCGGCTTGTCTCGAAGCGTTCGCGGCGGGCTCGGAGTGTGTCTCCCTTTCGTGGTGTACCTTGGGAGGAGGTAGGGGAGTATGGTGCTCTGGCACCCCCTGCCGAGGATGATGGTGCTGTAAGGGGCTCCGAGGTGGTTACCTGTATCCCCCCTCCTACGTCACCTGTTGGATCTCCGCAGTGGGGGGTTGTCCCTGATGATCGAGACCTCGTCGGGGTGTTGCGGAAAGATGTGCGCCGGGGGGCCAGCTTGGCTCCTGTGCCCAGTGGTGGGGTCGATGCTGCACCTGCTTCCCCTGCGGTTCCCCCTCCTCCATTGCCCCGGTCTGGGGAAAGCCTAGTCCCGACTGCTGGGGTCGTGCCCTGTTGGGGTCCGGTGTTGGGCCCTTATCGGGATGCCCGAGTGCTTCCGATCCCGTGGTGCTCGTCCACTGGGTGTCGGGGGTGAAGGAGTTTGTCTATAGGGTGCCGGATAAGATGTCTCACCTGGCCACCAGTGTCTCCTGACACGTGGGTGATTTGGGATGCGTACTGCTTGCGCTTTCCGTTACACAAGTTCCCGGAGAAGTATTAGTTAACGTCTTGCGCACAACGCTACACCATGCGTGGATCAGCTGCCGCCGTACTGCAGGATAATAAGAAATATTGGAAGGAGACATTCAGCTGTATTGTAACTCCAACATTTACCATCTATGAAGACACCTCAGTATTTTAACACGGTTTTTTTATGACTTCGATTGGATGAGACTTTAAACGAATAATCTCACCTATATAGTGAGATTATTCGTTTAAAGACTTCCTTTAACTTTAGTCACGTCAATGCATTGAAGCTTTAATAGTTAAATGATTTACCTTGCTTAATATTAGTCTAGTATCGAAGAGGATTTATTATCCAATTTACATAAGGCGTTCATAAAGCCAATTATATTTTTTAATCAAGTCAGATGCCCCAAAATCATAATTTTAAACTTTCGGAATAGAAGACCGGGATTTTTTAAGGTAAAACACCTGCAACAGTGCCACATGAAAGACTGATTAAAGGGATAGAGGCTCATGGTGTTGGGGGTGCTATATTAAGCTGGATTGGGGCATGGCTATACCAAAGGAAACAGAGGGTTAGTATAAATGGAGTCAAGTCAGAGTGGGAAAATGTTGTAAGTGGAGTGCCTCAAGGCTCTGTCCTGGGACCTCTGTTGTTTATAATATATATAAATGATTTAGATTCAGGTTTGAGTAGCAACATTTGTAAATTTGCCGATGATACGAAAATCGGTAGGGAAATTAATTCGGAGGAGGACTCACTATCACTTCAAGTTGATCTAGATAGGGTTTTGAAATGGTCAAAGGACTGGCAGATGCAGTTTAATGCTGATAAATGTAAAGTTCTGAGGCTAGGTAATGATGATAGAGTTACAAGATACGAGCTAGATGGTGTTGAGATTGCGAAGTCGGATTGCGAAAGGGATCTGGGAGTTATAATTAGTAAGAATTTAAAACAAAAGGATCAATGCATGAATGCTCGTAATAAGGCAAATCGGACACTCGGATTTATTAATCGCAGCGTTAGTAACAAGACACCTGGTGTGGTTCTCAAGCTATATCTTGCTCTAGTTAAGCCCCATTTAGATTATGCAGTTCAGTTTTGGTCGCCATATTATAGAATGGATATAAATTCACTTGAACGTGTCCAGCGTAGGATGACTAAGTTAATTCCCCAAATTAGAAATCTTTCATATGAAGAAAGATTAACAAAGCTTAAGTTGCATTCACTGGAAAGGCGAAGAGTTAGGGGTGACATGATAGAGGTTTACAAGTGGATGAATGGACATAACAAAGGGGATATTAATAGGGTATTGAAAGTATCAACACAGGACAGAACGCGAAACAATGGGTATAAATTGGATAAGTTTAGATTTAGGAAAGACTTGGGTAAATACTGGTTCAGTAACAGGGTTGTTGATTTGTGGAACCAATTGCTGCGTAACATTGTGGAGGTGGGGTCCCTCGATTGTTTCAAGCATGGGTTGGACATGTATATGAGTGGGATTGGGTGGTTATAAATAGGAGCTGCCTCGTATGGGCCAATAGGCCTTTTGCAGTTGCCTTTGTTCTTATGTTCTTATGTGACGTCGACACCCCGCCCTACGGTGCGGCGAGTCTCCCTCTAACGTCCAGCTCTGTTTTCGTCGCCACTCCTTTCTCTACGGCCCATCGCATCTAATGCTTTTGACTTTCTTCTCCTCCTCAGCGTCAACGCGTCTTCCTACATCTGTCCTGGTGCAGTCATCGGGAGGGTAAACCCTTCATGCATACTGCACCTTTCTCAAGAAGATGATGATGTTCCTAGTAGCTAAATCTAAAACAACAACAACAACAACTTTGCAAGAGGACCTTTTTCCCCAAAGAGAAGAGCCTCTCCACTGCTGCACTGGATAGGCCTATCCACGTGTAGCGAAAACTGACCTGTGAGATTTTTATATTTATTAATTTATATAGTAATTTTTATAGTGATTTATTTTCACGTTAATTTATCTATTTCTATAGCGAACTGTATGATGTTTACAGTGGACTGTATGAGTGAAAATCCCACAAATCGCTTTCTACACATTCTGGGGGGGTTAGTTTATGGATTTATATATAGTCTATCAATCGAAATTATTGATTAGTAGACATTCACTACAGTGTAAGACTACATATGTTAGTAACTAAAATTGAATGCAGCTTATCTGTATGTATGATTATAACCTAGATAACCAGTTATGAATACGGATGGAACACGCCCGTCATTACTCCTCTTGTGGGTGAGCCTGACTGCTCCACATGTAGTAGTTGCTTGGTAATTATTAATTCTTCTTCCCCCCCTTCAGTTTCACCTGTCAAAGGGCACACACGATCTATCCAGATCGTGTGTGTCGATAATATAATGGTAACCTAAATATGACATATATCAGGGGAGATATTGACAATTTATTAGGTAAGAGTTAAATAATAATTACCCTGTTGGGTGGCTCGCCACGTGTCCTGATCGGAATTCCTAAATCTAATTATTACTGGCCAACAATAAGCTAGATAGAACTGGAATCGGAAAGATCACCTCCGTTAATAGTAGACGAGGAATGTGTTGATAATGGGAGCTCTTTACTTCCCATAACACTACGTCCAAGGGCACTTTTGTGTGGAGCTTGAAGTGAGCTCCACGCCAGACTTTTCTGTTAAATTTACAATGGCGAACACTGGCTCCTCTGCATGGACCAAAACAATCAACGTTCCCAGTCGTGCTCCTCATAATGGGCAGAGTTCCAAGTATATTCAGTCCATTTGGAACTCTGTCCTGCCCACCTTTGTGCTTTGGTAAAGGGAGAGAGACAGAGAGAAGGGGGACAAAGTCTACTACGAGGTAACCATTGTGAATGCAACTGTTGATAAGAGTAGCTGAATCTAATAGAATAACGATGAGAGAGGAGAGAGGGTGGGTGAGAGGGTTCCTGTCAGTGCATAAACTATTGTATAGCCTCGTCTACCTTCACCCTCTGCTGGGCCGCAATTTTCGGAGAGAGCTCCTAGGTACCGGACCCTCTGGTCTCCTTCCCACCTTCAGAAGAGTGCCGGCTTCCACGGGGCTCAGTTGTCTCTGTTCCATAGAGCTACAAGACCTGTGGTGTATATAGTCTCTCCCTGGTAGAGCCAGAAGTATTATCCATATTGCCATTAATCACACGTAAGTGGTAATTGAATCTCTGTATTCATGTGATTTAATTTTCATATTTACAGTGTGATAACTAAATATTCGCTGACATTTTTCAAGTTGTGTGTCCTAGATTAAGGACTCTGCGGAAGAACCATTGGCCCATACAAGGCACGTTTGTTATTTTACCGTTTTTTTCCCCCATAGATCAGAAAACCCGACTTTCAAACCAACATTTACCCGAAGCTAAACTTATCCAGTTTATATCTTATTTCGTGTTCATATATTTAACACCTTATTAATATCTCATTTTATCCATTGAACACTTCAGTCATGTCAATCATAATTTTTGGCCTTTTTAGATAATGTAAATTTTAGTCCCTCTTCGTATGAAACTGTTCTCATTCCCGTGATTAACTTTATCCTTCTCTATGCTCCTTCTCATGAATATATGTTCATTATCTAGTATGGCGATCAAAATTTAACTGCAGAATCTAAATGGAGGCCTAACAAGAGGAAGATAAGCTGAAGAACATTACTTGTTTTATTGATAACGATTCCAGAAATAAATCCCAGTAGCCTATTGCTTTATTCTGAACACTTATGCATTGATTTTTCGTATTTTGATTGGAATTTAAACACTATCCGGCAGATATCTTATCATTAATTAGCCTCTGAGACATATATTTGTCAGCATTAAACTGCATCTACCAGTCATTCGTGCAATTTAAAAGGCTATCTTGATGTCTTTGACCGACTTTGAATCTTTTTCTGAAAATAGTTTTTTTTTTTTATCGTCCGCAAATCTATAAATTATTGCTGATCAATCCCATATCTAAATCGTTTATATATATGGTGAAGAACAGAGGTCCCAGAACAGAGCATTGGGACATTTGTCTTACAAATGTTTCCCACTCTTGACTTAACTCCATGTATATTAACTGTTTCCTCTTAGCCATGTCCTAATCCATCTTAAGGAAACAACAATAACATGAGCTTCCATCTCATCTCGTGTATCCCAGTAATGGCTTCGGAATGTGCGGGATGTTCCGCCTTTGTCTGGAAGAAGAGTGTAACAGAGGCTTTTCATGGGTTGGCTGAGGCTTTTCATGGGTTGGCTAAGGCTTTTCATGGGTTGGCTGAGGCTTTTCATGGGTTGGCTGAGGCTTTCATGGGTTGGCTGAGGCTTTCATGGTTGGCTGAACTTGCTTCATGCGCACTGCTTCGCCGATCTCCAGTCTTTTTATTGTCGTTGTATCTGTCGATTATATTAGTATTTGCAATACGTGAAATGAGTATTTGTTGCAACGGAGCCTCGTCAGCAAATGTTCGTTAATCTAGCCACCTCCGCATATTTATGAATGAAAAACACTTTAATCACACGACTCAGCTGATGACGTGTGTTCGTTTCTCGATCGGTGCTTCGTTCATATCCTCTGTTCGAATCCCATCTGTAGGAAATACTTGAGCCACGTACTGCAAATGCCAATAATTACCATCGGACCCTACCTACCTCACTTACCCAAGTTAGGCCCTAACTATTCAACACATTCTAGTATATTACCTTATATGTCATGTGGTGTCTGTGTATAGCTGAGATAGTCTTGGTAGTAAGGTTGATGTAAAGTCATTCCTGGTTACTGACTTTAATACAATAAACGATTACATGATAGAGTAGCTCCCAAGCTTGGCAGGCGTCCTGTGCTTTGTTTTCCTTCTCTCCCTCTAGTGGCGTCCAGCCGCCGCACATAGAAAACGGATGGTACCATTTTCTGTGAACATGACATCCCTCCTTTTCTTTAAAAAGAATGAATACAGGATGTCTACCATGCTTGTAGCACAAAGCAAAGTTATTGACAAAGTAAGTTATTAACATATCAAGAGATATTGCATACATTTAACATTAATTAAACACACAAAGAATTTAAACAATCTTTACCACAAAGGATTTCAATGTTAAAAATACATATGCAATGTTAAACAAACATGAAAGAAACTGTAATACAAAGTTACAAAATATTGAATGAGAGATCTGCATTATTCAAACAATATTAAATTTAGTTCAGCATAACAAGTAAATACTTTGCATTACATAGGAACACAATTAATCATCATATCGTGTAGGGCGTTTAACATGTCGTTTTGGACGAGAGTCCTTAAATACAAAAATATCCCTCGATGAATTGTTTATCGAGTTATAACTCATTTTTTCTTTTTCTTTTGCACGACTTTGCACTTCATCATTTTCTACACTATTTGGAATCACTTTGAAATAAGCCATATTACGTGTTATACTATGATCTCTATTACTCGCTGTTACCATAGTTCCTTTTACACTAATCACTTTATATGGTTTTGTATCATACGGCATATCTAACTTTCCCTCTTTTTTCTTTTTAACGAGAACAGTATCTCCAACCTTTATGAATTGTTCCTTTGCACGTTGATCATGAGCAATTTTCATTTTGCCCTTGGCTAGTGCATCCTTCTGAGCGAGACGTTTATCCGTTACTTGGCTGGCATGACAGGTAGTGCGATTCTCATAGGACGTCCAAATAAAAGTTCGCCAGGCGACTTGCCCAGTGTTCCATGCGGTGTTGCACGGTAGTTCCTGAGAAAAGCATACATAGCTTGTTTCCAGGATCGTCCTTCGGCATGAGCACAGCGTACAGCTTTCATGAGAGGTTGCATGAATCTCTCGACTTCTCCATTTGCTTGTGGATGTAGTGGCATCACACGGCGGTGTTTGAATCCAATATGCTCAGCAAAGTTGACAAAGTCTTGTCCATTAAATGGCGGTCCATTGTCCGTCTTGACAACTTCAGGAATGCCAAAGTTTGAAAAGATCTTGTCGAGTTTCGGGATGACAGCCTTTGCAGATGTGGAAGTGATGATTTCTACTTCTGGATAACGTGAGTGATCATCAATGACTACCATCAAGTACTCTCCAGTTGGTAGCGGTCCACAGAAGTCCATCGATACTTCCATCCATGGTGCAGCAGGTAGTGGTGAAGGTTGTAGAGGTGTTGGTCTTGAAGTATCCACTGCAGCTTGGCAAGGGACACAGGCATCATGCATGTCCTTAGCTTGACGATCAATGCCAGGAAACCACACCTTTTCTCGTAGCAGCTGTTTGGTCCTTACAAGACCTTGGTGTCCTTGATGTGCAAGCTTCAGAGCACGTCGCTGGAGAACAGCTGGAATGACGATACGAGTACCTCGCAGCACGTGTCGCGTTGTTGCGTAACACTTAATTCTGTCTGGATGC
>WNGS01004796.1:21649-26649 GCA_020271785.1 Procambarus virginalis
TCGAGATCGACCTCAAGTACAGGTTCTAAATTAAGCAACTGACATGTGAAGAGCTAGTGTCAAAATTTATATGTTTGTCCTGCACACCGCCTCCCATCCAGTGGGCAGCGGTGGATAGGTTACAATCACTCTGTTACTACCTACAGTTAGCAAACTGGGGAATTTTGGCTCTAAATTCCTGGTAGCAGATCATTTTGTATGAAATATTTACACATCGCTGGAACATTGGTTATAGAATTGTCTCTAAATTCACGTATGTGTTTCGCACTCCATCACATAGTGACGGAGGTGTGCGAATAATTTTGTTGACACAGTTTACATTTGGTCAGGTCTACATCAGCAGATAAGATGAAATTCCCAGAGATACTTGTAACCGAGTCTAAGCCTATATGCTCCCCAGGAAAGTTAAATTATATTGATCTTCCGGCCTGCGCTCAAGCAGAGCCAACCATCATTCTTGGTGACTACAATGCAATTCAATATATCTCCTTAATTGGTAAGAATTGTCTAAAGGGGGTTACGTAGCTTAACTCCACGGGTATTTAGCGGTTTAAGGAGAGGCCCCCCAATTGGCGAGCGTGCTTGTTTGAGGAGTAATTTGGTAGTGTGGTGGGTGGAAGGGGTCGACTTGTCTCATTGGGTTTCCTGTTCTATCTCACTTATCACAGGGCAGAATGGCCCCCTACGGGAGTGCCTCCAGTGTGATGGTGATTATGGGTCACCTTTTGTGGCATAGGTGCCATAGGGAAGGAATATGTGCCATCGAGGAGGCGGCAGCGGTGTTTGACCCGGTACGGCTGCAATGTTTACATTTAACAGGTGGTGGCATGACGTCACGATCAGCTGTACGGTACTCGAGTAATTTCCTATTCTGAATGAAGCATTTTTTTTTTAATTTTGTTATGGAATGGTAAAGCTTTCTATTATGTGATTTTTTTTAATTAGAGTTAAAGCTAACGTAGAAATATGGCCTTAGCTTAAGTCAGCAATTCATGTTCCTAATATTATTATTTATTCAAATAAACCCATTTGATTTTTGTTTAAATAATGAAAATCACTCTGTCTGTTAGACAAATCGAAATTATCTAACAGGCATGCATTTTTATTATTTTCTAATATTTTTTTTGTAAATTGATTTATTTCTATTATTATTATTATTATTATTATTATTATTATTATTATTATATTAGGAACAAAAATGACCGAGTTATGTTTGGTAAGGTTAGGTTAGACTAGGATAGGTTAGGTTAGGTTTGATCAAATTTCTGTTACTTGGCCTAGTATGCAAGGCCCGATTGGCCTAACAAGCCGAGTTTACCTAAAATTATGTATTGCTCTAATTTTTTCTTATGAAATGATAACGCTTTACATTATATTATAAATGATTATTTTATTTAATTCGAGTTAAAATTAACGTAGAAATATAGGACAAACCTGACCTAACATAGTCAGCAATTCATGTTAATATAATAATATTAATTCAAATAAACCAACTAGAAAATATTTGTTGGAAATAGCGAAAATCATTCTGCCTATTAGGCAAAGTAGACGGATTTAGGTACGACATTTAGATGCATAATAATTAGCCTTACATTATATATTCTGCATAGTTAGGGTAATATCAGCCACACGTCAGTTACATCACTCATTGCCCTTCCCTTCCTCTCCCCTCTCCAGCCTTCCCTTCTCTCCTCCCTCTTCTTGTTCCTGTTCTTCCATTCGTGCTTACCTCCCTCTCCCTGTTCCTCCTTTCTCCTTTCTCTCTTCCTCTACCATTCGTATCAGCCGTCGCATCTCTCGTACAGGTCACCTGTGTCGTTACCTTAATTCAGTAGGGGATAGGACACCGAGGTAAGGAGAGGGGGGAGGGGGGGTCTGGTGGATAGAACACCTGAGGATAGTGAAAGAGGAGTGGGGGAGCCTGGCGGATAGGACACCCAAGGGGTAGTGGGCCAGTAGGACGCTCCCATCAGCTGCGCTGTCACACGTGGGCGAGGCTACAGAAAATTCATATCATTACTCCTGTGTTCATTCATACCTTGTTCTATATTATTTTTTGGATCATATGTATATAAGGGCAGAAGGGCACTTGATACCCTGGGTATATCCTCCTGACACCGTTCACAACCATTTGCAGGATAATGGGTTGATATTTTATGGCATGGCCTTGAACCCATTGGTCTATATTTCATGGAGACATTACATTCGCCAATTGGCTGTTCCTCAGAGGTAATAACCGTGAGACTAACCCTTCAAGGTCAACCTCCAATGTGTCTGCTCCACGCGTGGTTTGGAGCGCTTAGTGGAAACACTATTTATACAGTGTAATAATGTATATACATATTTAAAAATAGTATTGCCAAGTATATCCACCTCCGACATAATGGGTTGCTTTTTTGACGACCTATTATGGTCGAATTGGTCGTAGTAATCGACCAATTCGTGAAATATTGAGACTTATTAGCAACAAAATATTAAAGTATAGCCTTATTGACGTTTTCTCTGTATGGCCTCAATAATAGGTACCTATATTACAAGGTAATTCATTCTGTAGTATTTGGAATATTCTCGTGTATTCGAATATTTGAATATACGCGTGTATTCTAGTTCATTATACGTTATTTTGCTGCATCATTGCTATATTGACGTGTTGTGAGTGAGTTTTGTAACTGCTAGTTTGGTGGGCCGGCTGCTGCTGTAGCTACGGGCTCACCATAGCCCGTGCTACTTGGAACTTCTTGTTCCAGGTAGCGAATCTTTAACAACAACAACATGCTGTCATGCCATTCCCCCCTCCCTTGCCTGTGTGTGTGTGTGTAGTGCGGTTAGCAAGCTTCTTTTGGTTGTATATACATAATTTGTATGATGCTAATTTTGTTCCCAAGTTGTAATCGTGAGAGAGAACTCCTGGTTCAGCCTTGACGACGTTCAGACATCTCTGGGCACCAGCTGGGTCTAGGGACTCAACCCGTCCTCACAAATTTATATAGTCAATATTGACTTATTAAATACGTGCATAGGTGATATACTAAACATAATAGTTTACCTTGAAAAGCTTCATAGAAAACACCGACCTTACCTAACCTTGTTAGTATGTTAAGATAAGCATCCTATTGCTTCGTAATTACAATTATTACTTAACCTATACCTATAATAGGTTAAGTAACAATTGTAATTACGAAGCTACAAGATGCTTATCTTAACATACTAACAAGGTTAGGCAAGGTCGGTGTTTTCTATGAAGCTTTTTAAGGTAAACTATTATATTTAGTATATCACCTATGCACGTATTTAATAAGTCAATATTGACTATACGAATTTGCGAGGACGGGTTGAGGGACTACAGCGATGCGTGATGCCATTTGGCCATTGGCTTCCAAAAACGCTGTTATGACCAGACTTATAAACGACAGAGGAAAGTTCATAGATTTGTCGGTTTTCCGGTTTGGGTTTTTGGGCCCAGGGAAACTGTGTGTCTGGCGGGAGCCGATAACAAGTTTTGGCGGGTCCTGTGGGATTCTGGCGTGCCCAAAGGTGGTTAGAAGTGACGGTCTGGCTCCTTGTTTTGCGAATTCTTTAGTTTGGCCGCGTTCGATTACACAAGCCGCGTGGCATCTTTTATCGTCTGGGGTCACTAGGGGGGTTAATAGTCTTCCGAGGGTGGGTTCAGGTGGGGGTTTTCTCCTCGGGTTACTCCAAAGGGAGGGCCAGTACTTTTGTATATGGTCGCGAGGCTGCGTGTTTTACCCTACAATGGAACATCTTGCGCTTGCGATGTCGGGGCTTCTGTATCAACAATATGCAACAGATAACAATATGTAACAGATAATAGAGCACACACTACTTCAGTGTGACAGGCAATAGACCACTGATAACGTCGTGAAATCCTAACACGAATCATTCATGATTCTTCCTAGTGCATGACGGAATTCCTCCAAAGCCTCACCAATTCCGCATTGCACAAAGTATCGTTCATCTCCGGTGTTTCATTACCTATCAGTTTTCTGGCGTTATATTGAACGTTGACTAGAGGACTATATATGAGACAAGGTGTGACGTCAGTCAGCTCTGCGGTTGCGTTTTTGTGAAGTTTGTGGAATCCGGCGTTCTCGAGTGTCGGTTCGTTCTTGGAGGTCGGATTTTGCCTGAGTCAGCTTTGGCTTTACACATATTTTCTGTGGTATATGTGGTTTAAACATTTTTAATGGTAGATTATGTAGATACTACGGTAGATACTTTGGTAGAGGGCGGGGGGTCTCTCCCCCGAGTGTGGGCGTATCTATGCTTGAGACTCGTGCAGATATCTTCATTTTCCATAGCCTCCGCCGCCCGTGGGTTCGACTCCCAGTTGGCTCTTACACGGCGCGATGAATGGTGGCCAGCCGTGGGGTCCAGGGTGCTGTGCTGGGGTCCGGGGGTGGGGCTGTACTGGGGTCCAGTACACTTGTTCCTGTGCACCAGTTGATTGACAGTTGAAAGGCGGGACCAAAGAGCCAGAGCTTAACCCCCGCAAGCACAACTAGGTGAGTACACACACACACACACACACACACACTCACACCTCGGCCAGCCCTTCGGGCTATAGGCGGCGACAGTCTGACTTCTCTAAAGAATTCGAGATCCGGGTTCTCAGAAAACCCTTTTGTTTTTTTCCCTCCCTAACTATGGTAGTTAGCAGCGCTCTACCCCTTCTCCTCCCCCCCCCCACATCCCTTCCCACACCCCCCTTTCTGGTAGAAATGCATCAATAGCATCAGGACAAGATACAATGTAATTGTGGTTTACAAATTTCAATTTCCTATTATTGTCCCCCAGGATAAAGATGATATACTGAGGAGTGACACGAACAATGATGGATGAAATGACTCCTGGGATAATGGCCCAATGACCTCTGGGTTAATGACCCCCTGTGATAAAAAGATATAACCCCTTCTAGCTTAGATGATATTGTGCAGGTGGAATATGTTACGACCAGGAGGGTGGTCGTGGGTCCGTCTTAC
>WNGS01004796.1:29149-43217 GCA_020271785.1 Procambarus virginalis
TATGTATTTGTTCCAAGGTTGCTCTAGTATGCACTTGTTCCAAGGCTGCTCTAGTATGTACTTGTTCCAAGGTTGCTCTAGTATGTACTTGTTCCAAGGCTGCTCTAGTATGTATTTGTTCCATGGTTGCTCTAGTATGTATTTGTTCCAAGGCTGCTCTAGTATGTACTTGTTCCAAGGTTGCTCTAGTATGTACTTGTTCCAAGGTTGCTCTAGTATGTACTTGTTCCAAGGTTGCTCTAGTATGTACTTGTTCCAAGGCTGCTCTAGTATGTATTTGTTCCATGGTTGCTCTAGTATGTACTTGTTCCAAGGCTGCTCTAGTATGTACTTGTTCCAAGGTTGCTCTAGTATGTACTTGTTCCAAGGCTGCTCTAGTATGTACTTGTTCCAAGGTTGCTCTAGTATGTACTTGTTCCAAGGCTGCTCTAGTATGTATTTGTTCCATGGTTGCTCTAGTATGTACTTGTTCCAAGGCTGCTCTAGTATGTACTTGTTCCAAGGTTGCTCTAGTATGTACTTGTTCCAAGGTTGCTCTAGTATGTACTTGTTCCAAGGCTGCTCTAGTATGTACTTGTTCCAAGGTTGCTCTAGTATGTATTTGTTCCACGGTAACATCTCTAACAAGAGACATAGAGATGATATCATTAATGCACAGTGAAATACGGTAAATAAACATCCCATCCTCCTAAGGTTTCCCAACGTCAAGAAAACGGCCAATTTAAAGTAGTCTCTCCTAACCTTCCAGAGGACCCAAAACAGAAAACGGGACAGTACGTCACTTTCGCCAGCTGCTGTCATTTTCTAGTACGACAATTTTTAGTCTAATGTAACGCTTACGAGCGAAATACGACGTTCTTTGCAAGAGGACAGGTTGTTTGACTTCAGCACGTGTGACACAGATGCAAACTGGCATACTGAAATGGGATACAGAGCCATTAAAAATAATTATCTATAGTGCCAGAGGAGTCTACAAATGGAATGCATTAAGAGGCGAAGGTGGTGGTGGGGGAAGCACACTTCATACGTATATAGAGGTGTGCCCAAAAGGTTCAGGAAGGTGTAAACGAGGTTTCTTGCAGGATGAGAGGTGGTCTGGGAAAATCTTGTGCTGGTGTTGCTTGCCATTGCCCCTGTGATGAGGAAATGTACCTGCGCTTGCTGTCTGATACGTTCATCTATTATATATACGTATTGTATATGTATTTCAAAATATGTACTGTAAAACATGCTTGTACTCAAATATATAGGAGGCTGGTGTATAATTTGGAGAAATATGCAATGTGCTCCAGTGGATAAGGGACCTCTCCTGTTCCTTGATATATGTAAAGGATCTTCCAGAATGAAAGTACTCATTCCTCTCAATATTTGCAGATTGTGCCAAATTTATGAAGAGGATCAAGACGAAGATAGAAGGAGACTACAAGATAGCCTTGACAAACTGAAAGAATAGGTCAAGTAATTTAACTCTAATTTAACTCGGGTAAGTGCAAAGTAATGTAAATAGTTATAGAGAGCAGGAGGCTGGACACAAGGCATGGAAAAGGATATGGGGATCTATTACCGGCCATGGAATGGGTATGGGATCCGCTACCGCCCACGGGATGGGTATGGGGTCCACCATCACCCACGGGATGAGTATGGGGCCCACTACTGCCCACAGGATGGGTATTGGGGTCCACTACCGCCCACGGGATAAGTATGGGGTCCTCCACCACCCACGGGATGGGTATGGGGTTCACCACCGCCCACGGGATGGGTATGGGATCCACCACCGCCCACGAGATTTGTATGGGGTCCTCCACCACCCACGGGATGAGTATGGGTTCCACTACCGCCCACAGGATGGGTATGGGGTTCACCACCGTCCACAGGATGGGTATGGGGATGTCTAATAAACGACAAAAATATAAAAAAGATTGAAGAGTTAGGAGGGACATGATTACCACATACAAAATTACCAGGAAAATTGATTTCATTGTTTATAACATTATCAATATTGTAACTGACTGTATTAGAGCAACAGATACATTATAACCAACCAACAGGCTATTAGGGTTTTCCAGAGCAGCCCCTGTTCCTTTTGTTCTTTTTTGTGTGTGTTCGTATTTAGTCTTGTGGCCAGGTTCTAGAACCGGTTCGGTTAGCGAGCGTCATGGCCGTCATTTTCTCTGATAAGCGCCCTTGTTGAAACCGTGGCTTAGGCTTGTATGCGTCCGAACTACTTGGGTGTTTTCCAAATGTTCTTCCTTGTATAGTGTTGGGCTTAAGGCCTTTCAACCAGTCTAGTCCTGCTAAGGGTTTCCCCATGGTCAAGAAAACGGTTAATTTAAAGTAGTCTCTCCTAACCTACCAGAGGACGCAAAACGGAAAACGGGACAGTACGTCACTTTCGCCAGCCGCTTTTATGTTTATGTACGACGATTTTTTGACCTTGTTTAACGCATGCGAGCGAAAATTATTGTACAAAGTGTGGTTGAATTATGACTAAGATTGAGCGCAAAGTTCTTAGTAGTGAGAGATTTGAATCACGGGCAAATTGACTGGGAATCAATAGATCCGAGAGGGAAAGAAGGGAGGAGGACAAGAAGATACAGGAGAAAAACTTGCCTCACTCACGTCAGGAAGGAAACATGGAGAAGGAGGGAAGATCAGCAAGATTGTCTTACGCAAAGCGAGTGTTTCGCAAAGCGAGTGTTTCGCAAAGCGAGTGTTTCGCAAAGCGAGTGTTTTGCAAAGCGAGTGTTTCGCAAAGCGAGTCTTTCGCAAAGCGAGTCTTTCGCAAAGCGAGTCTTGCGCAAAGCGAGTCTTTCGCAAAGCAAAATGGACATTGAGAACACCGACCGTGTTATGCCAACGAGGCAAAAGTAACCATTGTGTATTGATATTTGACTCTGTAGTTATTATGAAGACTGTGGCTAGAGGAAGAGAAGTGAAGAGACTACAGCATTCCATAATGGCGCCTGCCAGAAAGGTCAGATAATTCCTAGAGAGAGAATATCGCTGGAAATAGAGCGAAGAGAACAGAACACCACAAAACACGATGAACAGCAGCATAACGAGACACTACAAAGAACCTGAAAGGAGAACTATACCGCCTCTATAGGGAGCCGGTCGGCCGAGCGGACAGCACGCTGTACTTGTGATCCTGTGGTCCCGGGTTCGATCCCAGGCGCCGGCGAGAAACATTGGGCAGAGTTTCTTTCACCCTATGCCCCTGTTACCTAGCGGTAAAATAGGTACCTGGGTGTTAGCTGTCACGGGCTGCTTCCTGGGGGTGGAGGCCTGGTCGAGGACCGGGCCGCGGGGACACTAAAAAGCCCCGAAATCTTCTCAAGATAACCTCAAGATAAGCCTCTAAGGGATAAAGGGGTCGAGAAAAAGAATAACCTCAAGGTTTAATAGACAATAGCGGCAAAAAAAAGAAGTAAAAAGAGCTCTGATAAAATATACATGAAGCATGGAAGAGAGGAGAATCACAATGTGTATACAAGAAAGAGGAATGAATACATAGCAACTCTGAGAGCAGCAGAGAAGCAGTATGAAAGTAATATATATATATAGCACTCGGGAGTCAAGCATATACACAACACACGAAAGGTTTACGAACGAGTGTGAGCTATAACTTGACCTGTGACAAGAGATATGAGCCCCGGGAACACACACAAGCCCACAGGAAAGACTCTCTAAAATAGATGTAACATCCTCGGCAAGAATACAGAGGAACTGGTTTATGATGAAAGTCACAAGGCCAGATAAGCTCTCGTTATGGGTACTAAATAGGAGAAGGGCATTGGGTAGACTCTTTGTTATGGTACTGAACCCGTTGGAAAAATGGAGAGTTACCAAACAGGTGGAAAATGGCTGATGTGCTCTTGAAGATAAGAACCACTTGACTGATGATTAGTATCACTCAAGTATCACCTGAAAATTAACAGAGGCACCTGAAGGGGATTCGTAGTTCACTTTGAACTGCTGAAATTTGCCTCCAATCATCAGCATGGATACAGTGATAGAAACTTCCGACTTGAAAAATATATTAAAAGCTTAAAAAAATCAGTCAAAAGAGAAAGAGGGCTGAGAAGCTTGTAAACTTTCCTGTTTGTCAGAAAGCATTCGACACAAATCACCTGAGACTGCACAAATTGTCTGTTGAGTGGCTAGTAGAGTTCAACTACAGCGAATGCTATGTAATGAAGCTAGATAGTGGGAAGAGGCAGCCGAACACAAGGAACAAATTAGCAGGTGAAACATTTCTGGTGTCGAACAGACACACAGAGAGAGAAAGAGATCTGAATATACCCGAGAGATACCATCTCTAGTGGCCTTGGCGGGGACCGGATGCCGTCAGGTTATCTAAGATCCTCTCGTTATTCCTGAGGATGTTTTCATGCTGAATTTTGAACAATAAGATAGTCTTGGCATTTAAGGCTTCGGCGGATAGGACATTCCATGGGCCTATATTGCCTTATAAATAATGTTCTTGTTTCTGTCTGTTCTACTTTATGGGTTGTTGAGCTTGAAGCTGTTGTCCCTTGTGTGAGCAACCCGTCCTCTAACCAAGTCCATTCCACCCAGCGGTCGACCCCAAAGACGCCTTCATCAATTTTAACACGCTCTTCATTCAAAATAAGAATTTTCTCAAATATAAATTAATATTATTATATATTAGCATATTGTGCATATATAGGCATAGGTTAGGTTAGGTGTTTAGGTTCTGTTGGCGATTATTTGTATTTGTAGCACGTGGGTGAAGCATTTACAGCGTTGTGGTTCGAACACAAGTCGTCAGTGAAGCACTTGTTCCGGAAGTTTTTCATTCATAAACAGCTGGGGGGGGGGGGGGTTGGCGGGTGGATGGAATAGACTTTTTCCTTTATTTATGAGGGCGGACTGGTGTGGGTGACCAGGACAAGACGATAAGTGAGGGACGAAGGCCATGTGATACTGTAATGGGGAGAGGTAAAGAATAAGGAAATTGTTTGGTAAAAAAAAATATATTAAATAAACTCAATTTATTGGATTAAATAAAATAATATCAATGAATAGACACAGTGGAAAATAATTACATAAGACAATTATTGTGGAAATAATCATTATAGAATCAGTGAACATCAAAGTGAATATGTATTTCGAAGGAGGTATTAGACACGCGGAAATTTATGAGAACATTTCAACATATTTACAAAACAAACGATAAACAATATACAAATTGTAGCTTTATTACTCGCCCAGATGTAGACCAGTGATCGATCAAAGACTGTTGTTGCAAGACAAGTGATCGATCAAAGACTTGTTGCAAGACAAGTGATCAACACAAAGACTGTTGTTGCAAGACAAGTGATCCAGCAGGACTGTTGTGTGATGCACAAGCTCTGTGATTCACCACAACCATACACACAGTCCCAGCAACTCTTCACCCAGGAAATTGTCACAGAAAGTTGGTTATAACTGAATTCAACGATACATTGCACCTCTAGACACTTTAGTGATAATAAAATGAAGGTAAATTCAACAGCTTAAAATAACTAAAGACACTTGAAGATAAGAAACAGAACAAGATAAGGATACAGAGGGAGGGAGGGAGGGAGGGAGGGAGGCACTTCATGTGTTGCATAGTTGCAAGCACAACCGTACAGTATGATGCAACAAAGAGCACGAACATTGCAGGCATAACGCCCTTGCCTGAGCCTGCAAGGTCGTGTGCTTCATTGCCTCAGGTTAGGGAGCAGTGGTGATGGTGGCGGGTTACAAGAGGGCTCGTGAGAGGTGTGGACGGGGCTAGATGACGTGAGGAAGGTGGGGATGAGAGGAACTGGTGGTGGGGAGGGGCTAGGGATGGGGTGGAGGAGGTAGGACTAGGAAGATGAGGGGTTATGAGGACTGTGTTGTTAAAATAACCTACCATCCAGCAGCCAGATTCACGAAGCAGTTACGCAAGTATTTACGACCGTGTACATCTTTCCTCAGTCTTTGACGGCTTTGGTTACGTTTATTAAACAGTTTACGAGCATGGAAACTTGCCAATCAATTGTTGTTTTTGTTATAAACAGCCTGCTGGTGCTTCGGGGCTCATTAACTGTTTAATAATTGTAAACAAAGCCGCCAAAGATTGAGAAAAGATAGACAGGTTCGTAAGTGCTTGCGTAACTAATTCGTGAATCTGGCCCCAGGGTCGTAAGTGCTTTTGCAACTGTTTCGTGAATCCAGGTCCAGGAGCATCAAGGACCTCACTGGACAACAAAACTCGTACACGATTTTTAAAATAATTGGAAAATAAGTACCATCAAACAATAACCCCAAATAATATACACTAGAATGAAGACAGACAACTGGGGCACAAAATCAATTGAACGGGTATCAAACTTCACGTAAATTGGGCTAACAAACAAAGCAAGAACAGCCTTACACAAACGGAAGATTCCGTGACCTTGGCACAAACAGGTTTATGTGTAAAGGAAGAAATGTATATGTTTATCACTCAGAATGTTTAGTAATATGTTTATTGCTTGTGATGTGTGTCTATGTATGTATTAACACGATGTACTGAACGAGGTGAGAATAGCTTGAGCTACCTCATCCCTGTGTGTGTGTGTTTTGCCTCAATAAACTTATTTCAATTTCAATACGGCACTACGACAAGCAGCAGAACACCGTTCACCATACGACCAAACAATTCAGGAGCTCTACGACGCCCTGGATACACAAACCTCTGAATAATCACTTCAGCAGCAAGCCGGCCGCCAAGGGGTGGTGGAACACAATCGAAATGTTAGAAAAAACCGGCGCTGGAAAGATTTTTAACACCTAAGATGAGACGCCCCGCTCCCACAGCTGGTGGCCCAAGATGAGACGCCCCGCTCCCACAGCTGGTGGCCCAAGATGAGACGCCCCACTCCCACAGTTGGTGGCCCAAGATGAGACGCCCCACTCCCATAGCTGGTGGTCCAAGATGAGACGCCCCACTCCCACAGTTGGTGGCCCAAGATGAGACGCCCCGCTCCCATAGCTGGTGGCCCAAGATGAGACGCCCCACTCCCATAGTTGGTGACCCAAGATGAGACGCCCCACTCCCACAGTTGGTGACCCAAGATGAGACGCCCCGCTCCCACAGCTGGTGGCCCAAGATGAGACGCCCCACTCCCATAGCTGGTGGTCCAAGATGAGACGCCCCACTCCCACAGTTGGTGGCCCAAGATGAGACGCCCCACTCCCACAGCTGATGGTCCAAGATGAGACGCCCCACTCCCACTGCTGGTGGCCCAAGACTGAGACGCCTCACTCCCACAGCTGGTGGCCCAAGAGCCTGCACATACCTGAGGCCAGACTCGAGGGAGTGTATGGGTGAATGTTTACACGGTATTCATCAATAGATACTCATGTCTGTTGGTACACACCAGACACATCAAACAAATACTCACAGCTCTGTCAACAAAAAATGAATAACGAGGTCTTCTCTACTCACCTATATGTATTCACCTACATGTACTAACCCAGAAGTACTTGCCAAACTGTACTCGCCTAAATCTACTCACCCAGATGTACATAGATCTGCTTGCAGTGTTGTGCATCAGCTCCTAAGCCCCGCTTTTCAAACTATTAGTTGTATTAATGCAATGAATCGGTTTCCTGGTTCTAATCATATAGGTTCCAATAGCACGGTGAACCATGTCCTCGGGGTCAGTCCCCTGGTGGGACAGCAACGGTTGGGCATGTTTCTTTTTCACCTGATGCTTGTGTTCACCCAGCTGTGAATAGGGACTCAGGAGCTGGGCAAGTGTTGTGGGGTTGCATCCTAGAGAGGTTCATTGGCCAAGCGGGAGACATTATTATTATTATTTTCAATATTAAACTGTGATTCGGCTAAATTTGGGCTCATATTGGCCAGTCTCATTATATTTATGTGATTTTTAATGCTGAAAAAATGAAATGCTTTCTGGCACCAGGGTTAGTCAGCTTGATCAGTGGTTAATTGTCTTCTTTGTCATTTTGCCTTCTTCTTGAATCTTTAATGTCGCTGTCATGTCCACCTCGTTCCTCTTGGTGTGGTGAGGGGCAGTTACCTTCAGTGACTGTGTAAGTGGGGACTATGGATAGACTTCAGCGCCACCCGCCAAAAAAGTAATCACATTTCCATTAATAATTTTGTTATTAATAATTATTTTTATTATTATTATTATTATAATATAATATTATAATATTTATATAATTATTATTATTATTAATTATTAATAATTTAATAATTTTTGAGATTAGTTAGCCACCAAACGCAATGTTTCCTAGGCCTACTGTACTAGAATAAGCCTAGGATTGCTTATTGTTAGGACAGGTTAGGTTAGATTTATGGGTACTGTTTCTATTTTTTGTTTATGCCTTTAGCAATCTAGACTTACGAACTTAAACCTACGAACACTTTCGTAAGCACTTACGAACGTGTACATCTTTCCACGATCTTTGACGGCTTTGGTTACATTTATTAAACAGTTTACAAGCATGAAAACTTGCCAATCAACTGTTGTTATTGTTATAAACAGCCTCCTGGTGCTTCGGGGCTCATTAACTGTTTAATAATTGTAAACAAAGCCGCCAAAGATTGAGAAAAGATGTACAGGTTCGTAAGTGTTTGTTTACCTGCTTCGTGAATCTAGCCCGATGTACTGTCCCGTTTTCTGTTTGAAGCCTCTTTGTTCGGGATCCTGGACTCTGATAGATTTCAACAGAAAAGCAAAAAATTTGGAAATAACAAAATTTAATCGGTAGATAATGAGAGAGAGAGAGAGAGAGAGAGGGGGTGGGGGAGAGAGGAGTAAAAACAGACATAACTCAATAGCAAAGAAAAATAAATAATGACGCCAATTATAGAGAGACGACCTTTTGGTGCGGGAATCCCCACTCTCTCTCTCCCTCCCTCCCACCTTCCCTCCCTCTTTCTCCCCCCCCACACCCTCCCTCTCTCTCTCCCTCTCCCATTTTGAAGTCTCACCCCGCCCTGGTGAACAAACTTCCCGGTGGTTCCCCCCTCCCAAGCCTCGCCCGACCCGTAATAGGTCATTATTTAATACTTGCGTAGCGGCGAGTAATTTGGTCCATGTCGACCCTTTCTTTATGGTCATAATTGCTGATTGAAAATTACCCGTGTCGACTCTATGTATGCCTAGTTTATGTATGCATGTATGTATACTAGCTTTCCGTTAGTGTGTATTAATTTGGCGAATATGGTAGAAAAAGTAGGTTTGTTGTGGGTAACTATTTTATTTTTTTTCTCGCTTCCCGTCCTGGTGCGTTTTTTAAGTAAATATTTAGTTTATCGGTGATTGCGTCTTCCAAGGAAGACGGAAGAATTCTTCTAGTTTGTGACACCTGTTCTTGAAGTGATTGTCGGTTGAGTAACCGCAAAAATGCCGCCACGATTGGTTTGGTGTTGATAAGGGATTGGGGATTTTTTTTGGGGGAGGGAGGATTAATGCAGGTATATTGCTGATGAGTATTAGATATATGTGATTGTAGGTTAGTCATATATGTGACTGTGATTGGGTGGATTTAAATAGCAGCTGACTCGTATGGGCAATACGAGGTTACAATCACTGGGATTGCAATTGATGTTAGATCTTATTTAACACCTTGGTGCTGTATTGCTGGTATTTAAATATTGTATAATACAATTGTTGTATGTATTTGAAGCTTCTCTTTGATCTCGATAGGAACGTAGGTCATAAATATCGCGACTATTATTGTCTGTTTCATCAATCAGATGGCGCTTTATCTTTTGTATATCTGAACTGGTCTTTGAAACACTGGTGCTCCTCGCAGAGTGTGTGTGTGTGTGTGTGTGTGTGTGTGTGTGTGTGTGTGTGTGTGTGTGTGTGTGTGTGTGTGTGTGTGTGTGTGTGTGTGTGTACTCACCTAGTTGTGTTTGCGGGGGTTGAGCTCTGGCTCTTTGGTCCCCCTCTCAACCGTCAATCAACAAGTGTACAGGTCCCTGAGCCTATTGGGCTCTATCATATTTACACTTGAAACTTTGTATGTGTGTGTGTGTGTGTGTTAGGGGGGGCATCACAAAGAGGGGGAGGGGTGTGCCCCACGGGGATGGGGTTTCCAGGGGGGCAAGTTACCTGTGGTAGTGCCCAGAGGGAGTGCCCAGAGAGAGTGCCCAGGAAGGGTACGCAGGGCGGGTATACAATTAATTAGCCTCATTTAGTGAAAACAATTCTAGGGTGACACCTTGTGGTTCCTGAGAACCTCACTGTGGGAGGAGGAACCGTAAAAGGTTATCATACGCGAGATAACGAAATCTAACACCATACCCCAAGAAATTCGATACAAGTACTTGGGTGAAGATTAATCAAGAAGCCGGAAATGGATTCGACAAAAATCATTACTGATTCATCTAACCGTACTAATGCCGAGGCTGGAGCAACATACCCTGTCATTAGGGAACAATGTCTTTCAAAACGGCAATAAAGGGAAACCCTTCCCTTTATATATTATACGAAAGTTCTCTTTTACGAACAGATTGTAGAAGGTTGGAAAAGTTAAGTGAGAAAGTAGAATAGGCTAAAAGCATTAGTAGTTTCATGGCGTCATATGTCAGATTATATTGGGAAGACAGGAACTAGCGTAGTTCTCATCCTGTAACTACACTAACGTAATTACACACACACACACACACACACACACACACACACACACACACACACACACACACACAAACAAACATAAGCCCCCCCACTTCCTCCCCCACCACCCCTCCCCTCTCTGAGGCTCCACAAAGGCCGCCAGTGTCGCCAGCCTCGTCTGTTCTTCTCAAGTTTCCATGTTCGGGGCTGCGTCTCGCTGCTTGCAAGCACTCAAGATGAGCAACATCATCATCTTGCCAGGGTGATGCTCAACGGGTCATTCTAAGATGCGGTTCTGGGAAACCCGACGGATATTTGGGGAAAGCTGTGAGGAATTCGTAACCCGATAGCTCTGTATATATGATCTGCGGACGTATGTCAGCATAATATGCTTAGTTGTGCTTGCGGGGGTTGAGCTTTGGCTCTTTGGTCCCGTCTCTCAACTGTCAATCAACTGGTGTACAGGTTCCTGAGCCTACTGAGCTTTATCATATCTACACTTGAAATTGTGTATGGAGTCAGCCTCCACCACATCACTGCCTAATGCATTCCATCTGTTAACTACTCTGACTCTGAAAAAATTCTTTCTAATGTCTTTGTGGCTCATTTGGGTACTAAGATTCCACCTGTGTCCCCTTGTTCGTTTCCCACCCTTGCTAAATAGATTCGTTGTCCACCCTGTCAATTCCCCCGTCTCTTCTGTCTTCTACGATCGTGAAGTTCAGCTCCCTTAGAATTTCCTCGTAGCTCATACCTCTCAGTTTCGGGACCAGTCTGGTGGCATACCGCCGAATCTTCTCTTAACTTTGTTTTGTGTTTAACTAGGTATGGACTCCAGGCTGGAGCTGCATACGCCAGGATTGGTCTGACATAAGTGGTATACAGGGTCCTGAACGATTCCTTACACAAGTTTCTAAAGGTAGTTCTTATGTTGGCCAGCCACGAGAAAGGTATTCTCTTCTGGGAGATGGGAGAGCCTTGAGCAGCTTCTATAGCAATGATGTCAACCAGGTTATTCCATCAAAATGGGATGAAACAGAAAGAACATAAACAAAAAGCTGTTGTGTGTGAAAAGTGCAGTCACTTGTGTTGTCCCGTCATGAGTACTGCTCAGTACTCACTTCCCCCTTCAGAGCAGGAGAGATTGCTGAAATAGAGGGAATACAGAGAACATATACGGCACACATAGACGAGGTAAAGCACCTAAATTATTGGGATCGTCTCAAAGCTCTCCAAATGTACTCACTAGAAAGAAGACGAGAGAGATATCAAATAATATACACATGGAAGATACTGGAGGGCCAAGTACCAAATCTGCACAGTAAAATAACGACGTACTGGAGTGAACGATATGGAAGAAAATGCAGAATAGAACCAGTGAAGAGCAGAGGTGCCATAGGCACAATCAGAGAACACTGTATAAACATCAGAGGTCCGCGGTTGTTCAACGTCCTCCCAGCAAGCATAAGAAATATTGCCGGAACAACCGTGGACATCTTCAAGAGGAAACTAGATTTATTCCTCCAAGGAGTGCCGGACCAACCGGGCTGTGGTGGGTATGTGGGCCTGCGGGCCGCTCCAAGCAACAGCCTAGTGGACCAAACTCTCACAAGTCAAGCCTGGCCTCGGGCCGGGCTTGGGGAGTAGAAGAACTCCCAGAACCCCATCAACCAGGTATCAACCAGGTATCAGTCATACCCTGAGAAGTCAGAAGATGAGCTATACTCAGAGTACTGCTCCAGAAAGGAAGAGAGTAAATTGATCTCCTGCCAACCCCGACCCATCATACAACAAACAGCCAGAGAGTAGTTGGAGTGTTATAACACCTTAGAGTACAGACAAGTTCCATTCCTTGTCTTGTATGTAATGAACTAGAATGGATGGTGGCAGCCCCTTTCTACCCAGCCCCCCCCCCCCAAGGAAGACAGATGAGCAGCAGAGCATGCCAAACCATTGCCAACCTACAAATCATGCCTCCGCCTAACAGGACCCAACCAACATCCCTGAGCCACTTGGTGAGCACTGGTCAATAAACTCCAGCCTGGATCTAAGGTGTCTATTAACAGTGCAAGCACAGGAGAAAGACGCTATAGAACCAAATTCCCAAAAACCCAAAAAGGAAATTGGCAACAGAGAAACTACAACTGCCAAAGGGGTCCACACCTGAGGGGTCCCCAGTGGCAAAAGGGGTTTCCTCCAGTATCAATACAGCAACTGCAGCCAAACCCGGTCTAGTGGGTAAACCCCACAGGTTAAATTAATGTAGCCACACAAACCGCTCGAGTTGCCAACAAGAGATCCGAGTGCTCCTCAAGCCAAAATAATGTAAGAAAACAACCGCACTAAGGCTGCCAACCTTGAGTCCCAGACCAGACCCAGTTGCAAACGAATTGCAATAGAACCAACTGGAGCTTCTGTCAATTGACCAGGAACCCAAACCTCACCAATTGGGAAAGAAATATGATCCCTGACCCCCCAGACAGTCCAACTGGCAGGGAGCTAGTCATTGAGTTAGGCAAAGAAGCTGATCCCCAACAGATAAAGCCGAGACATCATGACTAGCATCAATCTGCAAGACATTCTGACACAAGTTCAAATTAAAGGGAATGACCCTGAAGCTGTAACCAAGATGTCCTTTACGAGAACCTAGCCAGTTCCTGAACCCCAGATGAATTGGGATACCTCAATACACACCTTAAAGCTCCAGAAACACCAATCCATCGTGCAGAACAAAAATGTAATTATCAAACAAATAAAGAAAAAAACAGCAATCATGTATTTATCAATTTATGAAGTTAAAACACTTAGTTCTCACAAAATACAACCAGTGTGAAGTTTCACAATAGTTTCCACAAAGTTGGGCCAGATTCACGAAGCAGTTACGCAAGTGCTTACGAACATGTACATCTTTCCACGATCTTTGACGGCTTTGGTTACATTTTCTAAACAGTTTACAAGCATGAAAACTTGCCAATCATCTATTGTTATCGTTATAAACAGCCTCCTGGTGCTTCGGAGCTCATTAACTGTTTAATAATTGTAAACAAAGCCACCAAAGATTGACAAAAGATGTACAGGTTAGTAAGTGCTTGCGTAACTGCTTCGTGAATCTGCCCCCAGGATTCCACTGTACTAGGACAACGTCCACGTAGTTAACACAAGTAATCCATCACAAGTAACACAAGTAAGTAAGTAATGATACACGATTTACGAGAATTCTTGAGCGTGCAGTTGTTATCATCAAGTTCATGTGACTGAATCCCGTCTTATACTCAGCAGAACTAAAAGGAATAACATGTAAACAGCTCAGTAATGTGTTTAAGTCTTGCGGGGATGCAGCGTTCATGATCCTCCACATACTAGATCTTCAAATTATTCTCAACCTCGCAATTTTAAACAGCTTCATTCCCTCTTTGTCCATTTGTGAGACCATATTCAGTAAGAGCAGTTTG
>WNGS01004798.1:0-12713 GCA_020271785.1 Procambarus virginalis
TTGAAAAGATCTTGTCGAGCTTGGATGACAGCCTTTGCAGATGTGGAAGTGATGATTTCTACTTCTGGATAACGTGAGTGATCATCAATGACTACCATCAAGTACTCTCCAGTTGGTAGCGGTCCACAGAAGTCCATCGATACTTCCATCCATGGTGCAGCAGGTAGTGGTGAAGGTTGTAGAGGTGTTGGTCTTGAAGTATCCACTGCAGCTTGGCAAGGGACACAGGCATCATGCATGTCCTTAGCTTGACGATCAATGCCAGGAAACCACACCTTTTCTCGTAGCAGCTGTTTGGTCCTTACAAGACCTTGGTGTCCTTGATGTGCAAGCTTCAGAGCACGTTGCTGGAGAACAGCTGGAATAACGATACGAGTACCTCGCAGCACGGTGTCGCGTTGTTGCGTAACACTTAATTCTGTCTGGATGCGTTCAAGTGCTTTGAATGCATCTTGGTCAACTCCTGAGGGTGGGATGCGTGGAAACTTTTTCTTAGTCAATGCATCCACTGTTGCTTGCAGAGTTGGGTCCTCTAGGGTTGCAGTACGGATTTCATCAAGAGTGAGAGCCTTAGGGACTGCATCACAGGTTACAGAGTGTACATATTCCTCGGCAACTTGCTGATGCTTGGTGATGGTGAAACTGTTGGCAGGATGTCGACTGATGTAATCAGCGGGATTGCCTGCACCTGGCTTGTATTTCACCGTAAAGTTGTATGGTTGCAGACGAAGAGCCCATCTCTCAATGCGAGCTGGTGGTTTGGACTTTGGATTATTGAAGATGGTCTCCAACGGTTTGTGGTCAGTGACTATCGTGGTAAAGGGTGCACCAAGCAGATACACATTGAAGTGTTCACAGCCCCATACAAGAGCAAGAGCTTCCTTCTCTGTCTGACTGTATCGTTGCTCAACATCTGTGAGAGAACGGCTGGCATAGGCAATTACTACTCTTGAATCTGGTTGACCAGGTTTGTGTTGGGCTAACACAGCACCTAAACCAACAGGACTAGCATCCACCGTTAACTCAGTGTCCATTGATGGATCAAAGTATGCAGCAGTCGCATTTTCTACTAGTGCATCTTTCACAGCATCAAATGCATTTTGCTCGACATCGCTCCAGTACCATGATGCATTTTTCTTCAGGAGCTCACGTAGAGGCTTCGTAATGGTAGCAAAATCTGGAATGAAGCGAGAACAGTAGTTTGCCATTCCCAGAAAACTATGTACTTCAGTGGATGTTGAAGGAGGTGCAGCATTCTTGATATCTGCAACTTTCTTAGGATCTGGAGATAGACCTTTGTCACTAAGTACATGTCCAAAGAATTCAATTTTATGTTTATTGAACTCACACTTTGCTCGGCTTAGCGTCAAATTCTTTTCTCGTAAGCGTTGCAATGTTGCACGAAGAGCTTTGTCGTGTTCAGCTTGGGTACGGCCATAAACAATGATGTCATCAGACATGTTGTCAGCATTAGGTATATCTTGCAATACCTGGCTGATGATGTGCTGGAATACTTCAGCAGCACTGTTAATACCAAAACTCAGGCGCTTGTACCTATACAGACCTCGATGTGTCGTAAACGTTGTGATGAATCGACTCTCATCATCAAGTTCAAGCTGATGATAGCCCTTGTTTAAATCTAACTTGCTGAATACAGTTGCACCATTCAAGCGGTATATCATATCATCTACAGTGGGTGTAGGATGGCGTTCACGCATTATTGCCTTGTTGGGAACACGCATGTCTACACAAATGCGTATCTCATCTGGATTCTTCGGCTTTGGTGGAGTGACAATTGGGCTTACCCATGGTGTTGGGCCTGTTACCGGTTCAATGATATCTAGTTCTATCAGCCTATCCAGTTCGGCATCGACTTTCTTGCGAGTATGGAATGGTTGTCGGCGATGTGGTTGGGCAACTGGAATTACATCTGGGTTGATATGCAGATGTACCTTGCTATCAGTATAACAACCTATGGATTTAAACCGATCAGAAAATTCAGCAACAATAGCATCAACATTGTTTGCAGATTCCACTGCTACAGCATTAGAAAGCTGAAGTAGCCCCAATTTGGTTGAAGTCTTGTAACTGAGTAAAGACTCCTTTGCATTCCTAACAACATGGAATGTAGTAATGAGCATTGCATTCTTTGACTTAATCTCTGCAGTGAAAGTTCCAATCACTGGTAAGGCTACCTTTGAAGCATAGGCAGTGGCTTTGCCATTGTATTTTCAAGCTTTGGTAACTGTTTTTTAAATTTTTCATAGTGGCACTCAGCAATGGTGTCAATGTTTGATCCAGTGTCAATAAGAATTTTGAGACAAATGCCAGCAATGTATACTATAGTCTCTGGGTTGTTTGGAAGATCATTCCATTTTGTGATTGATTGTACTCCATAAATATAATCACATTCACTGTCATCTGAGACTGGTTGTAATGAAATGTTGTCTTGTATATTATTAACATTCTTGATTTGAGGTGCAATATTGTGTTTGCCACCTCGACTCCTATGACTTGATCCTCGTACATTGCTTTTATTTATTGATTGTGGTTTCTTTAGTGCGGAACGACACATAGCACCAAAATGATTTAGTTTTCTACACTCATAGCACTTCTTACCTTGTGCAGGACAAACATTATCTTGGTGTGGGTAGTCTCCTCCACAATTGTAACATTTATTATTGACAACCTCTGATGTGAGTCGTTGTGACTGCTTGAGTCTTGTTCCATGACTCCAGTTGTGATGTGGTTCTCGGCTCAATTTAATGTTAGGTTTGGCATGATATCTTCTACGATCATGGTGTCCTCCCTGAACCTTACATACTTCATGACTGTTAGTAACAGTGGCAGAACCGTTGTTGGCACTGCACTCCATGACACGAGCATCACGTGCAGCATCTTCCATTCGACGAGCCATATCCAGTATCTTGTTAAGAGAACTTTCATCATCAACAAGTTCTAGAGCTCTTCGACGAAGACGTGTAGATGTGCATGTTTCAATTATTTGCTGTTTGATTTCGTTGTCAACATCAGCAAACTCACAGTGGGCTGCTAAACCCTGCAGACGTGTATGGTATTGATCAACAGTTTCATTAGAGAGTTGTTTTGCTCTCCTGAAATGCATAATTTCCATAGCAGTATTTTGCCTTGGTTTGAAATGCTCAGTTAATTTGGCCTTGGCAGTGTCATAATCTTTAGCACCACCAGTATCTTTCAGTGTATCAAAGATATCACAAACTCTATCACCTGCATAATGAAGCAGAAAAGCACGCTTTCTTTCAGCACTTTTGATGTCAGAAACTATCAACAAATTTTCAAACCTTTTAAGCCATTTGACCCACCTCTGTGACAGGTTTGTCTGGTCACAGTCAGGATCAAATGCAGGAAACTGAGGTATATTTGCCATTTTTACTGAATAAATGTAAACTTATCACTTAAAATGTTCCTCAGAATATATAACACTTACTGCACTGTATATGTTATTTAAGAATTCACTGTAATTACTTTAATTTTGCAAAGCACACAAGCATTTTAATGCAAAAGTTCACAACAGTGCACAACACAGCAGCAACTGACTTCTTACCTAGCCCTTGTGTACATGTGTTGTTCCTACTCACAGCAACACAGCACTTGTTAGCAGTTGGCACAGCAATTGGCAGCAGTTGGCAGCAGTAGGCAGCAGTAGGCAGCAGTAGGTTCACAGCTTGAAGAATTTTGTAGCACGGAGCGTCGTTTCGTAACCAAAACATCGGGTTTTGTACACTGCATCAAAGCGTCGTTTCGTACACAGCGTCGGCAGATTCCTCTCACACAGCAACAATCAGCACAGCTTGGGTAGCACACAGCATTGGCCAGCACACAGCATTGGCCAGCACACAGCAACGGCCAGCACACAGCAACGATCAGCACACAGCAACGGTCAGCACACAGCAACGATCAGCACAAAGCATGGGGTATGGTGCTCACAGCTTCTCTTTCCTCCTCCGGGGGCGTGAGGCAGCATGCTTCTTCCTTGTGTTTTGTTGAACAAAATACCTGCGTTCCCATCCCATCCTCGTCGCCAGTGTGGTGTCTGGTGTATAGCTGAGATAGTCTTGGTAGTAAGGTTGATGTAAAGTCATTCCTGGTTACTGACTTTAATAATAATAAACGATTACATGATAGAGTAGCTCCCAAGCTTGGCAGGCGTCCTGTGTGTTGTTTACCTTCTCTAGTGGCGTCCAGCCGCCGCACATAGAAAACGGATGGTACCATTTTCTGTGAACATGACAATGTCGTCGCCCCTAAATCAATAAAAACAACCAGTGTACTATTGTAAATATTCATAGCTTAGGATTTATTATTCTCAGGTTAGTCATTCTTAGGCTCTGTTGTTTTAGGTTAGGTTAGATTATGCTGTAACCTTCGTATGGTGTATACGAACAGAACGACCGGGCAACAACAGCGTGGTTCTGGCCACATCAGTGGTTAATGTAGATTGTTGCTTTACTACACATCAGTTCTGCAATTATTTAGGTAATATTTAACTACTAGTAATTGTCATTAGTATGACAATATTGCAGAAATTAGGGAATGTCATAAGAGTAGTCACTGGCATTCACAGGGCAACAAAATTGAAAACTACAGGGAGGGTTTGGGCAAAATGCGATCCATCGCTGCTTTCAGTAATTGGCATGTTTTCGGTATAAAATTCGTAATTTCAAACTGCGAATACGTGCTAAGATCCAGAATTTGGCTCCAAAATATGGCTCAAGGGTCGAATTTGGAATGTTTTTGATATATTTTAAAACTGCAGGGGGGTTTGGGCAAAATGCGACCCACCGCTGCTCTCAGTAATTGACATATTTACGGTATAAAAATTCGTAATATCAAACTGCGAATAAATGCAGAGAGCCAGAATTTGGCTCCAAAATATGGTTCAATCGTCTAATTTGGAATGTTTGGGATATTTTGAAAACTGCAGCGGGGGTTTGGGCAAAATATGACCCATCGCCGCTCTCAGTAATTGGCATATTTTCGGTATAAAAATTCGCAATTTCAAACTGCGAATACGTGCGGAGGGCCAGAATTTGGCTCCAAAATATGGCTCAAGCGTCGAATTTGGGATGTTTGGGATAATTTGAAAACTGCAGGGAGATTTTGGGCTAAATGTGATCCATCGCCGCTTGCAGTAATTGGCATATTTTCGGTATAAAAAGTCCTAATTTCAAACAGCAAATACGTGCAGAGATCCAGAATTTGGCTCCAAAACATGGCTCAAGGGTCGAATTTGGGATGTTTGTGATATATTTCAAAACTGCAGGGTGGTTTGGGCTCTCGGTAATTGGCAAAATATGCCAATTACCGAGAGCAGCGATGGGTCGTATTTTGCCCAAACCCTCCTGCAGTTTTAAAATATATCAGAATCATCCCAAATTCGAACCTTGAGCCATATTTTGGAGCCAAATTCTGGCTCTCAGCACGTATTCGCAGTTTTAAATTACGATTTTTTATACCGAAAATATGCCAAGTACTAAGAGCGGCGATGGGTCACACTTTGCACAAACACCCCTGCAGTTTTCAAAATTTCCAAAACATTCCAAATTCGACCCTTGAGCCATATTTTGGAGCCAAATTCTGGCTCTCGGAACGTATTCGCAGTTTGAAATTACGAATTTTTATACCGAAAATATGCCAATTACATAGAGCGGCGATGAGTCACATTTTGCCCAAACCCTCCCTGCAGTTTTTAAAATATCCCAAACATCTCAAATTCGACGCTTGAGCCATATTTTGGAGCCAAATTCTGGCTCTCGGCACGTATTCGCAGTTTGAAATTACGAATTTTTATACCGAAAATATGCCATATACTGAGAGCAGCGATGGGTCACATTTTGCCCAAGCCCCCAATCGCAGTTCTCAAAATAACCCAAACATCCCAAATTCGACCCTTGAGCCATATTTTGGAGCCAAATTCTGGCTCTCTGCATGTATTCGCAGTTTGAAATTACGACATTTAATAACGAAAATATGCCAATTACTGATAGCGGCGATGGATCACATTTTTCCCAAACCCTCCCTGCAGTTTTCAAAATATCCCAAACTTCCTAAATTCGTCGCTTCAGCAACATTTGGAGCCAAATTCTGGCTCTCTGCAAGTATTCGCAGGTACGATTGGTTGATTGAATATATGTAGTGAATTCGTTCACTACATGCGAGAGCGGAGGCTTATTTCCGCCGTTTACCCGTTGGAGCTTTCTCTGTGCCAGAACATTGCCGGAGACTGGAGGAGGTCTAACGGGTGAACGGCGGGAGTAAGCCCCCTCTCTCCTATGTAGTGAACGAATTCACTACATTTACGATATATATGATGCAAGTTCGTATTTAATAGAAAATGCACATTAAATACATTATTTTCAATCAACCATTTGTATCTCGGTAAAGTAGCGAGTAGGACATTGATTAGGCGAGAAACCTTGTTTTTATTGCATATTTCGACGTTTCAGCCGCATTAGAGCTGTTTTAGCTCTAATCAGACATGTTGCCGTTGCCTCCTCCGCATCAGCTCTAATGCGGCTGAAAGGTCGAAATATGCAAAAAAAAAACAGGGTTTCTTTCCTAATCAATATCTTATTCGCTATTGTAACGAGGTACAAATAATTGATTGAAAATAATGTATTTAATGTGAATTTGCAATTAATTACGCGTATACGTCAGACTTGTCGCATATGTAATGAATTAATAACAATAAACTGGCAATCCTAAAAACGTGGGAAATACGACGAGATAGTCCATTATTCGTTCAAATCACACAAATCAATGTGTTTTCATTAGAATTAACTAAAATGTTCCAGATTTTCCGTGTATGTTACAGAAAGAAGTTGTACTGCAAAAACAGCTATAATGCGGCTGAAACGTCGAATTATGCAATAAAATCAGGGTTTCTCTCCTTGGATACGGATTGTCAGTTAATTGTTATTAATTCATTACATATGCGACAAATCTGATGTATACTTTAATTGATTGCAAATTCAAATTAAATACATTATTTCAATCAACCATTCGTACCTCGTTAACGTTCGAGTAAGATATTGATTAGAAGAGAAACCTGTTTTATTGCATATTTCGACGTTTCAGCCGCATTAGAGCTGTTTAGCCTAATCAGACAAGTTGCCGTTGCCTCCTCCGCATCAGCTCTAATTCGGCTGAAACGTCGAAATATGCAATAAAAAAACAAGGTTTCTCTCCTAATCACTATCCTAGTCGCTATTGTAACGAGGTACGAATGGGTGATTGAAAATAATGTATTTAATGTGAATTTGCAATTAATTACGCGTATACGTCAGATTTGTCGCATATATAATGAGTTAATAACAAGAAACTGGCAATCCTTCAAAACGTGGGAAATACGACGAGATAGTCCAAATTCGTTCAAATCACACAAATCAATGTGTTTCATTAGAATAACTAAATGTTCCAGATTTTCGTGTATGTTCCAGAAAGAAGATGACTGCAAAAACAGCTCTAATGCGCGCTGAAACGTCGAAATATGCAATAAAATCAGGGTTTCTCTCCTTGGATAGGGATTGTCAGTTTATTGTTATTAATTCATTACATATGCGACAAACTGATGTATACGCGTAATTTATTGCAAATCACATTAAATACATTATTTTCAATCAACCATTCGTACCTCGTTAAATTAGCGAGTAAGATATGATTAGGAGAGAAACCTGTTTTTATTGCATATATCGACATTTCAGCCGGATTGAGCGGTTTTAGCTTAATCAGACAAGTTGCCGTTGCCTCCTCCGCATCAGCTCTAATGCGGCTGAAAACGTCGAAACATGCAATAAAAACAGGGTTTCTCTCATGATCAATATATTACTCGCTATTTTAACGAGGTACGATTGGTAGATTGAATATATGTAGTGAATTCGTTCACTACATGCAAGAGCGGGGGCTGACTCCGGCGTTTACCCGTTGGAGCTTTCTCTGTGCGAGAACATTGCCGGAGACTGGAGGAGATCAAACAGGTAAACGGCGGGAGTAAGCCCACTCACGCATGGAGTTTGGGCTATTTGAAAAACTGCAGGGTGGGTTTGAGCAAAATGCGATCATCGCTGTTTCAGTAATTGGCACATTTTCGGTATAAATGTCGTAATTTCAAACTGCGAATACGTGCAGAGAGCNAACATCCCAAATTCGAAGCTTGAGCCATATTTTGGAGCCAATCCTGGCTTTCGGCACGTATTGCAGTTTTGAAATTACGAATTTTTATACCGAAAATATGCCTATACTGAGAGCAGCGATGGGTCACATTTTTGCCCAAGCCCCCCACGCAGTTTTCAAAATATCCCAAACGTCCCAAATTCGACCATTGAGCCATATTTTGGAGCCAAATTCTGGCTCTCTGCACGTATTCGCAGTTGAAATTACGACATTTTACCCGAAAATATGCCAATTACTGAGAGCGGCGATGGGTCACATTTTTCCCAAACCCCCCCTGCAGTTTTCAAAATTCCCAAACTTCCCAAATTCGACCCTTGAGCCATATTTTGGAGCCAATTCTGGCTCTCTGCACGTATTCGCAGTTTTAAATTAAGAATTTTTATACCGAAAATATGCCAATTACTGAAAGCGGCGATGGATCACATTTAGCCCAAACCCTTCCTGCAGTTTTCAAAATATCCCAAACATCCCAAATGTGACGCTTGAGCCATATTTGGAGCCAAATTCTGGCTCTCTGCACGTATTTGCAGTTTGAAATTACGTCTTTTTATACCGAAAATCTGCCAATTACTGAGAGCGGCGATGGGTCACATTTTGCCCCCCCCCCCCCTTGCAGTTTTAAAATATATCACAAACATCCCAAATTCGACCCTTGAACCATATTTTGGAGCCAAATTCTGGCTCTCTGCACGTATTCGCAGTTTGAAATTACAAATTTTATACCGATAATGTGCCAATTACTGAGAGCTACGATGGTTCACGTTTTACCCAAACCCCCTGCTGTTTTCAAAATATCCGAAACATCTCAAATTCGACCCTTGAGCCATATTTTGGAGCCAAATTCTGGTTCTCTGCATGTATTCGCAGTTTGAAATTACTACTTTTATACCGAAAATATTCCAATTACTGAGAGCGGTGATAGGTCACATTTTGCCCAAATACCCCTGCAGTTTTCAAAATTTCCGAAACATCTCAAATTCGACCCTTAAGCCATAATTTGGATCCACATTCTGGCTCTCTGCACGTATTCGCAGTTTGAAATTACGATTTTTTATACCGAAAATATGCCAATTACTGAAAGCAGTGATGGATCGCATTTTGCCCAAATCCTCCCTGCAGTTTTCAAAATATCCCAAACATCCCAAATTTGACGCTTGAGCCATATTTTGGAGCCAAATTCTGGCTCTCTACACGTATTCGCAGTTTGAAATTACGAATTTGTATACCGAAAATATACCAAATACTGATCGCGGCGATGGGTCACATTTTGCCCAAACCACCTGCAGTTTTTAAATATATAACAAACATCCCAAATTCGACCCTTGAGCCATGTTTTGAGCCAAATTCTGGCTCTCTGCACGTATTCGCTGATTGAAATTACGAATTTTTATACCGAAAATATGCCAATTACTGCAAGCGGCGATGGATCACATTTAGCCCAAAACCTCCATGCAGTTTTCAAATTATGCCAAACATCCCAAATTCGACGCTTGAACCATATTTTGGAGCCAAATTCTGGCTCTCCGCACGTATTCGCAGTTTGAAATTGCGAATTCTTATACCGAAAATATGCCAATTACTGAGAGCGGCGATGAGTCATATTCTGCGTAAACCTCGCTGCAGTTTTCAAAATATCCCAAACATTCCAAATTCGACAATTGAACCATATTCCCCCATATTCGATTGAACCCCCTGCAGTTTTCAAAATATTACAAACATCCCAAATTCGACGCTTGAACCATATTTTGAAGCCAAATTCTGGCTCTCTGCACGTATTCGCAGTTTTAAATTACAAAATTTTATACCGAAAATATGCCAATTACTTAGAGCGGCGATGGGTCATATTTTGCTTAAATCCCCACTGCAGTTTTCAAAATATCCCAAACATTCCAAATTCGACGATTGAACCATATTTTGGAGGCAAATTCTGGCTCTCTGCACTGATTCGCAGTTTGATATTACGAATTTTTATTCCGTAAATATGCCAATTACTGAGAGCAGCGATGGGTCGTATTTTGCCCAAACCCTCCTGCAGTTTTAAAATATATCAGAATCATCCCAAATTCGAACCTTGAGCCATATTTTGGAGCCAAATTCTGGCTCTCAGCACGTATTCGCAGTTTTAAATTACGATTTTTATACCGAAAATATGCCAATTACTAAGAGCGGCGATGGGTCACACTTTGCACAAACACCCCTGCAGTTTTCAAAATTTCCAAAACATTCCAAATTCGACCCTTGAGCCATATTTTGGAGCCAAATTCTGGCTCTCGGCACGTATTCGCAGTTTGAAATTACGAATTTTTATACCGAAAATATGCCAATTACATAGAGCGGCGATGGGTCACATTTTGCCCAAACCCTCCCTGCAGTTTTTAAAATATCCCAAACATCTCAAATTCGACGCTTGAGCCATATTTTGGAGCCAAATTCTGGCTCTCGGCACGTATTCGCAGTTTGAAATTACGAATTTTTATACCGAAAATATGCCATATACTGAGAGCAGCGATGGGTCACATTTTGCCCAAGCCCCCAATCGCAGTTCTCAAAATAACCCAAACATCCCAAATTCGACCCTTGAGCCATATTTTGGAGCCAAATTCTGGCTCTCTGCATGTATTCGCAGTTTGAAATTACGACATTTAATAACGAAAATATGCCAATTACTGATAGCGGCGATGGATCACATTTTTCCCAAACCCTCCCTGCAGTTTTCAAAATATCCCAAACTTCCTAAATTCGTCGCTTCAGCAACATTTTGGAGCCAAATTCTGGCTCTCTGCAAGTATTCGCAGGTACGATTGGTTGATTGAATATATGTAGTGAATTCGTTCACTACATGCGAGAGCGGAGGCTTATTTCCGCCGTTTACCCGTTGGAGCTTTCTCTGTGCCAGAACATTGCCGGAGACTGGAGGAGGTCTAACGGGTGAACGGCGGGAGTAAGCCCCCTCTCTCCTATGTAGTGAACGAATTCACTACATATACGATATATATGATGCAAGTTCGTATTTAATAGAAAATGCACATTAAATACATTATTTTCAATCAACCATTTGTATCTCGGTAAAGTAGCGAGTAGGACATTGATTAGGCGAGAAACCTTGTTTTTATTGCATATTTCGACGTTTCAGCCGCATTAGAGCTGTTTTAGCTCTAATCAGACATGTTGCCGTTGCCTCCTCCGCATCAGCTCTAATGCGGCTGAAAGGTCGAAATATGCAAAAAAAAACAGGGTTTCTTTCCTAATCAATATCTTATTCGCTATTGTAACGAGGTACAAATAATTGATTGAAAATAATGTATTTAATGTGAATTTGCAATTAATTACGCGTATACGTCAGACTTGTCGCATATGTAATGAATTAATAACAATAAACTGGCAATCCTTAAAAACGTGGGAAATACGACGAGATAGTCCATTATTCGTTCAAATCACACAAATCAATGTGTTTTCATTAGAATTAACTAAAATGTTCCAGATTTTCCGTGTATGTTACAGAAAGAAGTTGTACTGCAAAAACAGCTATAATGCGGCTGAAACGTCGAATTATGCAATAAAATCAGGGTTTCTCTCCTTGGATACGGATTGTCAGTTTATTGTTATTAATTCATTACATATGCGACAAATCTGATGTATACTTTAATTGATTGCAAATTCAAATTAAATACATTATTTCAATCAACCATTCGTACCTCGTTAACGTTCGAGTAAGATATTGATTAGAAGAGAAACCCTGTTTTTATTGCATATTTCGACGTTTCAGCCGCATTAGAGCTGTTTTAGCCTAATCAGACAAGTTGCCGTTGCCTCCTCCGCATCAGCTCTAATTCGGCTGAAACGTCGAAATATGCAATAAAAACAAGGTTTCTCTCCTAATCACTATCCTAGTCGCTATTGTAACGAGGTACGAATGGTTGATTGAAAATAATGTATTTAATGTGAATTTGCAATTAATTACGCGTATACGTCAGATTTGTCGCATATATAATGAGTTAATAACAAGAAACTGGCAATCCTTCAAAACGTGGGAAATACGACGAGATAGTCCAATATTCGTTCAAATCACACAAATCAATGTGTTTTCATTAGAATTAACTAAAATGTTCCAGATTTTCGTGTATGTTCCAGAAAGAAGATGTACTGCAAAAACAGCTCTAATGCGGCTGAAACGTCGAAATATGCAATAAAATCAGGGTTTCTCTCCTTGGATAGGGATTGTCAGTTTATTGTTATTAATTCATTACATATGCGACAAATCTGATGTATACGCGTAATTTATTGCAAATTCACATTAAATACATTATTTTCAATCAACCATTCGTACCTCGTTAAATTAGCGAGTAAGATATTGATTAGGAGAGAAACCCTGTTTTTATTGCATATATCGACATTTCAGCCGGATTAGAGCGGTTTTAGCTTTAATCAGACAAGTTGCCGTTGCCTCCTCCGCATCAGCTCTAATGCGGCTGAAACGTCGAAACATGCAATAAAAACAGGAG
>WNGS01004802.1:6916-38911 GCA_020271785.1 Procambarus virginalis
TGTCACATTTTATATGTTTGTCCTGCACACCGCCCCCCCCATCCAGCGGGCAGCGGTGGATAGGGTTACAATCACTCAGTTACTACCTACAGTTAGTTGCAAACTGGGGATATTTGGCTAAATTTCTGGTAGCAGATCATTTGAATGAAATATTTGCACATGTACGTAATGAAATGCCATTTTCTGGGTGAGACCCGGAGGCTCCCCGCGCAACCCTCCCTCCCTCCCTCCCTCCTGTTGGCGGTTTTTCGGGAGTTTGACATACCAGCATCAGAACTGAAGGGTAGATTGCCGGCACGGGGGGTCTGGTGAGCTCTCCCTTCCCCCTGCCCCGGGGTGTGGGGGAGGCTGTGCAGATGGCGGCGAGGTGACGGTTGTGATGTCATGCTCGATTGCTTGTTTTTCATTTGGGGAATTCTGTCCAACAGTTTGGCTTTCGGTAGCAATTTTTTTTAACCAGATAGGGTTTGTATTGGATGCTTACCTTTCTGGGTGCCTGACCCAAGCGGTGGCAGACATGAAATGCTCCAACCACTCGGTTTTTTTCTGGCGGGAGCCCCTACGGCTCCCCGAGCTATCCATGGCTGATATGGATACCCTAACTATTTTGCATCAGTCGATGTGGGTGGAGTTCTAGGCCTACCGGGGACCATGAGCCAGAACCTGGCCCCCCTCAGAGAGGCACGGGGAGCATGGCCCATAGAAATGCACATGTGATTTGGAGCATTCTATATCTGCCATCGACTGGGACAGGCACCCAGAAAGGTATGCGCCACAAAACAAACCCTATTCTGGTTAACAACAAAAATTGACAAACGAGTGGACAGAACTCCCCCAGGAAAACGAACTAACAAGCATGACGTCACATGAGCCGTGCCGCATGTCTGCGCAGCTCCCCCCTCCCCGGGAGGGGAAAGGGAGCCCCAGACCCTCGCGCCGCCGATCCCCGCCTCAGTTCCTCGCTGATGGGATAATGCACGGTCGTGTGGCTCCAGCTCCGGTCTTGTTTCAGTGCTGTGACTTGTTTTCAGTGCTGCTCTTACGGTGATCGTGTGAGCTGGGAGTAGTATTCTCAGGTACTCGGGCTGCATGTGCTTAGGGTCACCTTCCCTGAGTGCCCTGTAAGTACCGCCCTTGGGGCTTGGGGTTGCCTTCCACAGTCACCTTGGGTCTACCTCTGTTTGGCTTTTCGCTGCTTGGCGTTTGGCTGCCCCGAGTGTTTGGGAGTTTTACTCCCTTGTTTACCTTGGGGTAAGTGGTAGTTGTAACACTGGTGGGGCGCAGGGCACTGTGTAGCTAGTTTTCACCTATGACAGCGGCCGGCTCTGTTCCCTCTGGGTACATTGTACACTTGTGTGGTTTTTCTTTTATATTGTTTTTTGCCTGGTAGGGGGGTCTGCCTTGTTCCTCCCCCCTTATATTAGGTTCGTTTGTGTGGTGGCACCCCCTGCTTTGCCCTCACGAGTGGACACGTCCCGTGGGTTTAGCTTTAGTCATCTGTTGGGGCTCGTGACACCCGTCGCCGACATCTTTCTTCTTGTCCCCGGTCGCTCAGTGGCTTCCGGCACCCACACCATAGAGAGAAAGCAGCAGGCGAAGACACTGCTGCTCCTCTCGTTGACAGGCCGGCGCCTGCTACTCTGGCGGCGTCTTGTGCTGGGTTTTCCTTGACACCTTCTTCCCAGTGGGCCCCTCCTCCTTCACTCTACTGTAAACGTAAATGTACGTGTGCGGCGGAGAATGAAAGGGCAGGAATACTGAGAGAGAGAGTGGGAAAAAGCAATTCTGTGTCTTCTAACCCAAGTCAGCTCCTTCCCGTTTTCTGGTACGTCTGTCGTCATTCGGTTGAGCTTCCCTCCGGTCCTTTCTAGGGCTTGTGGGTCCTCTTCACGGCAGTTTCTGGATGTTTGGCCTTCTTGTTCTTTTGTGCATATCTCTCCTCTTCGCGCTGTTTCGGCGCTATTCGTTTTCCTGGGAGCGATTTTGCTCCTTTTAATGAGTCTTCGCTCCTGCCCTTCTGCGGGGTGTTGGTGCGGGGCGGCTCCTTATGCAGGTTCCTTCCCTGTCGACTGCACTTGTGGCGGTGGACTTGCACGCTTGTGGCATTTTGGTTTTGGTCCTGCGTTTTCTTTTCCCTCCTGGGGCTGTCATAGGATTGGCTTGCAGAAGGTGTAGAGGCGCTTGGGACTGTTCCTGGGTCTGGCACCTTGGTTTCTGCTGCTAGCTTTCGGTATTGATGTTCCTTCTGTGCCGTTTCGCAGGCTGTATCGTGCATTGTTTCACCTCCGGCCTGTTTCTGCACTGCCTGTGCCGTCCAGGTCTTTGGACAGGGTGCTCTCCTGTTTTTCTTCTCCTTGGTGGTTGTGGCTCCTTGGGGCCAGGTTTGCTTTGCCTCGGCTCTCTTTTGGCATTGGCCTCTGGGGGTCGTGTGGCAAAGCTTCATGCTCTTCTCAGGTGCAGTGGTTTCTTGGCTCCTATGATCTTGGTCATAGGTTTCTTCGTCTGCGGCCGTTCTCGCTTTTTCTGGCGAATGTAGTGCCTGCTGCTTTCCGGAGGGGTCCTTTGGTTGTTGTCTTGACTTCGTGTTGAGGAGTGGTTCACCGACCGCCTCCCGGGTATGTCCCCTTGTTTTCTTAGGTAGTCTTTGGTGAGGTAGCTCCGGGGAGCCGTAGGGGCTCCCCCCAGAAAACCAGCATTGAATGTAATGAAACGCCATTTTCTGGGTGAGTCCCGGAGGCTCCCTGGCACCCTCCCGCCCTCCGGTCGGCGGGGTTTTTTGCAGTTTTGATATCCAGCCTCAGAACTGGGGCGGGGATCGCCGGCGTGGGGGTCTGGGGCTCCCCTTCCCCCTCCCGGGGAGGGGGGAGCTGCTCAGACATGCGGCGCGGCTCGTAATTACCTAAGTGTAATTACCTAAGTGTAGTTACAGGATGAGAGCTACGCTCGTGGTGTCCCGTCTTCCCAGCACTCTTTGTCATATAACGCTTTGAAACTACTGACGGTCTTGGCCTCCACCACCTTCTTCCCTAACTTGTTCCAACCGTCTAGCACTCTGTTTGCGAAAGTGAATTTTCTTATATTTCTTCGGCATCTGTGTTTAGCTAGTTTATATTTATGACCTCTTGTTCTTAAAGTTCCAGGTCTCAGGAAATCTTCCCTATCGATTTTATCAATTCCTGTTACTATTTTGTATGTAGTGATCATATCACCTCTTTTTCTTCTGTCTTCTAGTTTTGGCATATTTAATGCCTCTAACCTCTCCTCGTAGCTCTTGCCCTTCATTTCTGGGAGCCACTTAGTAGCATGTCTTTGCACCTTTTCCAGTTTGTTGATGTTCTTCTTAAGATATGGGCACCACACAACCGCTGCATATTCTAGCTTTGGCCTAACAAAAGTCGTGAACAATTTCTTTAGTATATCGCCATCCATGTATTTAAACGCAATTCTGAAGTTGGAAAGCGTGGCATAGGCTCCTCGCACAATATTCTTTATGTGGTCCTCAGGTGATAGTTGTGTGTGATAGTCGTGTGACGTCATGCTTGTTAGTTCGTTTTCCTGGGGGAGTTCTGTCCACTCGTTTGTCAATTTTTGTTGTTAACCAGAATAGGGGTTTGTTTTGTGGCGCTTACCTTTCTGGGTGCCTGTCCCGGTCGATGGCAGATATAGAATGCTCCAAATCACATGTGCATTTCTATGGGCCATTGCTCCCCGTGCCTCTCTGAGGGGGCCAGGTTCTGGCTCGTGGTCCCGGTAGGCCTAGAACTCCACCCACATCGACTGATGCAAAATAGTTAGGGTATCCATATCAGCCATGGATAGCTTCGGGGAGCCTCCGGGACTCACCCAGAAAAATGGCGTTTCATTACATTCAACGCTGGTTTTTTATAGGCCATTGTTCTTTGTGCCTCTCTGAGGGGACCAGGTTCTGGCTCATTGTCCCTAGCAGGCCTAAGGACTCCATTCACATGACTGATGCCAGGGTCTAACACATTCATATCAGCCTGGATACCTCCGGGGAGCCTCCAGGTCTCTCTGAGAAAATGCCGTTTCGTTACATTCATCACTGGTTTATTGCATTAGCCATTAATCAATATATGTACTGTGCTCATTATTCCACCCGCTTTGTATTCTAAGACATGCTTGCCTCAGTATGCCTGTCTTGATTATTTGCATGCAATTGTGCTATACCTAGTGAAATTTAATTATGACTTGTTTTCAGGTTTAATGATGGGTCCAGTTGTGGAATCTCCGTATGGTTCTGAAGTTGAGCCCAGCAAAGCACCAGAGGCAATCAGTAATGCAGTAGCATCTCTCCCTCCTGAACAAATGTATGAGTTGATGCGTCAAATGAAGCTGTGCGTTCGTAATAACCCTACTGAAGCTCGTACCATGCTTATGAACAATCCTCAGCTTGCATATGCTCTCCTCCAAGCTCAGGTAATAAACTGTAATGTTAAGACATTATGTGCTCAGAGTTAAACATAACAAAATTTAAATATCTGCATTGAAGTTATAATCTGAATGGCTGTAGAGAACACAAACTGCTAAGGGCATTATAAAATATAAAAGAGAAACACAGGGCAAGTACTAATAAGAGGGGAAAATCCATGAAGTGTGAGTGAGATCCATGAAGTGAAGGTGAGAGACATGAAAAACTATGTGATGCAAATTTCTATTTCTGAAACATAATTCAGCAAGTGGGCCAGCAATGTTAAATTATATTTCATTCTATTCACTGCTTGATGGCTCCAGAATCTATATACTGTCTCCTAATGTTATGTTCTTTGGTGAAGAGTTTAGCATCTCTGAAGCTAATGAGGTGTTGTTCCTGGTTCTTGTGTGCAACACGAGCATTGTTGGCATTATGAAAACAGTAGGCATACTATACTGTGCAGTACTTCTGTTTGTAATATACGCATTTAGTCAAAATACGAGTCATGTAGGATCTTAATTTCTAGAAGTATTCTTGACTGGTAAAATGTTTATGGGAGGACATACATACAGTGTGGTGCTGCATTCCAGGATCTAAATATTTAAGGACATTTAAGTGTTAGAATGACAAGACACAGTCAAGGAACTCATAATATATAACGCAAAAACTCAGCATCAAATGTAATAGAATGTGTCTTTCTGGTTGTGTCTTGGCTCCTGGGCTGACTAGGGTCATTGGTCTCCACTCCTGTGTCAGGCACACAATATGGTTCGGGAGCTTGCAGCCATGTAGCATGCACTGCAGAGAGTTTGGATTCTTTGGGGCTGTGATCTGGGTCCATTCGAACCAGTTCCCCGTGTTTCATTGTCTCAACAGTGGGAAGTTTGTGTCGGTCCCTGCCTCTTTGCAGCTGGATGACATGTGCATCTCTTCTGCTGGGTTCTCAAGTTTGGTTCTCTATGCCTTTCATGTCCAAGGCGTGTCGAATGTCCTCACAGACAGTCTGTCCTGGTTCCTTCACATTACAACAACGTGGACTGTTGATGCCGCCGCCTCCTTGTGGCTTGCAAGACATTCGGCGTTGTGACATGATGCCACAACGTCATGTTCCAGGAGTAATTTCCCAAGTACTGTACTTGGGCTGCATGCACCTAGGGTTATCGTCCTAGGTGCCCTGTAAGTACTGCCTTGTGGCTTGGGGTTCTCTTTCACAAGTCGCTTGGGGTCTACCTCCATGGAGCCTTTTGCTGCTCAGTGATTGCCTGCCCTTGGGGTCAGCTGGGGTGTTTCATGCACCACTGTTTGTCTCTGGTAGGTAGTTTTCATCACTGGTAGGGGCACAAGGTACTGTGCAGCTTTTCTTCACCATAATACAGTGGCCGGCTCTGTTCCGCCTGGGTCTTTGTGCTCCTGTGGGTTTTTCTTCTTGTTTTTCCTGCCTGGTGTGGGGTCTGCCCCTTGGTGTTGGTACCTCTTATATATATATATTGGTGGTCCTCCACTAGGTCCCCATGAGTGTACACGTTCTGGGGGTTCAGCTTTCAGCAGCTCGTCTGGTAGTTTGGGCGCCGGTTAGCAGTACCTTGCCTGGGCTTCCCTTAGCAGAACATCTAAGGGCCCTGGAAACCCCTGCTGGGGCTCAGTGGTCCAATGGATGCATCCCCTGGGTCCCATCTCACTTCGTATGAGATTGAAGGTTTCTCTGTTCCCTTGTCTCAGGGGGTGACAATCACGGGATGTGCCTATGTGGTGCTGCCTGTTAGGTCGGTAACACCTTCAACCCGGAATCCTGTGAGTGGTGTTGCTTGCTTATACTCCAGGTTTACCCAATCCACTGTTATTGATTGATATTCGGGTACAGGCAGCTTTGGCGTTGCATGCGCGTTTTAGGTTGTTGCAGTGCGCTAGATTGGTTGTTCACCCGGATGCCTCAGGAGTGCCCCGTTTTGGTTATAGGGACTTGGACTTGGGGGTTATAGTCGCCTCGACTTTGGTTTCGTCCGTGCCCCCTTGTCCTTCTGCTGTTGTTTGTCCTGATCCTCCTCCCCCTGCCTCTGGCACCAAAGCTTCTGAGGGTTTCGGAGTCAGGGGCATGGTTTAGTTGGTGGTGAGACTCGGGCAGTTTCGGAGGATGCCCCTTCCGGTGTGACGACGGAGGCATTTGAGCCTTTTCCTCCAGCCAGTGCTTCTGGGTCTGACCAGTGGGCTCCCCCCCCTCCCCAAAGGGGAAGGGGAAGCCGGCAGCCCACCACTCCAGTTCTTGAACTGGAGTGGTTGGATGGTCCTGGTGGTTGGATGGTCACCTCAGGTCTCTAATTCCTGTTCTGGATTTTTGCCCTATGTAGCTGTTCTAGCTGTGTGTATGGTGTGGTGGCCTGGTGTCTTAGTGTTCAAGGTAACCTAGGGTCTCCTTTCCTAGGTGCTCAGTAAGTACTATCCTTGCGTTTCAGGTTTCTTCTTCTTCGCAATACGTGCAGTTTGCACGAAGGTAAATCCTCCCGATGACTGCACGAGTGGTAATGTAGAAAGATGCATATATGACAATGCACAAAACATCAACGGGCATGAAGTGCCCGAGTAAAGAAGATAACGATGCCATCAAGGCAGACAAGGATAAAGGCAAAATAAACAAGAGGAAAGAAACGTAGGATGGGAATAAAGAAAACAGAAGGTAAAACGCAAAACGTCTCAGTAAAGAAAGCGAGGGACAGAGGCAAGAGACGAAGGGCGAGGGCAAAGGATGTGAAGGAGGCAAGTACGAATATGTAGAAGGGTAGTGGAAGTCAAGACAGGACAGGCAAGGTTAGGACAGGGCAAGGTACGTAGATGGCATCCGGAGCCTCACGACTGGGATGCTAACGCATCGGACTCAGCAGAAATGCCAGCAGGACAACGGGAGGAAGATGTAGGAAGGGCATGAGGACAAGTCATGGGAGAACGCGATGTAAGAGGCCCATCAGGCAAGGTGGCAGGGTGCTTGGAAATCGGGACGACGGAGGACTGCTTCCGCTTAGTACCGGGGGCAGAGATGTGCAGAAACCAGCACCGTCTCGAGTGCATCCACAATGCGAGCAACAATAGTGTCAACTAGATCGGGAATCAGTTGAATGGCAGGTGGGAGAGAAGAAGCCTCAGACGTCAGTGACAAACGGGTCAGGCACAGGCAAAGGCGGCGGTGGAGGGGGAAGCAGTGGATGACAAGGAACCAGGGCAGGATGAGGCAAAGCATGACTAGAGGGCGGAGTGATGACGGGAAGAGCCGTAGTGAGCGCAGCAACGTAGGAAGGACACTGCTTGAAAGTGATGGCATGATCACCGACACAGTTGGGGCAACAGAGCTTGTCGGACTCAGTCACGAGTGAAATGGAAATCAGAGCATTTGCCACAACGGATGTCATTGGTGCATCCATGGGAGGTATGGTGAAAACCCTTACAATGAAAGCACTGAGTGGGACGGAGAACGTACACCTCGAATTTATGGAGGAAACCACTAATCCAAACCCGATCAGGGGGGAGGGAGCCAAGAAAAGAAAGGAGGGCAGTGCCGGTATCACTCAGGTCGCCATCAATTCTACGCATAAATTTCTGCCTGGTGGGAAGCCAGCCTTGGTTGCCCCTGAGTGCGGTGTCATTGTACTACATTCTATTCAGGTGGTTTCCCCTGCTAGGTCCCCATGAGTGTACATGTCCCGGGGGTTCAGCTCTTCGTGTGTCATTTAGTAGATTGGGCGCCGGTTAGCAGTACCCTGCCTGGGCTTCCCTGAGCGTGAGTTCCGTCTCAGGACCCTGGGAATCCCGAAGGAGATGCGTGTGTCCAATGGATGTGTTCCCCGAGTCCCCCCCTCGCTTTTTGCGAGTTCGAGGATTGCTTTGTCCCCTTGTCTCAGGGTGACTCTCATTGTTTTTGACTCCATCGCGCTGCCTTGCCTTTTGGATCGGCGATAACTTCAACCAGGAGTTCTGCGAGTTTTGTTGCTTGCTGGTGACTCAGTTTATTCAATCCAGTGATGACTTTATTTGGGTACAGGCTACGCAAACGTTGCATGTTAGGTTTAGGTTGGTTGCTACGTCGGATGCCCCGAGGCTGCCCCGTTTTGCTTATAGGGACCCGGACTTTGGGGGGTGATGGTCACTTCAGCCTTGGTTTCGTCTGTGCCCCTTCGTCCTTTCCCTCCCATGGTTCAGTCTGGTCCTCTTCCCCTCCACCCCCCCCCCTCCTTGCTTCTGGCTCCAAAACGTCTGAGGGTTTCTGAATTGGAGCAGGGTTTAGACGGTTTTGAGACTCGGACAGTTTTGGGGGATTCCCCTTTCGGTGTGGCGTCGGAGGGATTCGAGTCTGCTCTCCCTGCTGGAGCCTCTGGGTCTGATCAGTGGGCCCCCTTCCGTCCGGCTTTTACGGCTGTGGCGGTGCTTTGGGAGATGACTCGACCCTGGGTCTGGATGTGAAGGATCCCGGGACTGGGGAGAGGCTGACTTGGGGGCCTCTTGGGCCCTGTTGGACCCCGCCTGGGTTTTCAGCCCTTAGAACGGGGCTTACTGTTATAAGGAGAGAGATTTTCCTTTCCTCTTTCTGTGTACGAGTTGGATTTGGTGTCTGCCCCTCCCCGGGGTTCGGTTCCGTGTCCCTTCGGGTGCTTCAGTCCCATCTTTCCAGAGGTTTTCGGCTTCCCGCATCCAACCTGGTGCGGTGCGTGCAGCCTTTGCAGGTTACCTCTTGCGTGACCCAGATTATGCCTCAATCATGAATCCGTCTTCATCCAGGTGTTCCTGGGGGACGAATTTGAGCACCTCAGTGAGTGCTTGTTTGCTCCTGCCCTTCCTCTGAATGTAGGCGTTGTGCAGCTCCATGTGCAGGTCACTTCCCTTTTGGCTGCGCAGGTTGCTGAGGACTTGGCGCGCTCGTGGCCTCATGGCTTCGGCTTTGAGCTTTTTCTGGGGGGAGCCCCGTCGGCTCCCCGGAGCTATCCAGGCTGAATGGATATGTATAACTTTCTGGCATTAGTCAATGCATGGAGTTCTTGCCTACCGGGGACCACGAGCCAGAACCTGGCCCCCTCTAGAGAGGCACGAGGAGCAATGGCCTATAGAGACCTCCCTTATTATTGGGAGCATTCTATGTCTGCCATCGACCGGGAAAAGCACCCAGAAAGGTAGGCGCCCCAAAACAAACCCCTATTCTGGTAAACTATTGCGACCGAAGACCGAACAGGCGAACAGAACTCCCCAAACAAAAATTAATCCTCATGACGTCATCATGTCGCCGCGCCTCCGTCTGCGCAACCCCCCCCCTCCCGGGAGGGGGAAGGGGGAGCCCCAGACCCCACCGCCGGCTACCCAACCTTCAGTTCTCAGGCTGATGCGATCTGGTGCGGTCGTGCCTCTGGCCCCAGTTTGCGGTGCAGTTCTGTTCCTGGTGGTGTGAGCTGTCCCTTCTGGTGTGTGTGGGCCAGGAGTATTATTCTACGGTGCTCGGGCTGCTTGCGCCTAGGGCTATCTTCCCTAGGTGCCCTGTGAGTACTGCCCTTGGGGCTTAGGGCTATCTTCCCTGGGTCTCCTTGGGATCTACCTCCGCTGTGCTGTGTATTGCTCGGTACTTGGCCGCCCTTGGGGTCAGCTGGGGTTTTTTCTTGCCCTTGTTTGTCTCTGGGTAGGGGGTAGTTTTCGACACTGGCAGGGGCGCGGGGTACTGCGCGCTAGTTTTCACCAATTACAGCGGCCGGCTCTGTTCCGCCTGGGTACGTTGTCCTCTTGCGGGTTTTTTCTTTTTGTTTTGCCAGGTGGGGGGATCTGCCTGTTGGTCCCCTTCGCTGTTTTTGGGGGTAATTCTCCACTTTGTCTATTGGTGGTACTCCCCGCTTGGCCCCCATGAGTGTACACGTCCCGGGGGTTCAGCTTATAGCAGTTTGTTGGTAGTTCTGGGTGCCGGTTAGCAGTACCCTGCCTGGGCTTCCCTTAGCGTGTTATCAAGGCTAAGGGCCCTGGAAAACCCCACGGGGGCTACGTGGTCCGATGGATGTGATCCCTGAGTCCCCTCTCGCGTCCTGCGAGTTTGACGGTTGCTTTGTCCCCCTGTCTCCGGGGGACACTCACCGGTTTTGCCTCCGCCATGCTGCCTGTTGGGTCGGTGATTGTTTTGACCCGGAGTCGTGCAACGTGTGTTGTCTGTACGTTCTCCAGTTCACCCAGGCTACTGCGCCTGATATGCGGGTGTCGGCAGCAGAGGCGTTGCCTGCTCGTTTAGGTTGCTGCAACGTGCTAGGTTGGTCACTGCCCCGGATGCCCCGAAACTGCCCGGTTTTGGTTATAGGGACCCGGACTTGGGGGTGGGTGTCGCTTCGACACTGGTTCCGTCCGCCCCTCCAAGTCTTTCCCCTTCTCCTGCTTGTTCGGTCCCCCCCCCCCCTTGCTGCCGGCTCCTAAACGTCTGAGGGTTTCTGAGCCGGGGCTGGGTTTAGTTGGTTGTGAGACTCGGGCGGTCTCGGGGGTCTCCCCTTCTGAGGCAGGGGCGGAGGCATTCGAGCCTGGTCCTCCTGCCGAAGCTTCTGGGTCTGGCCAGTGGACCCCCTTTGTTCCTGCTTTCTCGGCTGCCCCCACCTTTCTTTGGGGGTGGGGGCTCAGGAGGACGGCTCGGCCCCGGACCCTCAAGGTGAGGTTCCTGGGGTTGGGGAGGGGTTGGCTTGGGGGCCTTGGGGCCCGTTGGACCCCGCCTGGGTTTTTTTGCCCTCCGAGCGGGGCTTAGTGTTACAAGGAGAGGGGTTCTCTTTCGCTCCCTCCCTTTCGCTCCCTCCTTTGAATGCTTGTTTGTTCGCCCCTACCCTTCCGCGGGATGTTGGTGCATGCAGCTTCACGTGCGGGTTCCTTCCCTTTCGGCTGCCCTGATTGCGGAGGATTTGCGGACTCGTGGCCTGCTTGCTTCAGCTCTGCGTTTCTTTTCCCTCCTTGAGTTCTCCTCGGATTGGCTCGGTTGGATGTGGTGCGCTTGGGGCTGCTGCTGGGTCTAGTGCGCAGCCCTCTGCTGTGGCGGCGTCGTCTGCCTTGTTGAAGCTCTTCGCGCCGATCCTGCGTGATGCGGTCTCGCGGTTCTATGCTTCTCGCCTCGCGTGTCGTCAGGCGGTGCTGGCTGCCTCCTTGGATTCTGCTGGGCCCTGGCTCTTCGTTTGTCCTCGCCCTTTTGCCCGTTGCTGTTTGCAGAGTCTGCTGTAGAGCGGTATATGCAGGCGGCCTCGGTCAGTTGTCGGCCTATGTCGGAGTTGTTGTTGCTTCGGGGGGCTCATGGGGGGCCTTCCCGGAAGGGTCGTGCCAGGGCTCAGGGGTCTTTTCGTCGAGGTAGGCCATTGGTGCCAGATTCGGGGCTGGCGGCGCCTTCGGTTCTGGCTGTTGCTGGACGGGGTGGGACCCGTTCTGTTCGTCGCCTTGGTTCTCGGAAGGCGCGTCGGCCCTTTCGCGGTTCGCCCCGTTGACGGGGCGATGGGGGGGCGGCTCGCCCGGTTTGCCCTCCCTGGTCCCACGATTTGTGGGCTTTCGGGTTGTGTCGCGGCCTGTGGTGGCGTTGGGTGGCTCTTCCTCCCTCGGGGGGTTCGGGCCTGGCGGGGCAGGCCTCTTCTCCTGCGCTCCGTCGGGTCATCTCGGAGTGGGTTCGCTTGGGTGTCGTCGAAACGACGGCGTCCCTCAGGTGGGTTTCCCGCCTGTTTTCAGTTCCGAAACGGGGCTGTGCGGACCGCCGGTTCATTCTGGACTTGTTCCCGTCTGAACCCGTGGGTTTTGTGCCCCTCCTTTCGGATGACTACTCTGTCCCAGGTCCGTCTTCTCTTGGAGAGGGGCGTGGATGGTGTCCCTGGATCTCAAGGACGCGTATTGGCACGTCCCGGTTCATCCGGTATTCAGGGACTGGCTAGGTTTTGTGGTGGGGCGTCAAGGTTACCGCTTTCGTTGTCTTCCCTTCGGTTGAATCTGGCACCGCGTGTTTTCACACGCCTTACTCGGGTCGTGGTGGCCCGCCTGCGTCTGCTAGGTGTTCGGGTTCTGGCCTATCTCGACAACTGGCTGGTTTGGGCTCCCAGCCGGTCCGAGTGTCTGCTCGTCAGGGATTTGGTTCTTTCCCAGCTCGCCAGGTTCGGGTTCTTGGTGAACTGGAGGAAGTCCCATCTGGCTCCCTCTCAGGTTCGGTCTTGGCTGGGTCTGGTTTGGGACGCTCGGACTGCTTCCTTGTCTCTTCCTCCGGCGGCTCTGTTTGCGCCTGCGGTCCCGCCTTCGCCTGTTTCTGAGGAGTTCCCGGGTCACGAGGCGGTTGCTGGAGAGTTTGTGCGGAAGCCTGAACTTTGCCATCATGGTCTACCCGCCGGGTCGGGTGTGGCTTCGTCGGCTGTTTTTGGTTCCTTCGAGCCGCCCTTCCGCCTCTCTCGATCGTGGGTTCGACCCCCGGGTGCCTTGTGTCGGTTGCTGCGTCGCCGGCTTCCTCTTCGGGTTTTTCGGGTTCGTGCCTTGGCGCCCCCCCCTTTTCTGGGGGGAGCCCCGTCGGCTCCCGGAGCTATCCAGGCTGAATGGATATGTATAACTTTCTGGCATCAGTCAATGCATGGAGTTCTTGCCTACCGGGGACCACGAGCCAGAACCTGGCCCCCTCTAGAGAGGCACGAGGAGCAATGGCCTATAGAGACCTCCTTATTATTGGGAGCATTCTATGTCTGCCATCGACCGGGAAAGGCACCCAGAAAGGTAGGCGCCCCAAACAAACCCTATTCTGGTAAATACGCGACCGAACGAACCGAACAGGCGAACAGAACTCCCAAACGAAAATTAATCCTCATGACGTCATCATGTCGCCGCGCCTCCGTCTGCGCAACCCCCCCCCTCCCCGGGAGGGGGAAGGGGGGAGCCCCAGACCCCACCGCCGGCGACCCAACCTTCAGTTCTCAGGCTGATGCGATCTGGTGCGGTCGTGCCTCTGCCCCAGTTTGCGGTTGCAGTTCTGTTCCTGGTGGTGTGAGCTGTCCCTTCGGTGGTGTGTGGGCCAGGAGTATTATTCTACGGTGCTCGGGCTGCTTGCGCCTAGGGCTATCTTCCCTAGGTGCCCTGTGAGTACTGCCCTTGGGGCTTAGGGCTATCTTCCCTGGGTCTCCTTGGATCTACCTCCGCTGTGCTGTGTATTGCTCGGTACTTGGCCGCCCTTGGGGTCAGCTGGGGTTTTTTCTTGCCCTTGTTTGTCTCTGGGTAGGGGGTAGTTTTCGACACTGGCAGGGGCGCGGGGTACTGCGCGCTAGTTTTCACCAATTACAGCGGCCGGCTCTGTTCCGCCTGGGTACGTTGTCCTCTTGCGGGGTTTTTCTGTTTTGTTTTTGCCAGGGGGGGGGTCTGCCTGTTGGTCCCCTTCGCTGTTTTGGGGGTAATTCTCCACTTTGTCTATTGGTGGTACTCCCCGCTTGGCCCCGTGAGTGTACACGTCCCGGGGGTTCAGCTTATAGCAGTTTGTTGGTAGTTCTGGGTGCCGGTTAGCAGTACCCTGCCTGGGCTTCCCTTAGCGTGTATCAAGGCTAAGGGCCCTGGAAAACCCCACGGGGGCTACGTGGTCCGATGGATGTGATCCCTGAGTCCCCTCTCGCGTCCTGCGAGTTTGACGGTTGCTCTGTCCCCCTGTCTCCGGGGGACACTCACCGGTTTGCCTCCGCCATGCTGCCTGTTGGGTCGGTGATTGTTTTGACCCGGAGTGTGCGACGTGTGTTGTCTGTACGTTCTCCAGTTCACCCAGGCTACTGCGCCTGATATTGGGTGGGGCAGCAGAGGCGTTGCATGCTCGTTTTAGGTTGCTGCAACGTGCTAGGTTGGTCACTGCCCCGGATGCCCCGAACTGCCCGGTTTTGGTTATAGGGACCCGGACTTGGGGGTGGGTGTCGCTTCGACACTGGTTCCGTCCGCCCCTCCAAGTCTTTCCCCTTCTCCTGCTCGTTCGGTCCCCCCCCCCCCTTGCTGCCGGCTCCTAAACGTCTGAGGGTTTCCGAGCCGGGGCTGGGTTTAGTTGGTTGTGAGACTCGGGCGGTCTCGGGGGTCTCCCCTTCTGGGGCAGGGGCGGAGGCATTCGAGCCTGGTCCTCTGCCGAAGCTTCTGGGTCTGGCCAGTGGACCCCCTTTGTTCCTGCTTTCTCGGCTGCCCCACCTTTTCTTGGGGGTGGGGGCTCAGGAGGACGGCTCGGCCCCGGACCCTCAAGGTGAGGTTCCTGGGGTTGGGGAGGGGTTGGTGTGGGGGCCTTGGGCCCGTTGGACCCCGCCGGGGTTTTTTGCCCTCTGAGCGGGGCTTAGTGTTACAAGGAGAGGGGTTCTCTTTCGCTCCCCTCCCTTTCGCTCCCTCCTTTGAATGCTTGTTTGTTCGCCCCTGCCCTTCGCGGGAGTTGTTGGTGCATGCAGCTTCACGTGCGGGTTCCTTCCCTTTCGGCTGCCCTGATTGCGGAGGATTTGCGGACTCGTGGCCTGCTTGCTTCAGCTCTGCGTTCTTTTCCCTCCTTGAGCTCTCCTCGGATTGGCTCGAGTTGGATGTGGGTGCGCTTGGGGCTGCTGCTGGGTCTAGTGCGCAGCCCTCTGCTGTGCGGGCGTCGTCTGCCTTGTTGAAGCTCTTCGCGCCGATCCTGCGTGATGCGGTCTCGCGGTTTATGCTTCTCGCCTCGCGTGTCGTCAGGCGGTGCTGGCTTCCTCCTTGGATCCGCCTGGGCCCTGGCTCTTCGTTTGTCCTCGCCCTTTTGCCCGTTGCTGTTTGCAGAGTCTGCTGTAGAGCGGTATATGCAGGCGGCCTCGGTCAGTTGTCGGCCTATGTCGGAGTGTTGTTGCTCCGGGGGGCTCGTGGGGGGCCTTCCGGAAGGGTCGTGCCAGGGCTCAGGGGTCTTTTCGTCGGGGTAGGCCATTGGTGCCAGATTCGGGCTGGCGGCGCCTTCGGTTCTGGCTGTTGCTGGACGGGGTGGGACCCGTTCTGTTCGTCGCCTTGGTTCTCGGAAGGCGCGTCGGCCCTTTCGCGGTTCGCCCCGTTGACGGGGCGATGGGGGGGGCGGCTCGCCCGGTTTGCCCACGCCTGGTCCCACGATTCGTGGGCTTTCGGGGTCGTGTCGCGCGGCCTGTGGTGGCGTTGGGTGGCTCTTCCTCCTCGGGGGGTTCGGGCCTGGCGGGGCAGGCCTCTTCTCCTGCGCTCCGTCGGGTCATCTCGGAGTGGGTTCGCTTGGGTGCGTCGAAACGACGGCGTCCCTCAGGTGGGTTTCCCGCCTGTTTTCAGTTCCGAAACGGGACTGTGCGGACCGCCGGTTCATTCTGGACTTGTCCCGTCTGAACCCGTGGGTTTTGTGCCCCTCCTTTCGGATGACTACTCTGTCCCAGGTCCGTCTTCTCTTGGAGAGGGCGCTTGGATGGTGTCCCTGGATCTCAAGGACGCGTATTGGCACGTCCCGGTTCATCCGGTATTCAGGGACTGGCTAGGTTTTGTGGTGGGGCGTCAAGGTTACCGCTTTCGTTGTCTTCCCTTCGGGTTGAATCTGGCACCGCGCGTTTTCACACGCCTTACTCGGGTCGTGGTGGCCCGCCTGCGTCTGCTAGGTGTTCGGGTTCTGGCCTATCTCGACGACTGGCTGGTTTGGGCTCCCAGCCGGTCCGAGTGTCTGCTCGTCAGGGATTTGGTTCTTTCCCAGCTCGCCAGGTTCGGGTCTTGGTGAACTGGAGGAAGTCCCATCTGGCTCCCTCTCAGGTTCGGTCTTGGCTGGGTCTGGTTTGGGACGCTCGGACTGCTTCCTTGTCTCTTCCTCCGGCGGCTCTATTGCGCCTGCGGTCCCGCCTTCGCCTGTTTCTGAGGGTTCCCGGGTCACGAGGCGGTTGCTCGAGAGTTTGTGCGGAAGCCTGAACTTTGCCATGATGGTCTACCCGCCGGGTCGGGTGTGGCTTCGTCGGCTGTTTTGGTTCCTTCGAGGAGGCCCTTCCGCCTCTCTCGCGATCGTTGGGTTCGACCCCCGGGTGCCTTGCGTCGGTTGCTGCGTCGCCGGCTTCCTCTTCGGGTTTTTCGGGGTTCGGTGCCTTGGCGTTCCCGAGCCCTCGCTCGATGTGTACACGGACGCGTCGTCTCTTGGCTGGGGTTTTGTGACCAGTGCTCACCAGGCCGGCCAGGGGCGGTGGGTTCCGTCCTTCCGTTGGGCTCACAGCACGGTGCGGGAGTTCGCGGCTGTTTGGATGTCGCTCCGGAGGATTCGAGTCGCTCGCGGATCGACGATCCGGCTCCATTCGGACTGCTCCCCGGTGGTTCATTGTTGAACCGGGGGGGTTCGATGCGGTCCTTGGCTCTTTGGGGCTGGTCGCTTCGGGTGACTCGTCTGCTGAGTTTCGGGGTTTGGCTCTCCTGGCGGTTCATGTCGGGGGGTGTCCAACGTCCTGGCGGACGGCCTCTCTCGGTTCCGTCCCCTGTCTTCGGAGTGGACGGTCGATGCCGACTCCTTCCTTTGGCTGTGCCAGACGTTCGGGACTCCGGACGTGGATCTCTTCGCGTCGGCGTGGTCGAGGCGTCTCCCGGTTTATGTGGCGCCCTTTCCCGACTGCGAAGCCGTCGGGGTCGACGCCTTCCGGCTGGACTGGGCGAGGTGGGGTTACCTGTACCTCTTTCCCCCGTTCCGCTGTTGCTCCAGGTCCTGACTCGCTTGGAGACTTACCAAGGTCGTGTCATCCTTCTGGCCCCTTGGTGGCCGGCCCAGCCTTGGTTTCAGGCGCTGCTTGCTCGGTGTCCGTGCCCGAGGGTCTTCCCGCGGCTCCGCCTCTTTCAGCAGATCGGTCCAGCCCTGTACGAGGCTGGTTCCATCTTCTCCGTGAGTCTTCGCGTCTGGAGTTTTTGACTCAGGTTTATCATTCGTTGTATGGTGCGCAGGTGGCTTCGTTGTTGGTCTCCCACCTGCGTGCTTCGTCTCAGCGGCAGTATGAGGTTTCCTGGGTCCTTCGGTTTTTCCTATCACTGCGTAGGTGTTCTTCGGTCTCTGATAGGGTTGTTCTGTCCTTTCTCTCTTGGTTGTTTCAGGACCGTCATCTTATGCCGAATACTGTTGCTTCGTATCGTGCGGCGTTGGCGGAGCCGCTTCAGCTTGCTTTCGGGGTGGATGTTACTTCCGCCCCGTTTCGCAAGTTATCTAGGGCGTTGTTTCACCTCCGGCCTGCTCACGCTCCTCCGAGCCGTCTTGGTCTTTGGACCGCGTGCTTTCGTTTCTCTCTCTGCCCCGGTTTGTGGTGGCCCCTTCCGTTCGGGATTGTTTTTCCAAGGCTCTTTTCCTGTTGGCTTTGGCCTCGGGGGGTCGGGTGGGCGAGCTTCATGCTCTCCTCCGGCGCCGGGGTTTCTGCTCTTTCGGTCCTGGTGGTCGTTTTGTTCGTTTGCAGCCGTCTCCCTCTTTTCTGGCGAAGAATGAGACGGCTGCCTTTCGGAGGGGGCCTTGGGTTGTTGACGCTTGGTTGGTCAGGCCGGGGGTGCATCATGTGTTGTGTCCGGTTGCGGCTCTTCGCCGTTATTTGCGGGCCACGGCTTCTGTGGCCGGGGATGCGCTCTGGGTTGATCCGGTTTCCCTTCTTCCCTGTTCTCGGGCTCGGGTCTCTCAGGTTGTCCGCAGGGTTATAAAGTGTAGCCAGCCTGCGGTTTTTCCCCGGGCCCACGACGTTCGTAAGTTTGCGGCCTTGGCGGCTGTTTTTGGCAACATGTCTTGGGTGGACATTCGGGCCCGGGGTTTTTGGAGATCGAACAGGGTCCTGGCCGCTCGCTACCTGGTGAATGTCCCTGGGCCTAGTCGGGCCTGCGTTGCATTGGGTCGGCGGTTGCAGCCAGTTGTCTCGCCTTCGCATTGAGGAGTGAGGACGGCCCGCCGCCCGGGTAAGTCCCTGTTTCCTTATCTTTGGTAGTTAGCTCCGGGGAGCCGACGGGGCTCCCCCCAGAAAACCAGCGTTGAATGTAATGAAACGCCATTTTCTGGGTGAGTCCCGGAGGCTCCCCGGCATCCCTCCCTCCCTACCGGTCGGCGGGTTTTTTTCGGGTTTTTGACATCCAGCCTAAGAACTGAAGGTTGGGTCGCCGGCGGTGGGGTCTGGGGCTCCCCCCTTCCCCTCCCGGGGAGGGGGGGGGTTGCGCAGACGGAGGCGCGGCGACATGATGACGTCATGAGGATTAATTTTCGTTTGGGGAGTTCTGTTCGCCTGTTCGGTCTTCGGTCGCAATAGTTTACCAGAATAGGGGTTTGTTTTGGGGCGCCTACCTTTCTGGGTGCCTTTCCCGGTCGATGGCAGACATAGAATGCTCCCAATAATAAGGGAGGTCTCTATAGGCCATTGCTCCTCGTGCCTCTAGAGGGGGCCAGGTTCTGGCTCGTGGTCCCCGGTAGGCAAGAACTCCATGCATTGACTGATGCCAGAAAGTTATACATATCCATTCAGCCTGGATAGCTCCGGGGAGCCTCCGGGACTCACCCAGAAAATGGCGTTTCATTACATTCAACGCTGTTTTTTTTCCTTCCTTGAGCTGTCTTCAGGCTGGCATGGGGAGGATGTGGAGGCACTTGGGGACGTTTCTGGGTCCGGTGCCTTGGCCTCGCATGGGCTCCATCTGCCTTGTTGAAGCTGTTTGTGCCGATCCTGTGGTGTCGCTGTTTTATGCCTCCTGGCTCGCATGTCAGCAGGCGGTGGTTGCTTCCTCCCTGGAATCTGCCTGGGCTCTGGCTCCTGGGTTGTCTTTCCCCCTTCTGCCCCTTGCTATTTGCGGATTCTGCTGTGGCACAGTATCTGCAAGCGGCTTTGGCTAGTTGTCGCCCCATGTCTGAATTGTTGGTTTTCCGGGTCCTCTTTGGGGCCTTCCCAGAGGGGTCATGCCAGGGCTCAGGGTTCCACTCTTTGGGGTAGGCCACTGGTGCCAGTTTCTGGGCCTGTGCCTCCTTTGGAACAGTCTTCGTCTGTTCAGTGCAATGTTCGCTCTGTACGGGGCTTGGGTTCTCATAAGGGGCGCTGGCCCTTTCGTGGTTCATCCCATTGACGGGGCGATGGGGCGGAGGCTTGCTCTGTTCGCTCACGCCTAGTCTCACGATTTGTGGGCTCATCGGGTTGTCTCCGACGGTCTGCGGTGGCGTTGGGTGGGTCCGCCTCCTTCGGGGGGCTTGGGGCTGATGGGGCAGGCCTCTTCCCCTGCCCTCTGTCAGGTCATCTTGGAGTGGGTTTGCTTGGGCGTGGTCGAAACATTGATGTCCCTTAGGTGGGTCTCCCACCTGTTTCCGGTCCCGAAATGGGACTGTGCGGACCTCCAGTTCATTCTGGACTTGTCCTGTCTGAACCCCTGGGTTCATTGCCCCTCCTTTCGGATGACTACTCTGTCCCTGGTCCAGCTTCTGTTGCAGCTGGGCGCTTGGATGGTTCATGGATGCCTCATCTCTCAGCTGGGGTTTTGTGACCAGTGCTCACCAGGTCGGCCAGAGTCAGTGGGGTCCGTCCTTCTGTCGGGCTCACAGCAAGGCGAAGGAGTTTGCAGTGGTGTGGCATTCGCTTCAGAGGGTTCGTGTTGCTCCCCAGTGGTTCATTGTCTGAGCTGCGGGGGTTCAATGCGGTCCGTGGCTCTGTGGGGGCTGATCGCTTCACGTGACTTGTTTGCTGAGTTCTCGGGGTTTGGCTCTCCTGGCGGTTTACATTCAGGGAGTGTCAGACGTCCTGGCGGATGGCCTGTCTTGGTTCATTCCCCTATCCGTGGAATGGACGGTTGACACAGGCTCGTTCAGTTGGCTCTGCTGGATGTAGGGGCACCTAGAGGTGGACCTCTTCTCATCGACTTGGTCAAGGTGTCTTCAGTGTTTGTGGCGCCCTTCCCAGACTGTGAGGCCGTCAGGGTCGATGCCTTTCGGCTGGACTGGTCGAGTTGGGCTTACTTATACCTATTCCCACAGGTTCGGTTGTTGCTCCGGGTCATGGTTAGCTTAGAGAGACTTACCAGGGATGAGTCGTCCTGTTGGCTCTTAGGTGGCTGGCCCAGCCCTTGTTTCAGGCGCTTCTTGCTCGATGTCCGAACCCGAGGGTCTTCCTGTGGCTTCGCCTCTTTCAGCAGATCGGTGTATTCCGGTACTTGGCTGGTTCGATCTTCTCTGTTTCTCGTGTCTGGTCTTTTTGACGCGGGTTTATCAGCACTTGTATGGTGATCGGGTGGCTTAGTTGGTGTCCCACCTGCGGGTTTCGTCCCAATGGCAGTATGAAATTTCCTGGCGGTCTTTATGGCACTTGTCTCTTCGTAGGTTGTTTTGTCCTTTCTCTCTCTTGGTTGTTTCAGGACTGTCTTCTTATGCCAGATACTGTCGCCTCTTTTCAGGTGCCGCTGGCGGAGCTGCTGCAACTTGCATATGGGGTGGATGTCACTTCTGCTCTGTTCTGCAAGCTTTCTTGGGCGTTGTTTTCACCTCCAGCCTGCTCATGTGCCGCATGAGCTGTCCTGGTCGTTGCACCGAGTGCTCTCTTCTCCCTTCTCCTCAGATTGGGGTGGCCCCCTTGGATCAGGACTGTTTTTCTACGGCTCTTTTCTTGTAGGCATTGGCCTCTGGGGGTCGGGTCGGAGAGTTTCATACTCTCCTCCGGCACGGGGGTTTCTGCGCTTTCATTCGTGGTGGTCTTTTCTTCATTTGCAGCCGTCTCCTTCTTTTCTGGTGAAGAATGAGTCTGCTGCTTTCTGAAGGGGTCCTTGGATTGTTGATGCTTGGTTGGTTTGGCCGGGGGTGCGTCATGTTTTGTGTCTGCTTGTGGCTCTTTGCTGTTATTTGTGCATTACGGCCTCTGTGGCAGAGGACGCGCTTTGGGTTGACCCAGTTTCCCTTCTTCCGTATTCCATGGCACGTGTCTCCCAGGTTGTTCTCAGGATTATTCGGTCCAGCCAGCCTACGGTTTTTCCCCGTGCCCATGCCATTCGTAAGTTTGGCATTCTGCTGCTGTTTTGGTAATGTCCTGGCCTATCTTTTGGGCACGGGGCTTTTGGAGGTCGAACAGGGTCCTGGCTGCACGTTACCTTGTTAATGTTCCTAGTCCTTCTCGGTCTTGTATAGCCCTGGGTCGTAGGTTGCAGCCTGTTGTCTTGACTTTGAGTTGAGGAGCAAGTGACAACCGCCTCCCGGGTGAGTCCCTTTCCTTCTTATCTTTGGTTAGGTAGCTCCGGGGAGCCAAAGGGGCTCTCCACGGAAAAAAACCAGCGTTGAATGTAATGAAACGCCATTTTCTGGGTGAGACCCGGAGGTTTCCCGGCATCCCTCCCTCTGGTCGGCTGTTTTTCTCGTTTTTGATACTCAGCCTCTGAACTGAGGAGAGTTGCTGGCGTTGAGGTCTGGTGACCCCCATCCCCTTCCTGGGGAGGTGGGGGGGTTGCGTGGCAGTTGTGGTGACTTCATGTTTGATTCCTTGTTTTTGATTGGGTTCTGTTTGCTAGTTCGGCTTTTGGTTTGCAATTTTTTGACCAGCAGTAGTTTGTTTTGAAATTCCTACCTTTCTGGGTGCCTGACCTGGTAGATGGCAGACAAAGATTGCTTCCAATTACATTGGGGTGTCTTTAGGCCATTGCTCCTCGTGCCTCTCTTGAAGGGGCTAGGTTCTGGCTCTGCCCTGGAAACACAAACCGAAACTGTCTCTATTTTCCGCTTGTTACAACTCAAAATAAAGTTGTTACATCTTGGCTTAACGTGTTTATGACGTATTAGAACGTTGTTACAACTTGCTATATTGGTTGTTATAACTGGTTAGGAGGTGTAAAACTTGTTCGAACGTTGTACCAACGTCGTAGTATCGGTGTGTGTTTGGCGGGTGGTCCCTGGTAGGCTTAGAACTCCTTCGATTGACTGTTGCCACGGTCTAATATATACATATCAGCCTGGCATAGTTCCGGGAAGCCACTGGGTCTCATCCAGAAAATGGTGTTTCATTACATTCAACACTGGTTTTTTTGGCTTTTTCTGGCTCGGCATCTCATGCCTCATACTGTCGCTTCTTATTGTGCGGCGTTGGCAGAGCCACTGCAGCTGTCATTTGGGGTGGTTGTCTCTTCCGATCCATTCCGCAAGCTCTCGAGTGTTTTTTTCACCTATAGTCTGCTCTTGTGTCGCCTGAGCCTTCTTGGTCTTTGGACCGAGTTCTTTCCATTCTTTCTTCTCCTTGGTTTGTCGTGGCCCCTTCGGTTCGCGATTGCTTTAGGGAAGCCTTGTCTTTGCTGCCTTTTCCTTTTCTGGCGACTCTTGGGACAGCGGCCTTCCAGAGGGTATCGTTGTTTGTGGATGCTTGGTTGGTTAGGCCGGGGATGCATCACTCACGTGTTGTGTTTGGTGGCGACTTTATGCTGCTGCCTGCGAGCCACTGGTTCTGTGATGGTGGACACGCCAACTGGGGGCTGCAGCCCACTACCCCAGCCCACAACGGGGGTGGTGGGCTCCCGGCTCCCCCTTCGGTTAGTCCTAACAAGCAGGAGTGCTAGTTGCATGAAGTGTTGCTTGTTTGTCTTTTTTTGTGGGGGAAGATATTTTGATCTTTTAGGATGTAGATTGCATAGTGTAACCAGACAGTGGTCTGTTTTGATTCGCTTATCTTTCCGGGTCCTTCCTCGTTCGATGGCAATTATGACATAATTTAAATATAAAGAGTGCTCATAAGCCATTGCTCCCTGTGCCTCTCTGAGGGGGCCAGGTTCTGGCTCTTGGTTCCTGGTAGGCACAAGAACTCCTGTGACTGATGACCCCAAACTTAATATAACACTATATCAGTTCGGATAGCTTCAGGAAGCCTCCGGGGCTTACCCAGAAAATGGCATTTCATTACATTCAACACTGGTTTTTAGTAGAAAAATGTACCGTTTGGTTTTCATAAAGGGCTGGATTGAAAATACTGTACTTTTGTCATTCTTTTTCCTGTTTTGACACTTCATAGCATGATTAATCAACAGATATTATAATGGGGATGGGGGCATGGAAGGGGGGATGAATGAACACAAGACACTACTGTACATTCAGAGAGTTAAATCTAATTATGCTTTGTTCATTCAACTTATCTCTGTTCTAGACATTTACTGCTGAGACATTAGTTTTCTGTAATTTCCCCCCCTGTAATTAATAATTATGTAATTATTAATTAATTCATATAGGTGGTCATGAGGATCATTGATCCGAAGACAGCTGTTCAGATTCTTCATGGAGGGCGGGAAGGGGTGGAACCCTTAATGCCCACTGGAACTGTGCCTCCACCTACTCAATTCCACCACCAACTACTGCACCACCAACCATCAATGGTGGACCACCCCCTGTTCCCACTAGCGGACCTCCACCACCATCAAATCTACCAACACGTTATCCTCCACCAATGACAGGTGGTCCTGCCAACTTTCAGGGTCCTCCTCCTGGGCCACCGCCAACTCGTGGGCCACCATTCCCAGGTAAATATTCATTGATTTAAGTGGTGCTCTTTAATATTATTAACTCCTTGTTCGGAATCCCCATAGTGAACGTATTGAGGAGAGATTATATATGTCATGACTGTTATGTAATGTTGATGTGGGAAGGGAGGCAGAAGCTTGTATGGGGGGGGGGGGGGTGGAAATTGTAATGGAATATTAGGCAGAAATATGTGTGGGACAAAATTTTGTGTGGACAATATGTGCTTTTCTGTTGGTGCTTACTATCAGTAATTGCAAGGGAGTGAGGTCTAGCTCTTAATGCCCTGCCTCCTAGCATTTTATACCTGTCATTCAAATTACATCTGTCAACATTCAAGTAATTACCTAAGGGTAGTACAGGATGAGAGCTATGCTCGTGATGTCCCCGTCTTCTTCAGTACTCTTTGTCATATAACGCTTTGAAACTACTGATGGTTTTGGCCTCCATCGCCTTATCGCTTAACCCTTAAACTGCGTAAAACGTCATATAATGTGTGACATAGAGCTCAGTTTTTTTTAATTTTCTGAAACTCTTTCAAATGTTTTGTGCATAATCTACTAGGCATATGCTCCAACTTTGTCTAAATGATACCAGTGTAACTTGAAAAACAAAAAAAAAAAATAAAAAATAATTATAAAATTGAATATTAAAATCTTCAGATTTTGAAATCCGCTGCAAAAATATAAAATTCCACCAACTGTTCATTTTGTGTTATTATGCTCTCAGAATCAACCTGTCCTCTTAAAAAGAACGTCGCTTTTGGCCGTTTGCCCGTATGGCCGAATATGGACGTAATTTGAAAATGAAAAAAAAATGAAAATAAATTTGGGATTTTTCTTTTCAACAACAGTAAGTTAAGGGTCCTCTGATAGGTTAGGTGGGCAGGAAATTCTCATAAAGTTTCAAAACGTTATGAAAAATGTTAAAGGAAAGAATCCTTTTCTAAGCTTACCGAGTAAGCCGGACGACTCAAACAGAAAACGGAACAATACGTCACTTTTGTGAGTCGATTTCATTTCAAATTACGTCCAAATTTGGCCATAGCGTGCATACCAGCCAAAAGTGACGTTATTTTTAAGAGGACGGGTTGCTCAGAATAGCATATGATCTTCATTTTCATATATTTAGAATATAGGTTTTCAGTATAGTTTGCTGTAATAAAATATTTGTCAATATGGCATTTGAAATATGCGCAAATTTAGACAACAAAAATTTATAACTCCAAACGTTTAAAGTTTAGGAAAAATCTATTCTATAGGGATTGTAGAACAGACAGTTCTACAATACTATATGTAAAAATGGTGAGAATCGGTCAGAAACTAGATTTTTGGAAATTGAAGTAAGTTGAAATTCTAATTACAGATATAATTGAATTGTAAGTTATCGACAATGAATGAGGCAGTTCTAATTTAAGAATTTACTTGTATCTTTTAATAAACATTGTTTGGCATTTGTACTCAAATATGTGAAAGTTGTAGGTCACTATGTGTTGAAATGAAGTAAACCCCCCCACCCCCCCAAAAATAGGGACAATTATAATAATTACAATGATTTAGGGGATATATTTAGGGTATACTTTATACAGAGCACCACTTGGTTTCCAAACCCCTTGGGAACGAGACCCGTCGGTTAACATGTACGTTCGTAAACGAGAAATAGAGGGAAAAAATAAACTAGAAATGTAAAAAGAAATTTTTCTGAAAAATTTATGAAAAAAATTCTAGGGGAAAATCGACAGGTTCATAGCGTAAATGCGACCGTATTTTGTTTGTACTCATCAATAAGTGAAGCCCTGATCCGCTTTATATAAGTCCTTAACACTTTCGCGCTTAGCGGACGCGATAAGCGTCCAATCTTTAAGTCCTGAGTACTTAGCGGACGCACGCGCGAGTCCAACGATAAAATATTTGTATAAATTCCATTTTCTATCCGATTGTGTTGGGGATAGTTTAGAAATGTTCACCATGAAATTTACGTTTTTTCTAATAACCGAAGAGCTTATTAAAGAAAACGGCATGGCAGTGATTCATCTTGGTATAACAATTGTATGGCGCCGATATGCCGCCGCGGGTAACACTTCAGCCACTTCCACCGTCTTGTGGGTTGGTTGCGACATTGATTCTATATTTATATGCATATGTCCGTATAGAGAATTTTATTGCGGTTCCAATGATACCATAATCAATGAGTAGGATAAATGTGGTCATCGCAATCATTAAGAGAGTGGAAACATTTGTTGCTGTTTGGCGCTCTCCGCCAAACAGTTTGGCGAGAGCTTCTGTTTCTGTTTGAACTGTTTCAAACAGTTTCTGTTTGGCAGTATTTTATAGGTATGTTCTTGTAGAGAATTCTATTGCGAACACAGTGATACCAAATTTAAATGCGTAGGTCTACAATTAGTGTCACGACAGTGAAAAGAGTACACACTTTTCGCTCCTACTGCTTAAGCGCGCGAGACGCCCAAAGCACTTGGGTATGTTTTTTTACGCTGCGCCGAAAGCGCTAAAGTGTTAATTGTTCCTAGCTGATTCCTTAAGAGTTCCTTAACTGTTCCCAGCCTGGCCTGGGCCGGGCTTGGGGAGTAGAAGAACTCCCAGAACCCCATCACCAGGTATCATCCTCTGGATGTTTCCTGCCAGCCTACAGGCACATCCTGCCAGCCTGCAGGAACATCCTGCCAACCTGCAGGCACATCCTGCCAGCCTGCAGGAACATCCTGCCAGCCTGCAGGAACATCCTGCCAGCCTACAGGCACATCCTGCCAGCTACAGGCACATCCTGCCAGCCTGCAGGAACATCCTGCCAGCCTGCAGGAAACATCCTGCCAGCCTACAGGCACATCCTGCCAGCCTGCAGGACATCCTGCCACCTGCAGGAACATCCTGCCAGCCTGCAGGAACATCCTGCCAGCCTGCAGGCACATCCTGCCAGCCTGCGCGGACCATCCTGCCAGCCTGCCGAACACTCCCTGCCAGCCTGCAGGAACATCCTGCCAGCCTGCAGGAACATCCTGCCAGCCTGCAGGAACATCCTGCCAGCCTGCAGGCACATCCTGCCAGCCTGCCGGAACATCCTGCCAGCCTTGCAGGAACATCCTGCCAGCCTGCAGGAACATCCTGCCAGCCTGCAGGAACATCCTGCCAGCCCTGCAGGAACATCCTGCCAGCCTGCAGAACATCCTGCCAGCCTTAAGGAACATCCTGCCAGCCAGCCTGCAGGAACATCCTGCCAGCCTGCAGGTACATCCTGCCAGCCTGCAGGAAACATCCTGCCAGCCTGCAGGGTACATCCTGCCAGCCTGCAGGAACATCCTGCCAGCCTGCAGGAAATCCTGCCAGCCTGCAGGAACATCCTGCCAGCCTGCAGGCACATCCTGCCAGCCTGCAGGAACATTCTGCCAGCCTGCAGGCACATCCTGCCAGCCTGCAGGAACATCCTGCCAGCCTGCAGGTACATCCTGCCAGCCAGCCTGCAGGAACATCCTGCCAGCCTGCAGGTACATCCTGCCAGCCTGCAGGAACATCCTGCCAGCCTGCAGGAACATCCTGCCAGCCTGCAGGAACATTCCTGCCAGCCCTGCAGGAACATCCTGCCAGCCTGCAGGAACATTCCTGCCAGCCTGCAGGAACATCCTGCCAGCCTGCAGGCACTTTCTGCCAGCCTGCAGGAAACATCCTGCCAGCCTGCAGGAACATTCTGCCAGCCTGCAGGAACATCCTGCCAGCCTGCAGGAACATCTGCCAGCCTGCAGGAACATCCTGCCAGCCTGCAGAACATCCTGCCAGCCTGCAGGAACATCTGCCAGCCTGCAGGAACATTCTGCCAGCCTGCAGGAACATTCTGCCAGCCTGCAGGAACATCCTGCCAGCCACCTGCAGGAACATCCTGCCAGCCAGCCTGCAGGCACATCCTGCCAGCCAGCCTGCAGGCACATCCTGCCAGCCAGCCTGCAGGCACATCCTGCCAGCCAGCCTGCAGGAACATCCTGCCAGCCAGCCTGCAGGCACNCTATGACTTATTCCCTTAGTTGCATCTTTGCAGTACTGGCATTCTACTCAGCCATGTTACATGCCTTCTCTTATATTGTGGTACAGCAGTTGCGCTACTTACCATATGTCAAGTGCTCACTTGTGTGCAAGTTTGGGGTTGCAGACTTTACATGTACTAGGCACTAGCATATCGTTACCCCTGGAAACTAGTAACTATTCTATGCCCTCTGTGTATACAGATATATTTTATACATACTGTACTGGCTGTGCCACTCAATTATCTCTGGCATTGTTTTAATTATAGCTTTAAGCTGATTGCGAGTACTGCAACATTGCTTCGGCTAGCTGGCACTAGACACGGTTAATGTCCTTTGACTTATTTCCCTTAGTTGCATCTTGCAGTACTGGCATTGCTACTCGCCAGGTACACGCCTACTTGGATTTTTTTTAAATTATTTTTACATGCAAGCATGCAAGTACAATCAATAAATACAATAAAAGGTACATAAAAAACCACAAAACATACATCGGCCAGAAGGACCGACATCACAGTACAATACCATCAAAACAAAAAACGCAAACAGGCAAAACAATGCCCAAAATACAAGACCAAATAACAGAGCAAGCAGAGGAGTACAAAAAATAATAAACTACATAACATGGCACAATAACAATTCACAATAACACATAACAATTCACAATAACAATTCAACACAGAAACAAAAAACCAAAATTTCCGCACAATAACCCCTCACGGAAGAGAGCAAATAGCAAAGCCAGAAGGGCACATAATACAATAAATCAAAGAAACATAATGCATGAAAAGGTGTAGCCTAGATTACAAGAAACAGGGACATCGGCCTGAAGGGCACACATAAACATCACAGAACATACCAAGTCCAATACACACTCGATACAAACTATCAAGATTGCGCATACTTTTCCGGCCACTCCGCTGCCGGGAAAAGAATACAATACGCCTCCCACACACACAGGAGGTTGTCCGGAATAGGGTGACTCCAGCTCGTCCGAGGATCGGGCATCGAAAGCGGCACACCCTCAACAAATACCCGATCCTTTGGAACCCAGACGGTCGAGGGGCAACACGGAACAGGCATCACACGGGTAAAAAGCAACATTCAAAGGGTTGGTCACCGGATCAAACGCCACGCCGGAGGCTAAGATGAACGGGACGGGTGGCCCCTTACAGGCGCGGGCAACGGGCAGCGCACTCGTAACCTGTGCAGCCCCACAGGGCTCCGCAGCTACCACCGGACGGGACACCTGCAGGGGCCCCCTCGCCGAACATCCTTCTTTAGGACCAACACTAGGTCGCGGCCTGCACCAGCACCCCCCTCACCAACATCCGGAGGAGCAACCACCCCCACTGCGGGGAACCACCTACAGAAGAAACCGGAGGTGAATCATATACAATCCTTGGCATCAGCAGGTACATGGACGTCAGCGACCACCACCTCATCTCCCGAAGACCCATCGGCGTCGAAACTCTCCACATTAGCCCATGCAGTAGAAGAACGCTTGGACCGCTTTGGCACCGGGCGCACATCCTCAGAGCCGGAGGCGGACCCAGAACCACGGGCATCACAAGCCGTGCGGACTAAAGCCCGTCTCATGACTGCAGCAGCCTCAACCGCAGGGGGAACCGGACCACACACAACAGGAGGCCCCACAGCCACCCCAGCACTCAGCGCAGCCTGGACCCGAGGCGAGGTCGCATGCGAGCACGCAGGGCCAGGCGCAGAAACCGAAGACGGGTACGCAGACGGTGAGGAGGGAGCATCAGAAAGGCCCACGGGAGCATCAGGGACAGGAGCAGGAGTATCCACCGAGGGCATCGCAACATCCGGAACAGGGTCGGCGACATTCGGGGAACTTCCACCACAGGGGGCATCATGCGACCCAGGGGCGTAGCCGCGTCTGGGGAGGCGTCCTCCTCCACAGGAAGTGGTGGAAAGTCCTCCTCGCTGAAGAGGTTCACAGGTGCAGAGGCGGGCGCAGAACATTCAGCAGCTTGATGGCCCGACAGGCCACAACGATAACAGTCCTAGGCTGGCGGGCGTAGAATACACGAACTGTGTACCCCAACAGCCGCACAGAGGACGGAATATCCTCCCGTAGCCTCATACCCAGGGTACGAATGTTCGTCCGGACGCCCTTAAGCGGGCTCGAAGACACCACATTCACACGCACACTCTCAATGGCGCCAAACCGGCCGAAATACCGCCGTAGCAGACCCTCTGGAAACTCTAACGGAGCTCCATGGACGCTTACGTAGGTGAGGGCACCACTCCGATCCGAGATGGAAACAGTGCCCTCACCATCCTGTAGAGGCAGAGTCCGCCCCTCGTACCTACGGAGAAATGCACTATACGCCATTTCCTCAGTGAACTTTATATCACCCGACGGGCCGTCACCAGCTCGACACCGTAGATGTCAATCACAGGCACCTGCAGCTGCTCACACGCCCGTGCAATCTCCGGGTACCCAGCCCGGCTTGAAAATTCCAGGCCCACAGACTGAGCCCGCAGTACAGGTGGGATGGTGACCCCCATCGTATCGCAGGTCCGCCACGTCAGCAAAACGCCAGCCAGGCAACAACACTGGGAGGGCAGCTACGCCCTGCCACCTGGCGACCAAACAGCTAACCACCCTAGCAGTCACGGAGGGACACGTCCGCACTCCACGGCTGCTCAGGGTCAACTCCATAAACAGCCTCCTGGTGCTGCGGAGTCATTAAATTTTAATAATCCCCTACTTGGATATTGTGGTACAGCAGTTGCTCTGTAAACATTAGTAATAAATTAAGGTCCCCCCACTCCTGGTTTGTTTTCTCCCCGATCAGAAATGATAAAGAGAATGGTAATGGTGGACAGTAGTAACACACTTAAGAATTATTCAATAATAATACAAATTCGTCCTTCATCTATGGTAGAGGAAAGTCTAATTGGAAGGATTCAATTTACATGAGATTAAGATTAGGATACAAATATATCAAATCAAATGTTTATTCAGGTAACGTACATACATAGAGGATTAGTTACAAACATAATGTGTTGATTTATATATAGAGCTAGTACATACAATAATTGCTACTAGAACGCATAGCGTTTCGGGCAAGGTGAGGTGGGGAAAAAAAACTTAGACTAAAACTTAATAGTAATTGAGTTTTTAAAGTATAAATTGCGTTGAAAAAAAAAATAAAAGATAAAGAAAGGGGGAACATGGTCGAAAATAGCCAATATAGAAGTTAGTCAACAAACAGCATTGTTTAAAAAATAGTAAGACGGGTTGACATTTAGGGGTAAGGTAGGTTACATGGAGATTTATTTATTTAATTTATTTATTTATTTATTTATTTATTTATTTATATACAAGAAGGTACATTGTGTTGTGGAATACATAGCATGGCATTTACAATCTTGTAAATCCACTAGTACGCGCAGCGTTTCGGGCAGGTCCTTAATCTAACAGATAATTTTAAGTAGGTAAATTCTAGCAGAATTAATAAAATGATAACAAATACATTGCAAGAAAAAAAAATGATGATGAGAGAGCTTAGTAAGTATATTAAAGCACAATGGTATATTAAAGCTCTGATTGATTAACTAGGTAGTTAATTAGGTAGTAATGTTGATTAATTAGGTAGGTAGATTAATAGTGATTAATTAGGTAGTACTTAGTTTTTCATTAAAACTGGTTGAGAGAGTTACAGCCTTTGACATGATTGGGAAGGTCATTTCCACATTCTGGGTCCCTTGATTTGTAGAGCATTTCTAGTTTGATTAAGTCGCACTCTTGGAATTTCAAATAGGTATTTGTTTCTGGTGTGGTGCCCATGGGTTCTCTTACAACCTTCTAGGAAGCTTTAAGGTCAGGATTGATATTACAATTCAGAGTTTTAAAATATAGATACACATGAGAGGATGTGCAGTGATCAAACATATTCAGAGGTTTGAGTAAGGGTACCGAGTGATGTCTGGGGCCAGAGTTATATATTGTTTAATTATTTATTTATTTATATACAAGAAGTTACATTGGGGGTTAACAGAGAATATAGAAAATAAGTTGAATTAACATTCTTGTAAAGCCACTAGCACGCATAGAGTTCCGGGCAAGTCCTTAAACTAACAGAATTTTTTTAT
>WNGS01004803.1:0-2500 GCA_020271785.1 Procambarus virginalis
GAGGACCGGACCGCGGGACACTAAAAAGCCCTGAAACTCAATCTCAAGATAACCTCAGATAACCTACTAATTTTACCCTTTACCGATTAGTCATTAAACCTCGTTAACCGCTTGATTATTTAATCGACTCAAATCGTGTGCATATTTGATACGGTTGAACTACTCTCAACTTTATCATTAAGATAAGTGTGTATCATTAAAGTGCGTAAAGCCCTATGCCAGGGTGTCTATATGAGACTTGGGAGGGATATTGACAGACAAGAGCTGAGGAAGGTTATCTTGAGATAATTTCGAGGCTTTAGTGTCCCCGCGGCCCGGTCCTCGACCAGGCCTCCACCCAGGAAGCAGCCCGACAGCTGACTAACACCCAGGTACCTATTTACTGCTAGTAACAGGGGCATAGGGTGAAAGACACTTTGCCCATTGTTTCTCGCCGGCGTCTGGATCGAACCCAGGACCACAGGATCACAAGTCCAGCGTGCTGTCCGCTCGGCCGACCGGCTCCGGAAAGGTAAATGATTGTGAGGGAACGTATTAAGCCCGTAGACTATATAGAATTTGGAAGGGATGTAAGACCAAGGAGCTTGGATAAAACAAAGGAAAGAAATTGTGCCGGTCACTAGGATTATTGTGGTATCGAACGCCGCCTAGCAAGAAGCGAGGCGGCGCTGAACCGATCATACAAGTTGTTGGAACAGTTGTTTTCTGGGTAGTTAATGTTTCATTAAAGCTTATTCCTCCAAAGTATATAAACAACCCGTTCTCGCACTTTCGTATAGTCAATATTGACTTATTAAATACGTGCATATGTGACATACTAAACATACTAGTTTACCTTGAAAAGCTTCATAGAAAACACCTATACCTATACCTATACTATTATAGGTATAAGGTAAGTAATAATTGTAATTACGAAGCAATAAGATACTTATCTTAACATACTAAGAAGGTTAGGTAAGGTCGGTGTTTTCTATGAAGCTTTTAAAGGTAAACTATTATGTTTAGTATGTCACATATGCACGTATTAAATAAGTCAATATTGACTAAGAAAGTGCGAGAACCGGTTGATAAAAACAGCTAATATTCCTCTCGAGCTTTGCTTTGAGCTTTGTCTCAGGCAGCTTAGGGTAGACGTCTTAAAGACTCGTGAAAGCTGACAACTTCTTATCAAGAGTTGTGACAGTGTTTCCTAAGTCAGCAACCTCCAGGTATCTTCAAGATATCTTCCCTTATCTTCTTAAGTAAAGGTCACAGCAAAATGGAATCTTTTTACATACACAGGAGGCATAAACAATCAGAAATAACACTACCTTTACACACAAATTAATACCAATTTGTTACAGTGTTATGAGTGAGTTGAGTAATGAAGTCAGATACTTACACTTTAGTATCTAAAATAGTTTAGTCACCAACCGCCTCAGAATACTGCGAAAGCATTGAATTCGTGATTAATATGAATTCATCTTAGTCATTAGTATTTGTGTTATTAAATCCTATTTTTAATCCTATTTTTACAGTAATGTATCTAAGAGTGATGTCACGTGTGTCAGTCTGAAAGTTCAATATATATATATATATATATATATATATATATATAATAATATATATATATATATATATAGATATATATATATATGATATCGTCATCAGGTAGAGTTTTAAAATCTGGTATTCAGAGGCACAAGAATATTGAATAACATTCAATACCGAGACACATTCATAGTCCAGTGTTGATCTTCCTTTGATTTTGATTCTGTACAATTTTGATTCTGTACAATTTCATATTAATTCTTATCAAATAGGCCGATAAGATTCTTCATAACAGACCACTCAAAACTATTCTTCCGCGAATCAGTCTCCATACTAAAAAAAAAAAAATAAACATTTTATATTTTACACAAAACTGCTCTGGCCTGCAAAGTTTCATGAATAATTTAAATCTTTGCCGGACTAAACATTTAGATTTCAAACCATCGCAGAAAGAAAACTGAAACCAAAAATTTAATAATTAAAGATGAAAAGGAATAGTAATTCTTACAAATAAAGAGAGTAATTTTTTTTTACAAATATTTCAACATCGCCCTGAAATTATACATACATATATATATATATATATATATTATATATATATATATATATATATATATATATATATATATATATATATATATATATATATATATATATATATTATATATATATATATATATATATATATGTGTGTGTGTGTGTGTGTGTATATCACGAAATTAAACACGTGATTTACTCCAAGCCCTCTGAATTAAAGAGGGCTTGGAGTAACTTTCTCAGTATTAGAATCATTTTCTTCTTTCACACTTTCAAACTTTCTCGTGTTAGATATATATATATATATATATATATATATATATATATATATATATATATATATATATATATATATGTCGTACCTAGTAGCCAGAACGCACTTCTCGGCCTACTATGCAAGGCCCGATTTCCTAATAGGTCGAGTGATTTTCTT
>WNGS01004803.1:7500-13307 GCA_020271785.1 Procambarus virginalis
CAGATACAAGGTATCATTTGGGAGATGAAATACTTCAAGAGTCAGAGAGAGAGAAAGACCTGGGGGTTGATATCACGCCAGACCTGTCCCCTGAAGCTCATATCAAGAGGATAACATCAGCAGCATATGCCAGGTTGGCTAACATAAGAACGGCCTTTAGAAACTTGTGTAAGGAATCTTTCAGAACATTATATACCACATATGTCAGACCAATCCTGGAGTATGCGGCTCCAGCATGGAGTCCCTATCTAGTCAAGCATAAGACTAAACTGGAAAAGGTTCAAAGGTTTGCCACCAGACTAGTACCCGAGCTGAGAGGTATGAGCTACGAGGAGCGACTGCAGGAATTAAACCTCACTTCGTTGGAAGACAGAAGAGTTAGGGGGGACATGATCACCACATTCAAGATTCTCAGGGGAATCGACAGGGTTGATAAAGACAGGCTGTTTAACACAAGGGGCACACGCACTAGGGGACACAGGTGGAAACTGAGTGCCCAAATGAGCCACAGAGATATTAGAAAGAACTTTTTTAGTGTCAGAGTGGTTGACAAATGGAATGCATTAGGAAGCGATGTGGTGGAGGCTGACTCCATACACAGTTTCAAGTGTAGATATGATAGAGCCCATTAGGCTCAGGAAACTGTACACCTGTTGATTGACGGTTGAGAGGCGGGACCAAAGAGCCAGAGCTCAACCCCCGCAAGCACAACTAGGTGAGTACAACTAGGTGAGTACACACACACACACACACACACACATAGAGAGAGAGAAAATGCCTGTTTGTCTCAATGTCGGAGGGTGGCAGCCAGAGGCTTTGGGCTAGCCTCACCCAACTTTGCAGAGGTAATGGTCTGGTGTTCGGGACAAACATTGGCTGGTTGAGGGTCGTCTGAATTCAAGAGGGACAGCATGCCTCCGTCATATGCTGACGCCGATGACTGATTTGGGCACTAGCATCGGCACTGCTCTTCTCAGACTATTTTCGTTTCAGTGAATATTTTGCCTAAGCAGCTAAGCACTTTTAACACTGAATTTGTGCCATTAAGAATAAGAAGTTAGCTAATCTACGTGTCTTCCAAATTAAGAAACTCCAGGCCCCGGATTCTCGAAGCAGTTACGCAAGCACTTACGAACGTGTACATCTTTCCTCAATCTTTGACGGCTTTGGTTACATTTATTAAACAGTTTACAAGCATGAAAACTTGCCAATCAACTGTTGTTATTGTTATAAACAGCCTCCTGGTGCTTCGGAGCTCATTAACTGTTTAATAATTGTAAACAAAGCCGCCAAAGATTGAGAAAAGATGTACAGGTTCGTAAGTGCTTGCGAAACTGCTTCGTGAATTCGGATCCTGGGCTCTCGAAGTCATAAGATTACTGAAAGATAAACTATCATGTTATAATATCAAACGTCTACCTTCTAGTGATATCATCTACATGACTGCCCTGATATCATCGACATGACTGCCTTGATATCATCGACATGACTGCCCTGATATCATCGACTTGACTGCCCTGATATCATCGACTTGACTGCCCTGATATCATCGACATGACTGCCCTGATATCATCGACATGACTGTCCTGATATCATCGACATGACTGCCCTGATGTCATCGACATAACTGCCCTGATATCATCGACATGACTGCCCTGATATCATCGACATAACTGCCCTGATATCATCGACATGACTGCCCTGATATCATCGACATGACTGCCCTGATATCATCGACATGACTGCCCTGTGCCTATTCTACAGTTACCTCTGCTTGCAATTGCATGATGGGCAATTCGACATGTCGTTGAGGTTTCCTCTATGTGCTATGCATGCTAATTCATTCATGGACTCCAGTGAAGTATGAATATTCTCCAGAATGATCCCATCTGCTGTGAAATTATGTCATTAGCTTGATGACTTCGCAGCCATCGCTCCAGACTGTATTGATTTGTATAATATTGACAAGAGACTTATGTTATTGAATCTGTAATATAGTTTGATTTAGAAATAGAAAGAAATGATTCCCTTTTTTCCCCTAGACACGATATTTACATATGTACAGTACGGGTTATATATAGTTCACAGTTTGGTACATATAGTCTACTGTTTCTTGAGGATTAGTGTCGAAACTTGCCCAGACTCTCCTTGATGACTGCAATAAGTCATCGCAGTTTGAAGTTCTTGAAGGAAAAGTTTACACATCTCGTAATGGCCGCCCGGGTTCCTTGGAATTCTAAACACAAGTTGGGAGCCGTTCACAGCTGCTGCAATCTATCGGTCATAAAAAAAACGTGACAGAATGTGAAATGACAAGAATTCCATATATATATGGGATATAAAATATATATCATTGCCATAGACCACCAGAAAGGTAGTCCATAATCTAACCGCTATGCTACTGAACACCCACAATAAGATGGGAGTTTGAAGATACGCAACTGGTATCCATTGGAGACTTCTGGCCTCCCTCAGGGGTGCTAGTATGCTCTTGGATGCTTGAGGTTATCTTGAGATGATTTCGGGGCTTTAGTGTCCCCGCGGCCCGGTCCTCGACCAGGCCTCCACCCCCAGGAAGCAGCCCGTGACAGCTGGCTAACACCCAGGTACCTATTTTACTGCTAGGTAAGAGGGGCATAGGGTGCAAGAAACTCTGCCCATTGTTTCTCGCCGGCGCCTGGGATAGAACCCAGGACCACAGGATCATAAGTCCAGCGTGCTGTCCGCTCGGCCGACCGGCTCCCATTTGTGTTGTCATCTGTGTGGGAGATGCCTTATATAGATCAATATATCGGCTACAGTTTCTTGTATTCTTGCTATATAGTCTCCTCTGCTTGGTACCTTTTTTGGATAATTAGTTGCTTCCTTTATTCCTGTGTGCTCAGGTAGAGTCCATGTTAAGCCGCTACTGTTTATACATGAGCAAAGTTGGTTTTACATTCGTCTTACCTCGTCTTTATTGCATCTGTATTGCTGTTTACACTTTGCTCAGCCACTTGGACTGGTCGGTACAGCCTGACTTCTAGCGTGTCAGCGTTCGATCCCCGATGGTCCAAGTGGTGGGTCATCGTTCCTTCACTTCGTCCCCCATATCCCGGCTCTAATCCTATCCTCGTATCCCTGCTCCTATCCTACCCTTGTATCCCTTCCGTGTGCTGGCCAGTCACACTGGCTTAACCCTTCCATATGACAAATTCCTTTCCCCTCGTCCAGTACCAGGCCTCTGTGAGAGACCTTTACTAACACACTTTGCTAATTTCTAACTAGCCGAGTTGCGCACGCTCCTGTGAGCTGCCACCACGAGGGTCTGATGACTCCTGACGACTGCTGACTGACTGATAAAGATTAAGCCACCCTAAAGATGACACAGGCGTGAATAGCCCGCAATCACGACTACTGACGACTGCTGGCGACTGTTGACGACTGTTGACGACTGCTGACGACTGTTGATGACTGTTGACGACTGTTGACGACTCCTGACGACTACTGACGATTGCTGACGACTCCTGACGACTCCTGACGACTGCTGACGACTCCTGACGACTGCTGACTGACTGATAAAGATTAAGCCACCCTAAAGATGGCACGGGCATGAATAGCCCGCAATCACGACTACTGACGACTGCTGACGACTCCTGACGATTGCTGATTGGTTGACTAAGATTAAGCCACCCAAGAGGTGGCACGGGCATGAATAGCCCGTCATGACGACTGCTGACGACGTTTAGTGTAATCCCAGAGAGCAAAATGTGTGAGAGTAACGTTTAATTAACTTAGTAACAACGTTTGCTCAGCGTTGGATAAACGTTTATTTAACGTTGGATCAACGTTTAATTAACATACGATGAAAAATTAATCAACGTTTTTAAGGGACCATGATTACTGGACCAGTCATCACTAGGGACCATGATGACTGGACCAGTCATCACTAGGGACCATGATCACTGGACCAGTCATCACTAGGGGACCATGATCACTGGACCAGTCATCACTAGGGACCATGATGACTGGACCAGTCATCACTAGGGGACCATGATCACTGGACCAGTCATCACTAGGGACCATGATGACTGGACCAGTCATCACTAGTGACCATGATCACTGGACCAGTGACCACTAGTGACCATGATCACTGGACCAGTCATCACTAGGGACCATGATCACTGGATCAGTCATCACTAGGGGACCATGATCACTGGACCAGTCATCACTAGGACCATGATCACTGGACCAGTCATCACTAGTGACCATGATCACTGGACCAGTCATCACTAGTGACCATGATCACTGGACCAGTCATCACTAGGGGACCATGATCACTGGACCAGTCATCACTAGGACAGCTCCCGGATGCAAAAAACAAAAACAAACCCATCAGTTGGCAAGACTGGCGTTGCTCCGACGTCCAATCAATATTATCAACGTTGATGACGTTGGTTCGACGTTGATTCGACGTTGCCCCCGGTATTATACCCCTCTATATATATATATATATTATATATATATATATATATATATATATATATATATATATATATATTAATATATATATATATATAGCTCAGGCTATCACTTCCTTATGTCCGGTCGTGATGGTCAATGGTTTAAGGCATCCCTGTACATACCAGTTGCGTTGCTCCTGGGAGTATGGTTCGAGTCACTTCTGGGGTATGAGTTTTTCAGTTGTATCAGTTCCTGGGGACCATATATATTGTTTATGCAATATATATATATATAATATATAATTATAGTATATTTTGGTAGCAGTCTTTCCTGTAGACATATGTTATTAATATGACCGAAAAAGTAAGATTAATAATTCTAACACGAATTTTCTCAATTTTCCTTATGTTTTGTTTTTACTGATGACGGTAATTAAAAATCAATTCTCCAAAATCATTCTTTATTTCTTAGTCTGACGCGACACTTGAGCGCGTTTCGTAAAACTTATTACATTTTCAAAGACTTTAGTTACACACCCACAGAACAACTATACTGAACAGAGTTTAAATACCTGCATTTGGGTGAGGTGACATGTCAATGGTTTGGGGTGAGGTGAGAACAAACACAGAACACGAAACAATGGTATATAAGGGAAGAATAGATCTGTAACTGCAGAAGGACTATTGGCCCGTATTTCTTGATGTTTCTATATTGGAGCGGAGTCTTGAAGTGGGTAGAATATAGTAGTGCGTTAATTGGCTGTTGATTGCTGGTGTTGACTTCTTGATGTGTAGTGCCTCGCAGATGTCAAGCCGCCTGTTGTCGCTGTATCTATCAATGATTTCTGTGTTGTTTGTTAAGATTTCTCTGGTGATGGTTTGGTTGTGGGAAGAGATTATATGTTCCTTGATAGAGCCTGTTGCTTATGCATCGTTAATCGCCTGGAAGAGATGTTGTTGTCTTGCCTATATGAGTTCTTTGGGGCTTACAGTCCCCAAGTGGGCATTTGAAGGCATAGACGACATTGGTCTCTTTCAAAGCGTTCTGCTTTGTGTCTGGAGAGTTTCTCATGAGTAGGTTGGCAGTTTTCTTGGTTTTATATAGTAAATCGTCAATTGTATCTTCTGATTTTTGTCTGTAGGGATAACGTTTCTATTAACAATATCTTTCAGGACCCTTTCCTCCGTTTTATGAGCTGTGGAGAAGAAGTTCCTGTAAAATAGTCTAATAGGGGGTATAGGTGTTGTGTTAGTTGTATCTTCAGAGGTTGCATGGCGTTTTCACTTTCCTTCTTATGATGTCTTCATGAAACCATTGGAGAAGCCGTTGTTGACTAGGACCTGCCTTACTCTACAGAGTTCTTC
>WNGS01004804.1:0-15444 GCA_020271785.1 Procambarus virginalis
ATATATATATATATGTCGTACTAGTAGCCAGAACGCACTTCTCAGCCTACTATGCAAGGCCCGATTTGCCTAATAGGCCAAGTTTTCATGAATTAATTGTTTTTCGACTACCTAACCTACCTAACCTAACCTAACCTAACTTTTTCGGCTACCTAATTTAACCTAACCTATAAAGATAGGTTAGGTTAGGTTAGGTTAGGTAGGGTTGGTTAGGTTCGGTCATATAACTACGTTAATTTTAACTCCACTAAATTTTTTTTACTCATACATAATGAAATGGGTAGCTTTATCATTTCATAAGAAAAAAATAATGAAAATATATTAATCATGAAAACTTGGCTTGTTAGGCAAAACGGGCCTTGCATAGTAGGCTGAGAAGTGCGTTCTGGCTACTAGGTACGACATATATATATATATATATATTGTGATGGGAAAATGAAGGAGTGTAGATGTCGGCAGTCCTCCTAAGGCTGGTGTCAATGCCTATCACATTTACAAAAAAAAAAGATAGACTGCTTGGCTGTTGTCTGTGGTAAAGTAAGGGAAGACACGCAAGACACATAGTATGAACAATGAAACTTTAATTAAATTGAAAACAAATTATGAACAAAGAGAATCTCTTGGCTATGTACAGTGCAAACAAACAAGTCAAAAAATATAACAAAAATTAAAAGCAGGGATGACGTTACTCTAGGAATAAAATAAAGACAAAATGAAATAAACAGGTGCTGAGAATAAGGCGCTAGCTGAGAACATCTACCGATAGACAGAGCGTATATCAGTTAGCTGTTTTCAGCTTGAGAGCACAAGATATTCTAACTTCAATGACTGGTTCAAGCCCAGACATCGGCTAGGTAGAGGGCGCTGAGGTGCAGGTGTGCAGTCAGCGGGTCACCAATCAGAAGCAGGCAGGCTGGAAATGGTAGTTTGGTGGTTGACGACGGTGGCGAGCCGGCATGGAGAGAGTGTGGAGTGAGGGAAGTTAGGGTACTTTTACCCCTGGTCAAAACGTTTTGTTCTACTTGTATACATATGTTGAAGGTAGCATCTTATTGTTGTATGTATATGAGTAACTTTATGTAGGGAAGAGCAGGCTCAATCTCTCTTGAAAGAGATTATCGTCACAATATATATATATATATATATATATATATATATATATATATATATATATATATATATTCACATTATTGCACCATTAATTAATTTATGTCAACCTTTATTAAGTAGGAATTTAGGCTGTGATTGTGCTGAGTTTTGCACAAATGCAGACTAAATAACTAAGTAGTTTCTTTAGTAGAAATTATTCCATCTAATCTTGAACTAGTCAGTAGTGTATATATATTACTCATTATTGTGCTGACCCTGCAACAGGGTGGGATCAAAGTACCATTATTTACTCTTGTGCTGACCCTACCACAGGGTGGGATACAAAACCTTATATTAACTCTGATTAGAGTATATACATATATAAATCATTTTGTGTATTCACTATTTGTATATATAAATTTTAAGTGCTGCTGAATGTTCACTATTACATCAAATGGTGATAATGAAGAGCAAGCCAGGAGAAATTCTAATAGTGACATTCGAGTATTAATCAAAATTCTTAGCAACTTATTGTTAGGTAGGTCCATTTAACCCCGGTATGAGGAAGAGTGATATTTAGCCAGAATAATTTAGGCTATATTCAATTTACTTGTCAACTAATGAGCATGTACCCAAGCTACATTAGCAAAATCTATTCAAGTCTTATGAAACTTGGACTTAAAGCCACCATGGCTTCTCCTGAACAGTTAAGGAGAACTTACATTGGCCTTAAAGGTCATTTAACCAGACTGATTAATAAGTCTGAAACTTTATCTAAAGCAACTCCAGTTGATTACCATCAATTAGAAATATCATTGAGAGTAGCTGATCTCAAATTTGATCAAGTCAGATCTACATCAGGTCTTATCTTGACGTACTGAATACAGCAGAAACTGATCCTGATGAAATAGATCAAACTCTAGCAGAAACTTCTCAGTATGAACATGACACTCAAGATAAGCTTAATGTACTATATAATATAGTAAGTCAGTGTAAATTCAATGCAAATAATACCGTGTCTCAATCCAGTGTACAATTACCTGAGGTTCGTCTACCTACATTTGCAGGGCTGGATGAAGAAAATTGGGACACATTTTGGACTTCATTTGAAGTTCATATACATAAAAAATCTTCTCTTGATAAGGTTTCTAAATTCTCTTACCTAAACAGTCTTCTCAAAAGGGAGGCTATAAAGGTTATAAATAACCTAGCTTTCACTGAGAGCAATTAAGAAGAAGCTATAAAACTGCTAAAGTTGAACTATTGCAAATAGGAGTTCAGTATAGATAACCTTTATTATCAGTTACTGGATCTGAATGCACCAAGTAACAGACCAAACTCACTTCAATGCTTCAGGCTAGAAGTAGAGTCTCTAGTGAAGGCCTTAGGTACTAAAGTTGATGTGCCAGCCTCAGAATGGTCAATTAAGTTACTTTTACAGAGGAAATTACCTCGAAATATTTTAGCAGAAATCTGTTCACTATAAAACCCAGTTTCTCACTCTCGAGCAAATATTCGAGGGGTTAAGAATAATGGTCAACAGGTTGAAAACTCACGATAAGATTAAACCTGAGTCTAAACAACCTAATATTGACAACTCAGTCAAACGAAAATCGACTTTGAACAAGTCAAATAAATTCAAGCCTAGGACTGCTCCATCCACTGGAAAGAAGAGTGGTAACATAGATATTTATTCAATATCTCCCTCTGAGACTGTAGTTGATGTGTCTACCAAGAAAACCAACTCACCAAGAGAGAGAAAGTGTCTGTTTTGTGAGCAAGAACATGTCACTTATAAATGCAATGTTTATTCTAACTTTAATACCAGGATTAAACGACTTCAAGAATTACATAGATGCACCAAGTGCATGGGTTCTCATGACCCCAGTAAATGTGTAGTCCATCTACGGTTGTGCAGTAGATGCAACAAAGGTATGCATCATTATGCCTTATGTAGAAAGACATCATCACAGTCTATAACACCTATGGAGGATTCTATAAATTCTACCACAGTACAATATTGCAAAGTACACCAAGAAATCAATGTACTTGCAACTAAGGCAATAATACTACGCTGCTTACAGCTCAGCTTAAACTAATTAATAGGAAGTCTAGAGTTAATACTAGAGGTCTCTTTGATCAAGGATCACAGAAGACTTTCATCACACAACAATTAGGTGAGCAGTTGAAATTAAAACCTGCCAAACATGTGAAATTGAATATCTCTGGATTCTTGACTAACAGTGGACCTCGTGAATACCAAGTAGTCAAGGTGTTAGTAAGACTTTGATCTTCCACTAATTCCATACAAGTAGTAGATAAGCTTCCTTCACACCTGCAGTTCACAGGACTAGCTCGCACTGCGAAATATCTCAGACGTAACTGCATGAGGCTAGCGGATCACAAAATATTTATTCTGACTGCCTCACAGACGTTGGCATCCTAATAGGTGCTGACTATTATTACAGATTTATAACAAGATGCACCCGACAACTAGGAATAAATTTGTTGTCATCTGCTGGAGGCAAATTGCTAACAGGACCGGTGCTTTTCCAGCAAAAATCTGTATCAACCAACAAACAAGACAACAATTCAATAGTGGCATGACTAGGCTCGGAACAGTCACCCCTACATTTCAGAGAAATATCTGAAGATAATGAGTCTGATCCACCTGTATTTCGAGTGTGGGATTTAGACACTTTAGGTATTGTCCCTGATAAACCAAGCCCTGATGATACATGGACTTACCAGCAATATCTGGACAGTGTCTATAAAGACAAACAATACTAGGTGAGACTGCCATGGAAGTTAAACCATCCACAACTTCCAGTTAATTATTTCATGGCATCCTCCCAATTAAAGTCTCAATTAATACGGCTGAAGAAACAGCCAAATAAATTGAACATGTATCATCAATTAATTCAACAACAGCTCGACAGTAAATTTATTGAAGTTGTTGATAATGATGACAGGAAAAATAGGTCACTATCTACCCCATCACGCTGTAATGAAAGACTCAGTGACGACAACAATACGTATCGTTTTTAACTGTAGTGCCAAAGTGAAGGCAAACAGCATGTCCTTGAATGAGTGTCTCCAAACAGGACCTAGCCTAACACAAAGGCTATACGACGTATTGCTACGATTTCGTACTGGTATTTTTGCTTATACTGCTGATATCAGTTAGGCTTTCCTTAGAGTAGGCTTACAAGAGGAGGATTGTGATTATACCAAATTTCTCTGGATTAAGGACCACTGGATCCTGACAGTGATGTGGTAACCTACAGGTTTGCTTCTGTGCTATTCAGAGCGACCTCTTCACCGTTTCTACTTCAAGCAACGTTAGATACACATTTGAAGAAGTCAAGTAGCCCCTGTAAAACAGAAATTAGTGACAACTTGTATGTAGACAACTTCCAGGGAACCACTAATGATAAATTTAAATTGGTAGAAATCTACCATGAGGCTAATCGTGAGTTGTTAGGAGCCAATGTACCACTACAATCATGGGCCTCAAACAATAAACTATTAAACGAGATGATCGAGAAAGAGTTTCCTGGTTATCGGTTACCTAAAGGTTACTTAAAGGTTCTGGGTGTGGAATGGAACACATTTACCGATGAGATGAATGTCAAGTCAGTACAAACAAATAATTCAACCCTTACCATGTGAAAATTACTCTCGTATGTCAGTCAACCATTTGACCCTTTGGGCTTACTTAGTCCTGTTTTAACAAGGGGCAAACTCCTCATGCAGGATTACTGGCAGAAAAATATGGGACGAGATGATCCGTTGCCAATTGAGTTGCAAGATAAGTGGCAAACATTCACAACGGATTTTAAACAATTAGGTAATAGTAAGGCACTGTGGGCTCACCATAGCCCATGTTACTTGGAACTTTTTGTTCCAGGTAGCGAATCTAACAACAACAACAATCAATTAGGTGTTTTTAAATTTCTTCGTAATGCTTCAGGACAAAATTTACCCACAAATTTGCACGTCATTTGCGATGCCTCTGGCAAAGCGTATGGCCTGCAGCCTACTTAGTCAATAATGTACAATCATTTTTACTCATCAAAAGCAAGAGTTGCTCCAGTCAAGAAGAGACCTTTACCTCAAATGGAGTTGACTGCATTGCCAGTGGGAGTAAGATTGGCTCATTGCCTGACCAAGACACTCAATAAGATTTACTTTGGTGAGATCATAGTCAGGTCAGACAATGAGGCAGTCTTACAGTGGGTAAGAAACAATAATAATAAAACTCCCTACGTCAGCAATCGTGTTAGGGAAATCCATGAATTATCTGCAGGATACCAATTCCGACATGTTCCTACCAAGGACAATCCAGCAGATTACCTTTCAAGAGGTTTATCATTAAAACAGCTGATCAAGTCTTCAATGTGGTTTAATGGACCTTCATGGCTTGTTAGTGGTCAGTGGCCTAAACAGAAACCACAAGTCATAATGACCAATATCACTACTCCCATGAAAGACCCAGAACCTCATTGGACCTTAGCTATTAACCCTCACAATTATTCCAACTTGAGTAAGTTACTAAGAGTGACAGAACATGCATTTGATTTTCTTGCTAAGATAGGAATTAGACATAAGTTTCCCAATCCTATCCTCTATTGGATCAAACGTGCACAACAAGAGACGTATGGAAGTGAATATGAAAATCTTCCAGATAAATTAACCAAGTCTCTAGGTATCTGGTATGATGCCAACACTCATAATATGTTAAGATGTGGAGGACGTCTGCTTCACGCAGAAATTGATCTGGATAACGAAAATCCAATATTACAACCACGTCACCACATTGTCACAAAACTTCTAGTTTTGCACTATCATCAGTATTATACTTTACATGGTGGAGTGTTAGACACTCTCACCGACCTAAGACAGAAATATTGGCTTCCCAAAGGTCGTCAAACTGTCAAATCACTTATTAAGTATTGTGTAATCTGCAGAAGATACGACGCTCGAGTGTGTCCTTACCCAGGACCTCCACCACTCCTTTAAAGAGAGAGTAGTCCATCTTCGTCTCTTTGAAACCACTGGTGTCGATTACACAGGAGCCTTACTTCTCACTGGCATTCCAGATAAGGTACCAATGAAGGCTTATATTTGCCTCTTCACGTGTGCAACCATTCGAGGCATACATCTAGAAGTGACTTCTGACATGAGTGCAGAAGCCTTTATCCAACCCTTTCGTAGATTTGCAGCATGCAGATCTTGTCGCAAACTAATGATATCCGATAATGGATCAAATTTTGTGGCAGGAGAAGCCTGCCTATGAAAGATATGGAATCACCCAGAAGTGCAGTCTGTAATGCAAAGACGACAATGCCACTGGAAATTTATACCTCCTAGAGCCCCCTGGCAAGGTGGTTTCTACGAATGTATGGTAGGGACTGTCAAGAAATGTTTAAGGAAGACCTTGCATCGACAGAAAATTAGTTTGCCTGAATTGCAAACACTTGTCATAGAAATTGAGGTGCGAGTCAACAACCGCCCCTTGACTTACCTATCGGATGACTTCTCCCAGAGAGAATCTCTGACTCCCTCACATTTAATCCATGGAAGCCTACTGAGCCCTCTGATACCTTTGGCAGAAGAGGATCCAATCGAGCCTTCCCATGTGACTAGGAGGGATTTAGTGGAAAGTTATCAACATCTTTCGAGGGTAGTTGAAAGGTGGAATGAGGTGTGAACTCGAGAGTACCTCACAGCTCTAAGGGAATACCACTATGGAGCTTCGAGCCCTTATAACAAAATTCAACTCAAACCAGGAGACCTAGTGTTGATTGATAGTGATGGACCCAGGTCAGAATGGCCTATAGGCAAAATTGTCTCTGTTCACCCAGATCACCAAGGCGTCCTGAGAGTAGTACGGGTTTTGTGCCGAGGCACTACTATCCTAAAAACATTAGAGAAGTTGGTACCTCTCGAATTAGCTGAACGAGAGTATTCTACAGAACCAACTTCACCTACAGTTTCCGAGGACGACAATTCTGATCCACCGAGCACCAGACCACTTAGAGCCGCTGCTCAACAATGGAAACGGAAACTACAAACATATTATAGCTCTAAGAACAAATAATTTACCATCCAATTTAAGGTAGTCATGATGATGCAGTGTTGTGATGTCCAGTAACCAATCAGTTAGAAGTTACAGTGACCCTGAACGTTCACATCACTGTGGATTCTAAGTTTCCTTAAATTGCTTGATTTAACCGTTAATTTATTTGTGTAGGCTACCGACTACACCATTATTACATCTAGAGAATCAATCTGAGTTTTCAAGACTTTTAGACTTAGTAACATAACCGTTACACATCATAGCGACACCAGTCATGGAGTACATTGTCAGCTTTAGTAGTTATTAACTTTAGATGATTTAATAATTCAAAGTTTACATTTAACATGAGTTCCCTTACAAGACTTAGAGTCTTATCACTCTTTGACAAATACGGGTCATCTGTTATGTGCGTACTAACGTACTAACATTAGAATAACTTCGGAACGGGTACGTCAGCACTCAACATTGAACTGCGACCCGAGTTCCACAACCCCCCCCCCCGGAGTTATGTTGGAAAGTTCCAACACTGATACATCCCTATTGTATCATAATACATTACTATTGTATACTAAACATAGTATCTATTAACCCTACTAATTGTAGTACTAATATAAATTAATATTTTTCTATCTGCGTGTCATTTACGAAAATTCTTGGCACGTAGAGAGGTAGTATTGCATCAGATAATATCCAGCAAAACATAGTTATTGTCAATATGTTAGAGAATTTAAAAATATTCTCAACTTTTATCAGTATTCTTTATAAGAATTAATATCTGATAATATAACAACTAGTGATTCAATAACCACGAGTTATCAACTAAAATATCACTATACTGTATAACAAGTTTATCTGTTATATCCAAACGTCATGGAGGAACTAGAAATTCTCTCCACTTTCTCGTTTAATAAGAACATTGTTCATAATTATCATCATCTAGCGAGAATATAAACAATATTTAATTCCCTACAATTGCAACCCTATTCTCATTAACGTAGAGTAACTACAAGGAAAAGAATTTTCCGTCTCTACTAAAATATGTTGCGAATGCCTCAGAGAGGGGTTGAGGGAGACGGAGGCAGTAGAGACCCCGGCAGTACAACACGAGCAACGCTACAGGCAAGAGAGTCGGATGCGAGACAACGTGGCTATCTTGAGGTTATCTTGAGATGATTTCGGGGCTTTTAGTGTCCCCGCGGCCCAGTCCTCGACCAGGCCTCCAATCCCAGGAAACAGCCTGTGACAGCTGACTAACACCCAGGTACCTATTTTACTGCTAGGTAACAGGGGCATAGGGTGAAAGAAACTCTGCCCATTGTTTCTCGCCAGCGCCTGGGATCGAACCCAGGACCACAGGATCACAAGTCCTGCGTGCTTTCCGCTCGGCCGACCTGGCGTCCGGGGAGAGGCGAATTTTCCAACAATTCTGCGACAGGCCCTTGCTATTAATCGGCCTTGGAGTGTGCAACTACTCCATTAGCGATCCAGGGATTGCATCGATGGACAACCAGCAGATTAAGAGTTCTAGTATTGTTATAGTAGCTCCCTATAATTTGTACTGTACGCTTGTCCATCGTTACGCCGTAATACCTCCCCAATCACCAAGTACGTCTGCAAGGAATTTGATTTTCCCTTCCATTGAATAGTAATGACACAACCTAATTTGTGTAGACAAATTTTACATTCCATTGGGTTTTCAGCGTGTGTCGGAGCTGCGGTGATCTCAACATTTTCCCACACTACGCTAGTGGATCACGTGTCCTAGCAAGTTCCAGATGACGCCATCTCGACCCCGCATCTTCAACCACTGTCACAGCTAAGCAGCTGAACTAGTTTTAATTTAGTACCTATTTACTAATGAACGGTTGAAACCTAATAACAATTTGAGAATATATTTCATTTATGTGATTTGGGGAATCAAGTATAATTTGATAGCCTCATGTACAGTAGATGAGAATAATTTTCTTGTTTAACCATTATGAAATATATTCTTGCTACTAACCAAATTATCAAATGTCTATTTTATTTATATCTTAGTAAGAGTTACTAATTTTATTCGCAGAAGAACCAGCCTTGATGAACTGTACTGGGAGTATTTTCCTTCTGGTATTAACCCCCATTTGTGAAGGAGGGAAAGTTTACTACTTGAATAGTAATTTAATTTACAGTCCATTAATATTCAAGGAATAACTCTTAATAGTTACATTATCCACAGGCACTGGTATTTCAGTCCTTTTCTATTGTTCATTTATCTGTTTCCCTTTTCAGTAAAAATAGGGTGTCCTTCGATTAATATAAATCAGTTAATTAAATATCAATATATTGAGAGTAAGCTTTCTTTGACGACACCATGACACACTACCACCAGGACCCACTACCACCAGGACCCACTACCACCAGGACCACCAGGACCCACTACCACCAGCACTACCAGGACCCACTACCACCAGCACCACCAGGACCCACTACCACCAGCACCACCAGGACCCACTACCACCAGCACCACCAGGACCCACTACCACCAGCACCACCAGGACCCACTACCACCAGCACCACCAGGACCTACTACCACCTGCACCACCAGGACCCACTACCACCTGCACCACCAGGAAACACTACCACCTGCACCACCAGGACCCACTACCACCAGCACCACCAGGAGCCACTACCACCAGCACCACCAGGACCCACTACCACCAGAACCACCAGGACCCACTACCACCTGCACCACCAGGACCCACTACCACCACACCACCAGGACCCACTACCACCTGCACCACCAGAAACCGAAACCTACCACCTGTACCACCAGGACCCACTACACCAGCACCACCAGACCCACTACCAACCACTACCACCAGGACCACACCACCAGCACCACCAGGACCCACTACACCGTACCACAGACCCACTACCACCAGCACCACCAGGACCCACTACCACCAGCACCACCAGGACCCACTACCACCAGCACCACCAGGACCCACTACCACCAGCACCACCAGGACCCACTACCACCAGCACCACCAGGACCCACTACCACCAGCACCACCAGACCCACTACCACCAGCACACCAGATCCACTACCACCGCACCACCAGGACCCACTACCACCAGCACCACCAGGACCCACTACCACCAACACCACCAGGACCCACTACCACCGAGCACTACCAGGACCCACTACCACCACCTGCACCACCAGACCCACTACCACCAGCACCACCAGGACCCCACTACCACCAGCACACCAGGACCACTACACCACACCACCAGGACCCACTACCACCAGCACACCAGGACACTACCCCTCACCACCAGGACCCACTACCACCAGCACCACCAGGACCCACTACCACCGCACCACCATACCCACTACCACCGCACCACCAGGACCACACCACCAGCACGCAACAGGACCCACTACCACCAGCACACCAGGACCCACTACCACCAGCACCACCAGGACCCACTACCACCATCACCACACAGGACCCACTACCACCAGCACCACCAGGCCCACTAACCACCAGCACCACCAGGACCCCTACCACCAGCACCACCAGGACCCACTACCACCAGCCACCACCAGGATGCCCACTACCACCAGCACCACCAGGACCCACTACCACCATGCACCACCAGGACCCACTACCACACCAGCACCACCAGGACCCACTACCACCAGCACCACCATGACCCACTACCACCAAGCACCACCAGCGACCCACTACCACCTGCACCACCATGACCCACTACACCAGCACACCAGATCCACTACACCAGCACCACCAGGACCCACTACCATCCAGGACCCACTACTACCAGCACCCCAGACCCACTACCACCAGCACTACCAGGATGCACTACCACCAGCACCACCAGGACCCACTACCACCAGCACCACCAGGACCCACTACCACCAGACCCACACACCAGGACCCACTACCACCTGCACCACCAGGACCCATATACCACCAGCCACCAGGACCCACTACCACCCGCACCACCAGGACCCACTACCACCAGCACCACCAGGACCCACTACCACCAGCACCACCAGGACCCACTACCACCAGCACCACCAGGAACCCACTAACCACACCAGCACCACACCAGGACCCACACTACCACCTGCACCACCAGGACCCACTACCACCAGCACCACCAGGACCCACTACCACCAGCACTACCAGGACCCACTACCACCAGCACTACCAGGACCCACTACCACAGCACCACCAGGACCCACTACCACCAGCACTACCAGGACCCCACTACCACCAGCACTACCAGGAACCCACTACCACCAATCACCACCAGGACCCACTACCACCAACCACCACCAGGACCCACTACCACCAACACCGTCAGGACCCACTACCACCAACACCTCAGGACCCACCACCACCAACACCACCAGGACCCACTACCACCACCATGGACCCACTACCACCAACACCACCAGGACCCACTACCACCAGCACCACCAGGACCCACTACCACACAGCACCACAGGACCCACTACCACCAGCACCACCAGCACCCCTACCACCAACACCACCATGCACCCACTACACCACCACCACCACCAGTGACCCACTACCACCAGCACCACCAGGACCCACTACCACCAGCCCACCACCAGGACCCACTACCACCATGCACCACCAGGAGCCCACTACCACCAGCACCACCAGGACCCACTACCACCAGCACCACACCAAGGCACCCACTACCACCACAGCACCACCAGGACCCACTACCACAGCACCACCAGGACCCACTACACCATGCACCAACCAGGACCCACTACCACCAGCACCACCAGGACCCACTACCACCAGGACCCACCACCAGGACCCACTACCACCAGCACCACCAGGACCCACTACCACCTGCACCACCAGGACCCACTACACCAGCACCACCAGGACCCACTACCACCAGCACCACACAGGGACCCACTACCCAACACCACCAGGACCCATACCACCAGCACCACCAGACCCACTCACCACCAACACCACCAGGACCCACTACCACCAGCACCACCAGGACCCACTACCACCAGCACCACCAGGACCCACTACCACCAGCACCACCAGGACCCACTACCACCAAGCACCACCAAGGACCCACTACACCACACCACCAGGACCCACTACCACCAACACCACCGAGTATTGTGTTGGGAAGCAGATTGTAACATACATAGTAAATGATCCCCCGAAGTGTGTGTGCACCGTTTAGGATTGTATACTAAGTGGCACATAGTGGTGACGACCAGTGAGGTAGATAGGAATGAATGTTACCATGAGCACGTGGAGACAACAGTAGCACGTGGAGACAACATTGATACCAGAGGAGAGGAGAGGACAAGGTGACCAACCCCGTCATAAGGACATCTCTTCAAACTCACCTAGGCGTGCTTGCTCGGGGTGAGCTGACGGTAGGTACTCCTCTCTAGGTCATCAATAAGGTGTACAGAGTGACTTAAAATACCTAATTTAAAGTAGGTCTCAATATCTCAACTATACAACTCCGTGTGGCTCACTTGGGAATGAGGCTTGACACATGCTGCCCTGGTGACCGTCACCCATCCTCCCCCCACACCTTCCCATGCCTTACACTGTCCCAGGACAACCCCCCTACCCCTCCCCCTATACACAAACACCCCCGCACTCAACACCCACACACACGCACGCACACGCACAACACGCACACGCACACACACGTACACGCACACGCACACACGCACACACGCACACACTACACGCACACACACAACATCTCTCTGAACCCTCCCGCACTAATCCACCCCCACACACCCTCACCATCCCCCTTCCTCACTTCCACCTCCCCCCATACACTCACACACCTCTCTCTCCCTCGCCCCTGTCTCTCCCTCCCCCTCTCTCTCCCCAGCAAACACAAATCATCTAGGAAACGTTCGTCTATCTCTTCCCATAGGCGTGGGAATGATTTACATTGAGAATGGTGCAGGAGAGCCTTTGAGAAACTTTTAATCCAAAATCCAAACACAAAGGTTTTATAATAATGGTTTTTCTACAACTATTTTGTTCCTAATGTATATAAATAGTTTTTACATGTTTAAAAATAAAATTTATGGTGTTTTTTGTAAAATTCACTAATAAATTGTGAATGATATTTAATGGCTGAATGAAACCTTCACAATCCATTTAGTTATGCTATGATCAGGAAAAAAAGTAGTTTTCCAAAATTGGTGGTGGAGGGAAGTGTGGAGTGGTGGAGGGTCGTGTGGGGTGTTAGAGGGTCGTGGGGGTGTTGGAGGGTAGTGTGGGGTGTTGGAGGGTCGTGTGGTGTGTTGGAGGGTCGTGTGGGGTGGAGGAGGGTAGTGTGGTGTGTTGGAGGGTCGTATGGGGTGTTGGAGGGTCGTGTGGGGTGATGGAGGGTCGTGTGGGGTGGAGGAGGGTCGTGTGGTGGTGTTGGAGGGTCGTGTGGGGTGGAGGAGGGTCGTGTGGTGTGTTGGAGGGTCGTTGTGGGTGTTGGAGGGTCGTGTGGTGTGTTGGAGGGTCGTGTGGGGTGGAGGAGGGTCGTGTGGTGTGTTGGAGGGTCGTGTGGGGTGTTGGAGGGTAGTGTGGGGTGTTGGAGGGTCGTGTGGTGTGTTGGAGGGTCGTGTGGGGTGGAGGAGGGTAGTGTGGTGTGTTGGAGGGTCGTATGGGGTGTTGGAGGGTCGTGTGGGGTGATGGAGGGTCGTGTGGGGTGTTGGAGGGCGTGTGGGGTGATGGAGGGTCGTGTGGGGTGGTGGAGGGTCGGTGGGGTGTTGGAGGGTCGTGTGGTGTGTTGGTGATGGTCGTGTGGGGTGATGGAGGGTCGTGTGGGGTGGTGGAGGGTCGTGGGGGTGTTGGAGGGGTCGTGTGGGGTGGAGGAGGGTCGTGTGGTGTGTTGGAGGGTCGTGTGGGGTGGAGGAGGGTCGTGTGGTGTGTTGGAGGGTCGTGTGGGGTGGAGGAGGGTCGTGTGTGTGTGAGAGGGTCGTGTGGGGTGAAGGAGGGTCGTGTGGTGTGTTGGAGGGTCGTGTGGGGTGATGGAGGGTCGTGTGGGGTGGTGGAGGGTCGTGGGGTGTTGGAGGGTCGTGTGGGGTGAAGGAGGGTCGTGTGGTGTGTTGGAGGTTCGTGTGGGGTGGAGGAGGGTAGTGTGGTGTGTTGGAGGGTCGTATGGGGTGTTGGAGGGTCGTGTGGGGTGATGGAGGGTCGTGTGGGGTGGTGGAGGGTCGTGTGGGGTGTTGGAGGGTAGTGTGGGGTGATTGGAGTGTGTGTGTGGGGTGTTGGAGGGTCGTGTGGGGTGTTGGAGGGTCGTGTGGGGTGGTGGAGGGGTCGTGTGGGGTGTTGGAGGGTCGTGTGGGGTGTTGAGGGTCGTGTGGGGTGTTGGAGGGTCGTGGGGGTGTTGGAGGGTAGTGTGGGGTGATTGAGGGTCGTGTGGGGCGTTGGAGGGTCGTGTGGGGGTGTGGAGGGTCGTTGGGGTGTTGGAGGGTCGTGTGGGGTGTTGGAGGGTCGTGGGGGTGTTGGAGGGTAGTGTGGGGTGATTGGAGTGTGTGTGTGGGGTGTTGGAGGGTCGTGTGGGGTGTTGGAGGGTCGTGTGGGGTGTTGGAGGGTCGTGTGGGGTGTGGGAGGGTCGTATGGGGTGTTGGAGGGCCCCTGGTATGGGGTGTTGGAGGGCCCCTGGTATGGGGTGTTGGAGGGCCCCTGGTATGGGGTGTTGGAGGGCCCCTGGTATGGGGTGTTGGAGGGCCCCTGGTATGGGGTGTTGGAGGGCCCCTGGTATGGGGTGTTGGAGGGCCCCTGGTATGGGGTGTTGGAGGGCCCCTGGTATGGGGTGTTGGAGGGTCGTGTGGGGTGTTGGAGGGTCGCTGTGGGGTGTTGGAGGGTCGTGTGGGGTGTTGGAGGGTCCGTGTGGGGTGTTGGAGGGTCGTGTGGGGCGTTGGAGGGTCGTGTGGGGCGTTGGAGGGTCGTGTGGGGTGTTGGAGGGTCGTGTGGGGCGTTGGAGGGTCGTGTGGGGTGTTGGAGGGTCGTGTGGGGCGTTGGAGGGTCGTGTGGGGTGGTGGAGGGTCGTGTGGGGTGTTGGAGGGTCGTGTGGGGTGTTGGAGGGTCGTGTGGGGTGTTGGAGGGTCGTGTGGGGCGTTGGAGGGTCGTGTGGGGTGTTGGAGGGTCGTGTGGGGTGTTGGAGGGTCGTGTGGGGTGGTGGAGGGTAAGGGATGAGGAGGAGGGCTGTTTAGTCAGGACCTTAACGGC
>WNGS01004805.1:15926-28049 GCA_020271785.1 Procambarus virginalis
TTATTAGGCAAATCGGGCCTTCATAATAGTAGGCTGAGAAGTGCGTTCTGGCTACTAGGTACGACATTATATATATATATATATATATATATATATATATATAATATATATATATATATATATATATATATATATTATATATATATATAGTGCGTATATCAGAAATTAAACATATATAAAAATTAAAAATAAAATATATATATTATATACTATATATCATATATATATATATATTATTAAATTAAAATATATACTATAAACATATATATATATAATATATATATATATATATATATATATATATATATATATATATATATATATATATATATATATTATATATATATACTATATTATATATGAATATTGATGAGTTTTCATTCGCATATAGTCCTGGGGACCATTCAGGCTTGTTCGCATATATATATATAGATATATATTATATATATATATATATATTATTATATATATATATATATATATACTATATATATATTATATATATATTATAATATATCTATATATATATATATATATATCTATAAATATATTATATATATATATATATATATATATATATATATTATATGTTGTACTCTAATAGCCAGAACTCACTTCTTGGCCTACTATGGCAGGGCTCTCGTCACAGTAGGCCAAGTTTGCAGGGCTCTTGAATGTTAAGCCTAGTGGGCGAGGGTGTCTATCTATTAAGCCTATAAGCGTTACTATATATATATATAATATATATACTATATATATATATATATATATATATATATATATATATATATCTATAATATATATATAATATATTCTATATATATTTAATATATATGCACTGGACCATAACTACTCCATATGCAAGGCAATAGTCCATCGCTGCTTGCTCTGTGATGGCAATCACCCCACAATTTCCATCCGCTGCCCCCGCAGACAGGAAAGCATCAAGGCCCAGGTTGAAGCTAAGAGAAACAACCCTTCTACCTCCTCGACCAGAGCCCCAAGCATTCAACCCACCACCTTAGCTCTCACTAATCGACCAGAAGGCTTTCCGGTTTTTCCAACATGTGGCTCCTCCCAGCAGGCGACACAGCCTTCTCATTGGGGAACCAAGGTCCCACAGGCTCCTTCACAGCCCCCTGCATCACGTCCAGGCATTATCCCTGGTCTTCTTAAACTAGCGGAAAGGCTTGCAGGACCTGACAACCAGCGCTTTGTTAGTGAACTGAACGCATTATACATAGACAATGGCCTGACTAGCGTAAATCTCACTGCCTCCTCTACCACTCCGGAGACTACCACCAGGACGACCGTGCGGTCAACTTCAACACCGACTCCAGAACCGCCCATGACCCGGGCGACACAAACAGAGGTAATTCCTTCTCCAGCTCCCAACACTCCTACCATCACAGTCTCAGCAGCCGCGCTAGCAGACGTGCTGTCTACAAACGATAACAGCACCACCAGTGTTCCTGAAATAGCTACAACCACCAATCATCGACACCTAAGCATACCTAAGGCTGCGAGGCGAAAGACAAAACACCCCCAACGGAGGTTACGGACTCCTCAGACGAGGAAATCATAGTAGGAGCTCCAGCGCCGCATCACAAATACGACACATACACGGTTCAAGACTTCCTCATGGAGGCCACGTCACCAAACTCCAACGACAGCACTACTCAGCCAAAGTCGCAGGCAAAGAACAAACGGAAAACCTAGAGGTCTACACTAATCCCACCAGCTCCATAACTGTTATAGCCAGCCCACCAGGCTGAAAACCATCATGAAGACCCCATCTCTAGTATCAGCCACTGATACAGATAATGGCTACAAAGAGCCTCCACTTACGGGCTCACCATGCTACTGGAACTTATTGTTCTGAGTAACGAATCTTAACAACAACATTTCTGTTCAGTTATAGTTGTGTGTGTGTAAACTAAAGTCTTTGAAAATGTAATAAGTTTTACGAAACGCGCTCAAGTATCACGTCAGACTAGAAATAAAAATTAATTTTGGAGAACTGATTTTTCAATTACCATCGACAGTAAAAAGAAACAAAAGAAATATAGAGAAAATTCGTGCAAGAATTATTAATCTTACTTTTTCGGTCATATTTAATATCATTTCATATCATTTCGGTCAATATATACTGTGATGGTGTTCCCCCCCTTCTAATTCTCCCAAGCCTGCTGTAAGAGTCATGTCCACTTTATCCGAGCGTTCTCTACGTTGCGGGCCTCAGTTTAACATATGTGGGAGAGTATAGTGTTCTCGCAGAGCCGAGAAATTCGTGAAAGTAGAGTATTTTGGCCTTTGGGATAGGCCCTTTAGGAAGCCAATATGGCGCTGGCTACTCTGTTCTCCCGCCAAAATTGTGTGACGTCAGTGTCACCAGATTGGTCACCATCAGCGACGTGGCACTGGGAGCCAATGAAAACCTCCCTTGGCCAATGTGACGTCACATAGCCAGGGGGGTCCAGCCGTGGCGACGCGTTGGCGCCATCAGTATCACACGACATGTCCGCGAGGCAAGACGTGCGACCGGTCATCCTGTCAGAGTGACGGATTACCCGAGCTCCGGTGGATATAAGCGTCTCCTGTTGTCTGCACGCATTCTGAGAGGTCTTCCTTCATCCCAGGTGTGGACCAAATAAGGAATTGACGGAATATTGAGCAACAAGTGCTCCGGGACAGGTGGGTTGCAAGAAGTGAACCGGGCATTGACGTGTGTGACGTCCTTGGCAGTTCACCCGTATAGGAGGCAGCTTAGTGGCTGGGCCATTCCACCGTGAGGGAACCTAGTTGACCAACTTGTCAACTAGGTTGGATGTGTGATCGACGGTCCTGTCAAGTTTGACAGTAAGACGACAATCCCGTGGAACCTTACGAGTCACCAGATGTATGCAAGCATGTCGAGAAGTCTTCCTTCATTCAAAGTGTGTAGACCGATGAGGGAATAGACAGTATATTGAGCTTCAAGTTCTCTGGAGTCGGGTGCTGTGCAGGTGGAGCTTAAGCAGTATCGTCTGGGACGTCTGATAACTTCACAGTGGCATCGTAATGGTGTGACCAGTTCCACTGGGAGTACAGTGACAAGGAACTAATTGGGAATCCGTACGACTACCGCCGAGATGTAGGCTGGCTGCCGTAGTTGGGAGGAAAGTTGACGGCCAGGAGACCGACTCCAACCCTGCAAAGAAGTGGAGGAGGAGCACGGACCTGCAGTGGACAGAAGCGGCGAGACGCGATCATCCTGAGACGTTGGCTTGTGTTTCTGGAGGGTGTACGAGGCAAGAACCTGGACCAGGAGCTGCAACTCAACTCTCATCATAGGATAGGTGAAGTAGGTGTTTACAGTTACCATCCCAATTCCCCTTTAGTTAGCTATATATATATTTGCCAGAGTATTTTTCATGTTGTGAGCAAGTCTCACCTGGATCTATGTCACATAGGGCACAGTGTGCGTAGTGAGGCTTTACAGATTATTCACAGTATTCATTTATATTTATATATATGTGTGGTGTGTGCAAGCACCAGGGTTTAATAAAGAATTTGCTGTGACTAGAATTCATTTCCTGTGATCATTATATATATTACTAGTGAACCAGTTATTGATGTTAGGCTAAGAGCCCAGACTTTATATAAATGCTATGATTGATCTCCAAGATTTATATATATATATATATATATATATATATATATATATATATATATATATATATATATATATATATATATATATATATATATATATGTATGTATATATATATATATATATATATATATATATATATATATATATATATATATATATATATATATATATATATATATATGCCTGTGTATTGATTAATGATTTATCCATGTATATGCCTGTGTATTGATTAATGATTTATCCATGTATATGCCTGTGTACTGAATAATCTCATATATGTGAAGTGATTACTTGTGATATCGCCTTTTAAGAGGAATTATAGATTCAAGGGGGGATAAATCATAGTAAAAGAAAGTTGTTCAATTTGCTTATAAATTTATTTATGGAATGGTTATAGAAAGGGCTGCAACTGGTCCAAGTTTCAGCGTCACACCCTAAATAGAAAGGGAAAAAAAAATACACAACGTATTTTTCAACAAATTTTCAACATTTTTAAAAAGTTTCAGGGAACACGTGTGTCAACTAAAATCATTTCTATAACACTCAGATATCACATTAGCATATAATAAAGGATTTCCCTTAGCAGTTTGATCAAAAAAGTATTTAGTGCAATAATGCAATTATTCAAAGTTCCCCTTCCAAAAATATGCAATATATGATGTTTATAAACATTTATAAAATCAATAAATGGACTTTGGACTAAAGTGCTTTGCACAAGTATAGAAGCACAAACTCTACATATAAAGTGCAATTTGCATGTAAATTGATTAAAAAATGAAAGCTGTGAAACACCTTGAAGTTGAAAATTTCTTACCTGAGTAAACCCTTGCAGATAGGCATCCGTTCATCAAGGTGTGTAAGTTCCATGCAAATCCCCTGATAACAAACGAAAAAAAAAATTCGGAAAAAAATCCATATAATATATATATATATATATATATATATATATATATATATATATATATATATATATATATATATATATATATATATATATATATATATATATATATATATATATATATATATGCAGGCCCACTTCAAGACCCCGCTCCAATATAGAAGCATCAAGAAATATGGGCCAATAGGCCCTTCCGCAGTTACTTCCATTCATACCTTCAATTTACCCAGTTAATATCCAGTTAATATCCATTGTTTCGTGTTCTGTCCTTTGTTGAAAGTTTTGTTCACCTCATTAAAAACTGTTGTAACATATCACCTCACCCAAAACGCGGGTATAAAATGAAAGATGAAAGCTGTTTAAATCATAGCATAGTAAAGAACTGTTTAGTGCTTTCTGGTTATAGTTGTGTGTGAAAACTAAAAGTCTTTGAAAATGTAATTAGTTATTACGAAACGCGTTCAAGTGTCGCGTCAGACTAAGAAATAAAGAATGAATTTTGGAGAATTATTTTTCATTTACCGTCATCAGTAAAAACAAACATAAGGAAAATTGAGAAAATTCGTGTTAGAATTATTAATCTTACTTTTTCGGTCATATTTAATATATATATATATATATATATATATATATATATATATATATATATATATATATATATATATATATATATATATATATATATATATATATATATATATATTATTAAATATGACCGAAAAAGTAAGATTAATAATTCTAACACGAATTTTCTCAATTTTCCTTATGTTTGTTTTTACTGATGACGGTAAATGAAAAATATATATATATATATATATATATATATATATATATATATATATATATATATATATATATATATATATATATTGGTGTATACTGGCAGCAGGTTTTCTTTTAAACATGTCTCATTGAATATGACCGCATATTCAGTATTTACTATCTTCTGATTTAGGGCTTCTATCCCTCTAACTATTTTCCCGAGATTAGGGTGAGAGTCAAGGAGGCGGACATCAAGGACCTGAGAGCCGCAGCCGATCGAGCTGACATGCTGGAAGAAGCCTTACGTCCACGTCGAGAGGGACAGCACCGACCGCCCGCATTCTCCAGTTATGGGAGAAATTATAGGAGGTCGAACGGATGGAGGACGGGAGCGAGTTCTCCCAGTTCCTACCCCTCGAGTGGAGACAGCAGAGGACAGAAGAGTGCTGTGGAACCGTCAAAGAAGTCCCCGATGGAGAGCTCAGGAGCTGTGGCTGTGACGAAGGGGCCGACAGATGGCGCGAGGAAGACACACGGGACGTCGGCCTCTGGAAGTGTTGCAAGGGCGAGCGGCGGTGGATGGTCACCAACTAGGAAGATTCGCTGCTTCAATTGCGGAATACCCGGACACGTCGCTCACAAATGCAGACGTCCTAAGCAGAGGGGGAATGTAGCCTTCGTGAAGACAGAGAACCAGATGGCCGATAGGGTGCGGGATGGACCCGTACTTAATGGGGAGAAAAGGATTCACCCGTTCGTAAGCGAGGGAACTGTAAGGATGGGGGATGCAGACCCCATCCCAGTGAAGATATTGAGAGACACTGGGGCAGACTTTACCTTGGTGAATGAAACCCTGTTCCCTGAGAATTACGGGAATACCAGTGTGGGAGTGGCAAGTGTGACCACTGTGGGAGGCCCGGTGCGGATGCCCCTACACCGGGTAACCCTGAATTCGGATTATGGATGCCAAACCCTAGTAGTGGGGGTCTGTGCATCGGTGCCCAAGATGGAGGCACAGGTCATCTTGGGAAATGACGCATGTGGAGGATGTGTCCCCCCGAACCTCGTGAAGGGCGAGGAGTGCTTGGAGCACTACCGGAAGAAAGGCGGAGCGTTGGACGCCTGTGGGGACGAGAAGGGAATTGCCACGTTGGCGTTCCCTGTTTGTGCCGTAGTTCCGAGGCAGTGCGACGGACAAGGAGGGCGTGGATCTGATAAGGCCGACGAGGAGACGTCCGACGGCCTGGGAATCGATCACCTCTTCAGCGAACCCGGAGAGCGAGTGGAGGGCGAAGGCAGCCCAGATGGTGAGGTACAGGTGACCCTCACCAGTTCTCTTGGGGTGGACCGCACTAGGCTCGAGGAGCTGCAGCAGGCCGAATTCCCCAAATTGATTCGTGAGGCCAAAGGAGGACGTGTTGGTCCCAAGAAGGCCACTCATTTTTACAGGCACAACGGCATACTAATGAGACAGTGGAGACCTGTGAGGATAGAGGCCGGAGAGGCATCTCTAGGTATAAGACACCAGGTAGTGTTGCCGGCCCAGTGCAGAGCGGCAGTGTTGGATCTGTCGCACTCTGTTGACTCTGCGGGTCACCTGGGGGTGACCAAAATGTTGCATAGGATCAGGGATCATTTCTACTGGCCAGGTATGGACGCCGATGTGAGGCGTTATTGTAAGACGTGCTTACCGAGCCAGAGGGTAGGAAAGAGCCAATCCGCATTACCAAAGGCCCCGTTAGTCCCTGTTCCAGCGTTTGGGCCTGCATTCGAGCGTCTGTTGGTCGACGGAGTGGGACCATTGCCGCTGACGAAGCGTGGGAATACCTACTTAATGACAATAATGTGTGCGTCAACCAGATTTCCGGAAGCTGTCCCGATGCGGCGTTTGACGTCAAAAGGAGTAGCCAGGCAGTTAATACGATTTTTCTCTTGGGTAGGAATGCCCAGAGAAATTCAAACGGACTGTGGAAGCATTTTCCAGTCCAAGTGGTTCAGGCAAACAGTGACAAGTTGGGGAGTAACATAGATTCGGTCGTCGCCCTACCGACCACAGTCGCAGGGGGCGATCGAAAAATTCCACTCCACCTTGAAGACGATTCTGACAGTGTTCTGCGCTGAGCAGGGAGCTGAGTGGGACGAGGCAGTAGCCCCTGCGTTATTTGCCATCCGTAACGCAGTGTTGGAATCATTAGGTTTCTCACCTTTCCAGCTGGTATATGGACACGAGGTGAGAAGTCCTCTGTCCATGCTGAAGGAACAATGGACGCCAGGGGTGACCGTGGGAGCGGTTAATGAATACGTTCTAAGGTTCAAGGAGCGGCTCACCCTAGCCAAGGAACTGGCTGGAAAACATCTAAAAGAAGCGCAGCGCAAGATGTCGGAATGGTACGATAAGAGCGCTACGCCGAGGGAGTTCCAAACTGGGTCCCAGGTGATGATATTACTGCCGGGTAAGACCAGAGTGAGTGAGCCATGGTTCGAGGGACCGTACCATGTGCTGCGGCAGTTGGGTCCTGTGACGTACGAGATTGGTAAGCCGGATAGACCCGGCAAGAAACAGGTGTGTCATGTCGACCGCCTAAAGCCTTTCTTCCCTGAAGAAGGAGGAGCCGCCAAGCTGGACCAGACGGCGACTCGAGAACCCCAGGAAAAGATGATCCTGTGTGTGCAAGTGGACCAGGAGCTTCCAGAGGAGGAAGGGAAGTGGTCCAGGGCGGACGGTACCCGTCTCACCAATTCAGAGAGTTTGTCTAAGATCGGGGACAAACTACAACACCTGGAGGAGCAACAGAGCACGGACCTGACGAACCTGTTAATGGAGAACGCATCTCTCTTCACCGACGTGCCCCGACGTCACAGAAGTGTAACGCACGAGGTGGAGGTGAGGGACGCCAGGCCCGTCAAGCAAAGTGCGTATAGGGTAAGCCCGGAGAAGCGAGAGCTAATGAGGAGGGAGGTGGAGTATCTCCTTGAGAACGACCTTGCGGAGCCCAGCAACAGTGAGTGGAGTTCTCCGTGTCTGCTAGTGAAGAAAAGCGACGGTACATTCCGCTTTTGCACGGACTACAGGAAGGTGAACTCCGTCACTGTGGCCGATTCCCACCCCATGCCAAGGGTGAGCGATTGCATTGACCAGGTGGGCAGTGCGAAGTATGTATCCAAGGTCGATCTGCTCAAGGGGTACTATCAGATCTCCTTGACTCCCACGGCCAGGAAAATATCGGCCTTTGTGACTCCGGACGGGCTGTACCAATATAAGGTGTTACCCTTTGGAATGAAAAACAGCGGGAGCTGTTTCCAACGAATGATGAATGAATTGCTCAGGGGCGCCGAGGGCTGCACAGTCTATATAGACAACATCGTCGTGTACGCCGATGATTGGAAAACGCACTTGGAAAGGCTTGGAGAGTTGTTCAGAAGGCTCGAGGAGGCAAACTTGACTGTGAATTTAGCAAAAAGCGAGTTTGGGAAAGCTCGCCTTGAGTACCTTGGTTTCGTGATCGACCAAGGGGAAGTGACTCCGGTGGACCATAAAGTGTTGGCTATTAAAGAATACCCTGTGCCCAGGACGTGCAAAGAATTGTTAAGATACCTCGGGATGGTAGGATACTATCGTGGGTTTTGCAGAAATTTTTCCACGGTAGCACATCCCTTGACGGAGCTCCTCCAAGAATTTGCGATGGAGATGGGGAGAGGCCTGTCAGGAGTCTTTTGAGGAGACCAAGAGTTTGTTGACGGAGGCCCCAGTGTTAGTATCTCCAGACTTTTCTGCCAGATTTATCCTGTACGTGGATGCCAGCGACGTCGGAATAGGAGCCATGTTGGCTCAAGAGAGGAGTGAAGTGCATAGGCCGGTAGCATTCTACTCTAAGAAGTTTGTGAAAATGAAGCTTTAGCGCTAGTAATGGCCCTAAAGCATTTCGACGTGTACGTGGAGGAGGGGCAAGACCTGTTCTTGTGTTCACGGATCATAACCCTCTTATTTTTTTTGCACAAAATGAGGAACTCCAACCAACGACTAACGAGGTGGGCACTACTGCTGCAGGAGTACTGGCTGGATATAAAACACATCAAAGGAAAGGACAACGTGATTGCAGATGCCCTGTCCTGCATGCACTAACCAGACATGACTCTTATTTTAAGGGGAGGGGTATGTGATGGTGTTCCCCCCCTTCTAATTCTCCCACGCCTGCAGTAAGAGTCATGTCCACTTTACCCGAGCGTTCTATACGTTGCGGGCCTCAGTTTAACATATGTGGGAGAGTATAGTGTTCTCGCGGAGCCGAGAAATTCGTGTAAGTAGAGTATTTTGGCCTGTGGGATAGGCCCTTTAGGAAGCCAATATAGGCACTGGCTACTCTGTTCTCCCGCCAAAACTGTGTGACGTCAGTGTCACCACATTGGTCACCGTCAGCGACGTGGCACTGGGAGCCAATGAAAACCTCCCTTGGCCAATGTGCCGTCACATAGGCAGGGGGGTCCAGCCGTGGCGACGCGTTGGCGCCATCAGTATCACACGACACGTCCGCGAGGCAAGATGTGCGACCGGTCATCCTGTCAGAGTGACAGATTACCCGAGCTCCGGTGGATATAAGCGTCTCCTGTTGTCTGCACGCATTCTGAGAGGTCTTCCTTCATCCCAGGTGTGGACCAAATAAGGAATTGACGGAATATTGAGCAACAAGTGCTCCGGGACAGGTGAGTTGCAAGAAGTGGACCGGGCATTGACGTGTGTGACGTCCTTGGCAGTTCACCCGTATAGGAGGCAGCTTAGTGGCTGGGCCATTCCACCACGAGGGAACCTAGTTGACCAACTTGTCAACTAGGTTGGACGTGTGATCGACGGTCCTTGTCAAGTTTGACAGTAAGACGACAATCCTGTGGAACCTTACGGGTCACCAGATGTATGCAAGCACGTCAAGAAGTCTTCCTTCATTCAAAGTGTGTGGACCGACGAGGGAATAGACAGTATATTGAGCTTCAAGTGCTCTGGAGTCGGGTGCTGTGCAGGTGGAGCTTAAACAGTATCGTCTGGGACGTCTGATAACTTCACAGTGACATCATAATGGTGAGACCAGTTCCACTGGGAGTACAGTGACAAGGAACTAATTGGGAATCCGTACGACTACCGCCAAAACGTAGGCTGGCTGCCATAGTTGGAAGGAAAGTTGACGGCCAGGAGACCGACTCCAACCCTGCAAAGAAGTGGAGGAGAAGCACGGACCTGCAGTGGACAGAAGCGGTGAGACGCAATCATCCTGAGACGTTGGCTTGTGTTTCTGGAGGGTGTACGAGGCGAGAGCCTGGACCAGGAGCTGCAACTCAACTCTCATCATAGGATAGGTGAAGTAGGTGTTTACAGTTACCCTCCCAATTCCCCTTTAGTTAGCTATATATATATTTGCCAGAGTATTTTTCATGTTGTGAGCAAGTCTCACCTGGATCTGTCACAGAGGGCACAGTGTGCATAGTGAGGCTTTACAGATTACTCACAGTAATCATTTATATTTATATATATGTGTGGTGTGTGCAAGCACCAGGATTTACTAAAGAATTTGCTGTGACTAGAATTCATTTCCTGTGATCATTATATATATTACTAGTGAACCAGTTATTGGTGTTAGGCTATGAACCCAGACTTTATATAAATGCTATGATTGATCTCCATGATTTATATATATATATATATATATATATATATATATATATATATATATATATATATATATATATATATATATATATATATATATATATATATATATGCCTGTGTATTGATTAATGATTTATCCATGTATATGCCTGTGTACTGAATAATCTCATATATGTGAAGTGATTACTTGTGATATCGCCTTTTAAGAGGAATTATAGATTCAAAGAACAGTCTTTGAAAAGAAAAGATTAAGTGCGTTCATAGTAAATATTAACAAGAACAGTGTAGCTTCTTGGTACAGTGAAAAATTACTTTGAGTGCAGTGAGAATTGTTATTGAGTGCAGTAAGTTATTGCTCGTGAGACCAGTGAGGTGGTGTATCGCGTCCTATTGGAATCATAAATATGTCATGTGAATGGTAAATATAGTGGTTCGCGAGAAGTTAAAGAAACAGGGCGCGCGGTGCCAGAGAAAACAAGCAATAATCATTCTCACGAGTACTAGGGCACGGATCAGCTGATATTTGACAGGTGACGTTAGGGGAGGGACTGTGTTGCCATATCGGTGTGCTCCAGCTTATCTGCTGAGAAGAGAGCAGCTGTTGTACTTGTTTCTGATGTGTGTATTGATGCATAAATATCTCGTTGTTTTTAAGTAAAATACCAAAACTCCTTAGCGTTTATATCATCCCCTCCATATACCTTGAGACTGCGATAAGGAAAAGAAGACAGAGTGACAGAAATAATTACTTGCCTGATACCAAACTAATCAAGCTCGCTCTTGCCACAATTACCACAATTACGCAAAACCACTGTAGTGTTACTGGACACCTGAAAACACCAGTTGGCGACCTTGAAGGTAGTGTAAGAGTCCTTGTCGGGGCGGGCACACAAATTGAGGGAACAATCTGTGTCCCCACTCACTCTTCGACCTGAGGCCAGTTGGGAGATCGACTGGGGTACTCTCCTGGGCGTACAGTGGCGCCAAGAGTATTGAGTGAAGACCCGTAGGACTACGGTGAGTAACGATCGTCGTCACAGCAACCGCTTTGAGAGGATTCAGGGATAAAGTCCTTGCATGCAGTTGCTCACTCCCCCCCCCCCCATCGTGAACCCGACAATATATATATGTATATACATATATATATAT
>WNGS01004807.1:0-54441 GCA_020271785.1 Procambarus virginalis
TGCCCCGTTTTCCGTTTTTAGTCGTCCTGCTTACACGGTTTGGTTAGGAGAGGAAACTTTCAATTAACGGTTTTCATGACGTTTTCAAGCTTTACTTCTTCCTGCCCTCCTAACTTACCAGAGAACCCTTACTTGCTGCTTTGGTTAACAAAATTAAAAACTTTTCAATTATTTTTCATTTTCAAATTACATCCATTTTCGGCGATACGGGCAAACGGCCAAATTCAGACATAATTTCTAAGAGAGGTTACACCATTCATCTCTATCAGGAACATTTGAAGGCCACATGGCTAGCACTACAAACCAGGCATGACAGGGCGGATCTCATTGAAACCTCAACAATACTGAACAAGCTAGAGGATATAGATTCCGGATATTTTCTTCACACGGTCATATGTATCACAAGCAAGGGCAACGGTTTCAAGCTCAACAAGCCACAATGTAGGACTGAGAACAGGAGATGCTTTTTCCTCTACAGTTCACATTAACCCATGGAAACTCCTACCCTTCGAAGCCGTAACTGCCAAAACTGTGTTAAAATTTACGTGGAAAAGATCATAAAGGCAAATGGTGGGGAGCTTCAAGCCGCCGGCTTCCTGTCCTCGTAGAGTCCACTAGGGTCAGTGGCTCGGGTAAATCACGCACCTTGGTATTTCAAGACTTTAACCTACAGTGGGTTACTCGATACCAATTTCTTGGAGTATGTCTAGATTCTAAAATGACATTCAAACAGGAAATTCAATACCCGAGAAAGGCAAAATTGTAACTAAATTATAATAGGAGCAATCACAGAGCCCCGTCTAGGAGCGGGACAGTCATAATGTTTTACCTGCTTTACTCTTTCTTCTGGCCAGTGGGCATATGTTGGTTATTCAAAACGAAGCATTGAGACACACAACAAGGGTTCCCAGATGGACGAGAAAATTAAGCCTAACACTTAATATTTATTACGTCTTAGGCTTATAATACTTACATAATATAATATTGGTCAACTGGGTGCCAAGTCAAGTAGGAATACTAGGGAATGCCTTTGCAGACGAAGCTGCAAAACTTTCAACCAAGAGAAAAAATGTGAACATTTACATAGCAGAGTATAGCATGGATTATGGAAATAATTGAAATAGAGAAATGCAGATGTAGTGACCTCAACACTGCAGCTGCAACATCAGGATTTGTGGGATGGTACAAGAATTTGACCAATTACGAACCACTTCCTCTGAAGAAAGGAATCAATAGGAAAACGTGTATTACACCAAGCTTCGATTATTTAAATGTAAGGACATGGTTGAGACAACGAGGTCTTGAGCTGCACAAGCAGGCCAGAGGTGGAACGATACATAAAACCATCCTACAAACGTGCTAGGTGCCCAAAGGAATGTTTTAGTTTGTAAGTAAAGTGCGAGTTTCACGATTTTGTTAAATATTCAGCTTTTAAAAATTTGCAAGTAAAGGTATTAACCTAGTATTCCCCAAATTTGGAGCCTGTGACAGTTATAGGGGGAGTAGGTTTCCACCTAGAGGCACACTAGCATACCCAGGATGCAACGAGATAAGTGATTGGCCACAGCCCTGCACCTTCCTCTAACCTAAAGATGACCCGAGATTGTCACAGGCAAGCAAAGCTACGAGACAGCTCATATGCCGTAACTGTCACTGTTACCTCTGGATGAAGAAGGATGTAAGATTGAGTGCTTCAAGATTTTTGCAGGATTCCCTTTTGTGTTGTAGAGTTAGGCTTCAAAGAGGAAACAATAGACCTCGGCATTATTTGAGGTATCCGATGACATTTTGAGGAGATACACATGATGAAAGAGGCTGTACAGGTATGACTGATGGAGGGCCTAGTGAGGGTCGCCTAACAGCCTAATGATGTGACCAAGGACATCAGCCACACGTTAGAGTAAATGTGGACAGAGCAGTGTCTCACTTCAGATCTTCAAGGCAGTCCTGACGAAGTGAGGGAGTTAGTTACCAGTTATTTATTTGTTAGTTAGTTATACTTAGTTAGTTATTTATTTGTTATTAGTATAGAGTTAGTTATACCAGTTATTAAAATTATTTATTTTAGGTTACCAGTGATATTTGCGCAAGAAGTGCCAGTGTGGAAATGGCCAGTAAAAGTGTTCACTGAAACTCTGAAAAGTGCAGTGACAGGAAACATTACTCACCGATGCGAGAGGGCAGTGATTAATGTAAGAGTTCTGTCAAGCTGAGAAACTATTGGTCAGCAGACAGTGTTAAATATTGGCCAACAAGTAGTGAATGGTTGTGTGACTCTCGGCGCTAGAGTAGCTTATTAGTGTGTAGCCACTTTCCAGCAGCTACATGGGTGGTGGGAGGGGGCGAGTTGACTAGTAGCAGACGAGTCTTTGGAACAGGCTTTCTCTAAGAGGGTTTGGGAAGGTCCCCGGGAACGCGACCTGTGATACCTACGAGGAAGCCCAGTAGTGGACGGCTCAGCTGTGAGGAATCTCGAATATGAAGTCAATGAATACTCGAATGAACAAATCCACAAGGGCCGTGACGAGGATTCGAACCTGCGTCCGGGAGCATCCCAGACGCTGCCTTAATCGACTGAGCTACGACATGGTTAAGAGTTGACACCGAAGTTCTACTGAACTTAATGGATCCCGCAGCCTCTGAGAGACAAACCAGGGTTCAATGAACACTCACTGGGGCTACCAGAAATTGGAGTGGTATGAAGGGTGCACCCAACACCGGAGAACAACTGGTGAGGGAGTGACGTCATCGGAGACAGCAGCTGAAGCAGTGAAGAGACGCGGGCCGGGGACACGCGTCTCTTAGCTTCGGATCACAACTGGTTGATCAGGTATCCTTTGGAGGTGCTTATCAAGTTCTCTTGAACACTGCGAGGGGTCGGCTAGTTATGCTCCTTATGGGAAGTGGAAGCGTGTTGAACAGTCACGTAGTTTTTTTAAATTTAGCTACTCAGAACATTATGTCCATGTAGCACGGGCTATGGTGAGCCCGTAAAAAAAAATGAACAGTCTCTGGCCTCTGACGTTGATTTAGTTTGAGTACCTATTGCACCTCTGCTTCTCAACGGGGGTATTCTGCACATTGTCATGCCTTCTGGTCTTGTGTGGCGTTATTTCTTTGTGTAGGTTTAGGATAAACCTTTTAATATTTTCGTCGTGTAAATTATTGTAAGATGTTGATAGTTAAGTGACAAACTGAAACAGCAGGTGAGGACGAGTTACAAAATGTAGTAATGTTGATGTACAGCCCCACGTGCAGGTGCTTCATTTACCACTAAGCCCCACATACCAGTTAAAGTGAAGCCGGTGTACTGACAACACTGCACCATTTGTTCAGTTTTTACTAGACCACCAAGTTTGACTGTCCTAGCACCAACCATTCCTCTGGGATTAATTCAATTAATTGAGATTTACTGAAATATTTGGCACATGAAACAAAATTGTATGCATGACAGTCTGTTCAATGCTTCTAACCAAGCAGAGAATGAGTGGGAAGAAGTGAATGTAAAGGAGCTTGCCAGATATTTGCGACACCTAGAGTTGATGGGAATTGTGAAGGTGTCAATGTTCTGGCAACCTGGTAAAATGTGTTACGTTGCTGCTTTCAGTTTTTGTACGACTTCAAAGTGCTATGTAACGATTGCAAAGTATTTTCATACTCATAACAGTAATGCCATTCCCGAAGGCAATACACACTCGTACTATTTCTGTTCTAACTTTAATATATAACAAACAAATATTCACAACCCTCCTATATTCCTCAAACACGTCTGGATGAAGGCACAATGACATGGTGGGGCCGTCTATCCAATAAACATTTTAATCCAAATAAACCTGATAAGTCTGAAGTAAAGCTGCACTTTCTTGCCGAATCAAAGACTGGTTACATCTTTGATTTTGATGTATATTCAGGAATTGGGAAGACAACAATTCAAAGGGTTATGAGTTTGATGGCACAACTAAAGAGCAAAGGTTACCATTTATATATGGATAACTGCTATAACTTACTTCAACTTAGGGAACAGATGCTAAACAGGGTGTATACACCTGAGATACTCTCAGATTACAGAGCAGATTTTGTGCATTTGTGGCCCAAAAATCTTTAGCTAGAAGCAAAGGGAAATATAATATTAATGAGAATCTGGAGGAGCCGTGGTGAGGGTTTCAATCTATTCGGTGGGTGTTCCCACGCACACGCCCTAGTCAACTAGGTAACGACATGGTATTAAGACTATAACCAGGAGTTCTACTGAACACAGAAGGATTTCCTGAGGCTTCTACTGAAGCCGGACCAGAAGTTTCACACAATCCCCACGGTAACTCTGGCTCTGGCATCTAGGAAGGTTCTACCTCTGACACTCTTCCTTTAATACAGAGTAATCACACTAACGTGACTGCACCAATAAGAAAATCGGTTGAAGCTGTGATGAAGGTTGGAACCTGGGCATGTGCGCGGGAACACCCACCTCATAGGACCCTCATCACAGATCCTACGGAGTTTCTCATTGATTGCACTCATGTTTGTGTGATTACTCTCTATATAGAATATTATGTTGAGGGTTCTTAACACTGGTACGTTAATGAAGACTGTCAAGGTCAAGAAAAGCTAAGATCTTGTGGGGTTTTCTCATTTTAAGAACGATGAATTTGTTACTAGAATTAAAAGGAACAGTAGTTGGGATGCATAGAGATTATTTGGTTCAATATCTGAGAGTATACAAGTTTGTGTGAGGATCTGCAAAATTATAGGCCTAAGGTGTTAGCCAGTTTTGTGGGTCTTCACATTACCATTGACAAATAAGTAACGCGATTCAAAATACTTTCTAATTTTAAGCCTTTAATCACTGCATTTGCTGAAACTGAGTGTGTGTTCACAAGATTTTAAAGATTCTCTTTTTTAAGCTGTCCCCAAACAAAGTCCATTTCATCCATTGGTCGACCCCAAAGATGTATTCAACAATTTTAACATGCTGATCAATCAAAGTTGGGAGTTTCTTTAATATAAATGAATTTCGTTATATATTGGTAAACTGGATATTTAGGCACTGGTTAGGTGTTTAGGTTCTGTGGGCGATTATTTGTATTTGTACTATGTGGGTGAAGCATTTGTTTACCCGAAACGCTTTGCGTAATAGTGGCTTCATAGATTGTGTGACTCCTGTTGCTACAATTTGAGCATTACTTTTCTTTGAACACATTCATTAGAATTAAATTGATTATATTGCATCTGCTGTGATGTAGTTCGAACAAGAAACATCAGTGAAGCACATGTTCAAGAAGTGTTAAGCCACATGAAAGGTGGCACGGGCATGAATAGCACGAAAGTGGATGCTCATTGGAGCTATTACCAATAGCTGAAATTGGAGAACTGTAAATGGAAGGATTTTTTTTTTTTTGGGGGGGGGCGGTGAAGGAGGGCAAGCAATACCAATTATAGAGCTGGTGAGTTAATGAAGGCCTCTAGGTCTTCTGTGTTTTCTTAGTCTGAGTCTTGCTGCTTGTTGATATGGCTGTGTTGTCATTGGAGTTCGGTGATGTGGCCTCCATGAGGAGATCTTGCACGCACTAGGGGAAGTGTCGGGCAATGGAGCTCTTAATGAAATATCCACGTCTGAGAAGTCCTTGGCGTAGTTCGTTGTTGGGGGTTTTGGTCTCATAGCCTGAGGTTGAGGCTGGCTCTGAAGTCGACGAGTTGTGATAGAAGCTGGTTCGGTAACATCGGTGGTGGTTGTGGTCGGAGAACACGTCGGTCGAGATGTTGGAGGTAGCTTTTGGGGCTGGATTGGAAGATGCTGTTTGTGCAGCCTGGGTCTTTAGTGGAGCTGACGCCTATGTTGATATCGACCTAGCAGTCGACCTTGTGGAAGTCCCCCGGGTGTGATAAGGGAGGTAGTGAGACTTGCGTCAGGGGCTGTGATGGGGTCCAGACCATTGTCTAGGTACAGCACATTCAGTTCCCTGATGAATCGGTGGTTGTCGGTCCCCTTTGGGGGCCCCCATTGTGAAGGCTGGCTTGACTGGTAGGAGGAACCACTGTTTGGTAAGATTGGGAATCGTCTGGTTGGTTGGTGAGGCTTAGGTGTTGGGTATAGCATCAGGGGCTCTGGTGGCGGGGTTGAGAAGGTTGGCTTTCTTGGTTTCAATCTGGGCCTTAATTCTTTCCTGACTGATGGGAAAGCAGTGTGAAATTGCAGGTTGATTGCCGTTGCAGAGAAGGCAGAGATAGGTTGTCGTTTTACAGATCCAGTGGTTGGTCCGGCTGATAAAGACTGTTCGGTCGGCGATGTACTGATATAGGAAGAGAGGAAAGAAGTGGTGCACTTTGCTAAGTGTGCAATCGATTTTTTTTTCGATCCTCCACAAGAAAAAGAGAACAAAATTCTCACCTTCATGACCAAGGTCGATAGGTGTAATCAGATGGCTTCTTTTAAGATCGTAAAGACGTCACTTTTGGTGAAAGTATGGCCGTCCATGGGGCCAGTCCTGACTTTTAGGCATTTGTGGCGCATTGTTTTTGTTTAAACCCCCTCAACGGGTCCTAGTGGCGATGGATGTCTTGTGAAGTTAGTCGGGATTGCTAGTGTGTACCGTGTGTGTGTGGTGAGGTGGACCAAATGGATTAATTGATGAATATTAAGCCACCCAAGAGATGACACAGGGCATGCATTACCCGTAAATGGTAGATTTTTTGCGTAGTAAAAGTATATTGTGTGCCGAGTTTGCATTTAATAGTCAGGCTGCTATCGTGGGGGAGGATACTGCTTGACCGCATTTGAGGGTGTCCAGCTGCTGGACACCTCTTTTGACCAGAAGAGTGGCTGTGTTGATGGCTGCAGGATTCAGGGACTCTTAAGGCTCTTTTAAGGTCGTTGGTTGCTTCACATTCCTGGAGATAGTGAAGTAGTGGCTTTGATGTGATTGGCAAAAGATGCATTCCCTCTGTCTGGGTTAACCAATCTCCCAGTTCCATCTGTAACCTAGACGTAGGCTATATAACCAAACTGCTTTTTCCCTGTGGATTCCTTTTGAGGTATTTAACCGTTTTAACTTGGTGGCCTGAAGATACCATATTGCAGAGGGCGAACCTTCTGCTACTCGGTTGTAGATGGGCTTTGTTGAGATCTGAGTTTTTTTTTGTGATGTTTTTTTATGTATTGGAGGCAGGGTTGGATTGTTCTATTAATCACTGGATAACTAGTTGCCAATTTAGCAATTTCATCGCCTTTCTCATTTAATGGGATTCCAACATGGGATGGGATCCAGTTTATGGTTATGTTGAGTCTCTCTTCCTTCAGCTACTGCTCCAAGATACAAAATGGTGGTAATTTTTTCCACGTTGTCTTTCTACTACTTATTTTCATAATATTTGAAGTGCAGCTTTTGAGTCTGTGCATGATTGCATACCGAGTGTTTAGTGCAATCACACATGCGATCGCCTTTTGTATGGCAAACAAATCAGTTTGGGTTGAAGATACTGGTCCTTCCAGTCTCCAATAGGCCTGTTCGCTGTCCATGCAAAAAGCAGCACCATCACTCTCATATTGTGTCAACCGATCCGTCTGTGAAGACGTGACTGGCTCCTGCTATGCTGCTCATTTGATTTTCTATGATGCGCCTTAGGATTGTTGGAACATTGGCAGCTTTTTTTATTGGAAGACTTTTTTCCAGTATGACGTACTATTACTATTTTGAAGGTAGGATACATGGAGCCTGACAGCTTTGTGGACAGCGCTTCGGATTCGTATTCCTGAGGTTCTGGGTTCGATTCCCAGTGGAGGTGGAAACAAATGGGCAGAGTTTCTTTCACCCTAATGCACCTGTTACCTAGCAGTAAATAGGTACCTGGGTGTTAAAGCTGCTACGGCTGCTTCATGCGGGTGTGTAACAAAAGGATGCCTGATTGAAACCGGGCCGCGGGGACGCTAAACCCTGAAATCATTTCAAGATATAACCTCAATGTAAGGCTCCTCCCACGGTGGGCAACAAGTGTAGTTTGGGTGTAGGTGATCACTACCTCTATCAAGAATTGTGTTTTTTTAATTGTAGTCGTTTAGAAATATTCCCGCTCTGGCAGCCCAAGAGTTTCCATTGTTTTGTCGAAGTCCAACGACCAAGGCCTGTCTTGCTAGGGCTGGATCAGGGGAATAAATTATCTTGCTGATAATCGTAGCTGTTCTTGGATATTTTCTTTCTTGAAGAGAGGGCAAACTAGTTTCCAGTCTTAGTTTCAAGGCTGGTCGACATAGGGGGCTCCCAGGGCAGCTCTCATAGCATTGTTTTTGGCTACTTCAAGCTTTTTCCACTGTTTTTGTGATTGGATTGAGTGCAGGTGCGGCATAGTCGATCACTGACCTGACTGCCTGTACACAGTATGTGCGAAAGACTTGCTGATGGCTTCTCCAGAGAGGGAGGTTAGCGACCTGATGATTGCCGTCCGGGCCGCAGTGTTCTCTCAAGTAGACGTCAGCATTAAAATTTGTATCAGGATTATTCCTAGATACTGATAAGTGTCTACCCATTCAATTGGTTGACCCTGTACTGTGAGTGGGATGTTGGGAGTCAGTATTTTTATGGGCATGGCTTTTGTCTTGGTGGGGTTGAGTTTGATACCAATCTGCTTTACGTTTTCACTTATGCAGTCTAAGCATTTGGGTGCAAGGTGCGCCGCATCCCTTCTGTTTATGATAAGTCTTCTGCGTAATTTAGCAGCCTGCAGTGTTGGAGTTTCAGCCCCATTATTCTTTCCATTAAACATTTGAAGAGAAGGGTGCTGAGAATGTATCCTTGCGCTGTACCATATTCATGTCTTTTCGTGACAGTCTCTGAATACAAATTTTACTCTTGCTTCTCTGAGACAATTTTTGGTCCAGGAGAGAAGGTTTCCTTTGACCTCTTCGTCGATGAGGCAGCAGAGAATAGCTGGGGCGCGAGCAAGTTCAAAGGCGTTCTCGAGGTCCAGGAATATCAGCATTCCTGGTCTGTCATTCAAGTGGGCTAAAGTTGTAGTACATTCCACTGTGCCAACGTTTATAGGCATACATGTCCTGGTGAGTGTTCAAACGACATGGTTTAGGCATGTTTCAATAAAGTCTGTTGCGTGCCATTCTGTCAGCCATCTTGGCTGCAAATGTTGGAGAGAAATTAGCTGGATCTTTGGGTTGGGTTTTGGGATCTTGGATTAGCTGGATCTTTTGGTTTTGTGATCGGCACTGTCTGTCCTATTCAAAGCTGTAGGTCTAGTTTGCGAAGTCCAGGCTGAATTAATTAACCTAAGGTATGCAGCGTTTCCCTCTTGGCCGAGGTATCAAATTATAGGTTGTCTCTAAACGGATATATCGTTGTAGATTTTCTTAGCTCGACTGAGCTCATCCAGTGTGAAAGGGGTATTAGTATCAGACATCTGCACATGCTGTACGGATTGTCACCTTTCGTCCTCTAGTTTTGTCTGCACAGCTAGTTCATCTGATGGAAGCTGGTTACTGACTGCTCTTTCAGCAAATTTGGTTGCTAGTACCATGTGGTGAAGATGTATTCACTTAGTTGTATTTTACGGGGGTTGAGCTTTGCTCTTTCGGCCCGCCTCTCAACTGTCAATCAACTGTTTACTAACTACACTAACTACTATTTTTTTTTTTTTTTTTTTTTTTTTTTTTTTTTTTTTCTACACCACACACACACACACACACACACACACCCCAGGAAGCAGCCCGTGACAGCTGACTAACTCCCAGGTACCTATTTACTGCTAGGTAACAGGGGCATTCAGGGTGAAAGAAACTTTGCCCATTTGTTTCTGCCGGGTGCGGGAATCGAACCCGCGCCACAGAATTACGAATCCTGCATGCTATCCACCAGGCTACCTGGCCCCAAGCATGTGAACAAGCATGAATGATCCCCAAGCATATATGCAATCGAAAACTCCACCCCCAGAAGTGACTTGAACCTATGCAGCCAGACGCACATTGGCGAACACAGTACCTTAACCACTCGACCATCCGTGACCGTACAAAAGACGATGGTAGCCTTGGCTATTTAGCCCACCGTCCCGACGGCACTTAGTGGTGAATTTGGCCATAGTTATTTCATCAACCCCTCATTCTCGTGGGGTCACATGAGCAACATAGTGAGGTGATTTGATGAAAAAACTATGTCCAAGCTCACCACCAAGTGGTGAAGATTTGTTTAGTCGACCAGACCGGATTTGTGTGTTGGGAAGACTTCATGTTTTTGTATATTGATGTTCAGTAATCGCATAAAACTGCATATTGTATCAAATATCTATTTTCATATTTCTCTGATCTCATGCTTTTAACTCCACAAAAAGGTTTTGCTTATCAAAATATATGCACATTATTAAATGACTGTTTAGTTCGACAGAAATAGTTTGAGTATCCTTGTCCAGGTAGGTAATCCAAGGCAGAGTTCAGGTGGGGGGGAGGGGCAAAGTGCTTAGAATCCTTGACTAAAGATCAAAATTATTTCATTTATTCGCGAAAGATAAATAAACTTTCCAGCATTGTTTTATTTTTTGCGAGTTTTAAATGTATCTTGTGAACAATTACAAATCTGAACATATTTTACAATTTGAATAGCGTTCCATATTATTGTTTTTATTTAAATTGTCCGACAGATTGACTCTCTACAATAAATAAAGGTGTGGATGACGAACTATATTCACAGCAGAGAAGAAATTTATACTTACATTTAAGGATGTAATTATCACACGAGCTTCCATGTTCAGAGAACTCATACGTATGTCGTCCCCAAACTTTAAAATTAATATTTCTTTCAAAAAAATCCTCATCACTTTGTTGGAGGATTGGCCGTCCAAACAGTCAAGTTCTCATGGCCGGCCAAACCAATATGGCCCCCCACGCACGATGCCGTTCATGTGAGAACTAATCGTTATAAAATTGGAAGTTGGGCGGTTTTATTCGAATTAGAAATGAATATATTGATTTGTTTAATATATAATGAGTCAGATTTTATCTCACTTACGAGGCCTAAGAAAATAGTTGTAACTCAATCCTCGCTGTGACGTCACAGATGACAGTAATATTTAACGTATAATTCATATTTTAATAACGTGAATAATCCTCAAAATACCTAAATTTAAGTATTAATTCGTAGTTAGTCTTAAAAGCTAAAAATCCTCTTGGCGGTATATTATTAGAAGTGTGTTTTAAGTAGCTAATTGTTACATTGGGAAATATTTCATAATAAGTGTAAAATGATAGTTATAAATGAATATGTATTATAAAGAAGTCATTCTTACTATCTTGATTTTATTGTGTACACATTCTTGCACCCAATTGGAAAAAAAGATTTCTGGTATAAATACAATAAAATTTATTAATGATAAAATTTGTAATATATGTAAAAGATAAATAAAAAAATTAACATGTTTATGAAAATACAGAATGGAGACAAATTCAGTTTTAGTAATGGTCATCGAACTAAGTTCTCATTACTTTAAAAACAAATAAACAGTATTTGTAATTACATATAATTTGTTATAATTACAAGAGAATATGGGAATACAGGGTAATGGTATCCAAGCAATGCAGGGTATTATTCAAGTGGCTGTTTGATATTGACATGTTTGTAGATATGATAGCATTCTTCGGGTTATACACCTTGAAGCCAACTCTTGGGATACTGACATCGGTTCCGTCGCGTATCTGTGCAGAGTTTATCAGATTTTTCACGATTGCTTCATGTTGCGAGTGAACCCTGGCTCTCTTATAATAGACAAGTTCGGTAGCATCTACCCAGCGTCGCTTAAATAGGGTGACGGGGGGGTTAAAATTATAGTCTTGCAAGCGAAGACCTCGGGTGTCCAGTAGGGGCAACTATCTTCTTCCTCAGATCAAGCAGCTTCGGCGTCTTCTGAACCTTTACATAGATGACCGTTGTGTCGAACCTTCCCAGGCCTCCTAAGACTACGTGCAGATTCTTCAGTTTATTTTTCCGAGGAAAAAGAGAGCACGTTTTTATTCGTGCACTGTATCCATATTAAGTAAAAATATAAAAAAAATCCTTTAAATAATGACAGCTTAAATTTCCTTCTCCAGGAAGGCGAAGAATGAATTATGAACAAATCCACAAGGGTTGGCCCGAACCCTCATCCACAAGATGAGGGTTCGAACCTACGTCTGGGATGATCCCAGACGCGCCTTATTCTACTGCGCCACGACATGGTAAAACAAATTGAAACCTTGAGTGCAACTTCCCTCACAAGGCTCGTGCAGCTTCTCCAGGAGAAGGGCCGTCTGGGATCATCTCGGACGTAGGTTCGAACCCTCATTACGGCCCTTGTGGATTTGTTCATTTGATGCATCACTCTATTGTGATTTCTGTGTGTAATGAGATACTAATGGTTCGGTAACATAGTTGATATTGTGGGGAACTAATTGCCGTGTAACATAATAGCAGTGGGGTACCTTATTGTTTCAAGCGTAGGTTACACACACATGAATGAGATTAGGTGGATTGAAATAGCTATCTCGTATGGGCCAATAGGCCTTCTGCACTTACTTTCATTCTTATGTTCTTAGTTTTTAATGAGGTTGATAAGTGCAATGAAGCTAAATTTGTGACTGATTGTGGGGAGACATATTTTGTGCTGCGAAATAGACGAGGATTAATCGAATATTTACGAAACCTGTACATCTTTCTTTAATTATGGCGGTTTAGTTTGCATTTATTGATCAATTTAATAGGTACGAGGTTGTTGTACTTACCACGAACTTCGCAATCAGTTGACGAATGTCGACCGCAACATTCTCATCTGTCTGCTTACGCTTATCTACCTCGCTCCATCTTTCTGAAATTACAAAATAATTTTTTTATAATTAATCTGCTGTGTATATACGCGTTTCGGAAAAATATTAATTTTAAAAACAAACAGTTTTACCGATACATGTATTCTGTTGCTAATGTTGGTACCTTCCAAACTTAAAGTAACTATACTAGAGATATTTCTTTGGTCATGGTTAAACTGGTAGTACTAGTCAAGGGACGCGAGTTTAATCCCATTGCAGTCCCACCATATTTTAGCGCAGATAAATCACTGTTGTGAGTTCATTATATACAATATATTAAAATCCAAGAACCTAACGTAGTTTCTTTCACCATAAGCTAATAATCAAGCAGCTTAGTTTGGATAACACAATCTATTGATCCTCGAATGACTGTAAACTTCCCAGTGACCAATTCTCCTAACTCATATCATTACTACTTATTTCTGCAACATGTTTGAGTCGGCTGCAATATGTTTGAGCTCCTTGTCTTTGCTCCAGAGAGAATCTTGCAGTTTCTTCATGCTGAGTTTCACGCTATCTGGCAAGGGCCAAGTAGGCGTAGTGGGTAGCTTCCCTCCTGGCAGGCATTTCGGATGCGATCTGCAATGAAAATATCGCAAGTTTAATATGTCTGGCAAGTTTACTATATAGATGTTTATTTAATCTATAACTTCTAAGATTGTAAAGGATTCCAGCTATTTTCTTACGTCGTGAAAGCATTTGTGATGCGATCTGCACTGATAATAACATAAGTATAATATACCAGCCCATCCTCCAGTTTTGGTAGTACTTACAGTAACGATGAGGAACAGTATATTTACCGACGTACAACGAAATTAGAACGTAGAAATCTGAACAAATCTGAACAAACCGGAAAACTATTTTTTAATTGTTTTATTTTGACAGACTAAACTGTAAACTGAAAAAAGTCATCTGTTTATTTTGTGAAAAGGTTTGTAATGTTGTGTACCTTGACTTCAGCAAATCTGTTGATACAATACCAATTTTTTGACCATTACAAAACCATGTTTACATAGTCTTGAAGTTATTAATCCAGCTTAATATAGCAGCCCCTGTACCGTAAGCCTCTATCTTTATAATAAATCTTTCATGTGGCACTGTATCAAAAGCTTTACTAAAGTCAAGGTACGTAACATCATAAACCTTACCATTATCGACTACCTCAACTATGCTGGAATAAAATTATAGAATGTTTGTTAAACGTGAACGGCCATTTGTAAATCATTCATTAATGAATCAACTCAGCTCAGTTGACAGCTGAGACAGTTGACCTGTCTCAGTTTTTACTGGTCCGGGACGGACCGAAACGTCGCCGCTTCTCGACGAAGTAGACGTTTATGTAAAAATAAAAAAAAATGAAGTTTGAGTTGTGCGGTCATAATAGATACTCCTCTGTAATGGTCGACACACTGACAGATGCTGGAAGCGTTTACCCCTCGCATTTACGTTCTCTTATAATAATAATTAAAATGTGTTCCTGGTTAAGGGATGGTAATGAATGGGGAAGGTACGAAGAAAGAAAATGGGGTAAGGAAACGGAGAGATAAGCATTTGCAAAGAATTATAAACAAGTTGCACTAACGTCCCACATAATTAAAGTATTTGAGAGAGTGATTAGTCAGGTCACCAGTTTCATGGAGACCAATGATATTCACAACTAAGGCCAACATGGATTTAGAGCGGGAAGGTCGTGCCTCTCACAGCTACTTGACCAATACAACAAAGTCACCGAGGCATTAGAAGAATAACAGAATGCAGATGTATACCCGGATTTCGCAAAGGCATTCGATAAATGTGACCATGGAGTGATAGCTCCTTACTTGAACACACACAATGAGGTCAATGGGAATAACCAGTAAAATAGACCGCTGGATACTCGGGTTTCTGTCGAACAGAACAGAGTAACAGTCAACCATATAAAGTAAAGACCAAGCGCAGTAAAAATCTCTGCCTATGCCTTTGCCTCTTACCTATATACAAAAGTTGACCTCACGTCACAGAACAGAGCACCTCATGTTTTCACCTTGTCTTCACCTGTTTCAGTATTGACCTCGGTAAATACTCTTGTGAGAAGTTGGATTTTGGCCCACTTCTCAGCTAGCTTACATCTGTTAGGTAGTAGAAGGCAAAATTATTTTGCCTCGGAAAATTGTGGAGATTGCACAGGGTGTGCACAAAAGTCTATTTTCCTTGATAGTGGAGATAGACTGGTAAAATCACATCTCTTTCGAATAGGGATGTCTTCAGCATTCCAAAGAAGTAACTCTCGTTGCCGTAAGTATTCTGTGTGAATAGTTACAGGTTTTCCCTCAATTCTGTAACTCTGGCAATAGAGACCCCCCCCCCCATTGCAATAGAGAGGAGAGAGAGAGGAGGCTAGGGGGACCATTTCAAGTACTCATGGTTCCCCTTTGCCGGTGACGTGACGTCATCCTGCCGGCTTGCCCTTCATTGGTAGCGGCATGAGGCCTCTGCCGATGCTCGAACCTGATTGGCTGAGTGCCTGGCACCAAAGGAGCCGCTGCCTGAATTCTCGCACCAAAACGCCGCTGGTGAGAGATTCCCGCGCCTCAACCATTATTCTGTACCAGCTGTTTGGACTGACCGGATCTACATGCCGCTGTTCTCGGCCAGAGCAGTGCTTGTCTCTTCTCCATCGACGTCCATCAAGCAGAAGTATTTCTACACCGCTCAGTGATCGTTGCTGCAGAATCCAGCAATCGCGGGCTCCGACAGAAGTTATTTCACGAAGATCCGTGAAGTCATAGCCGTCACATGTGCAACCACAGATGCAACTGGACTGTTTCAAAGTTATCACGTGACATCGGCTTCACCTAGAGCAATCCGGCATTTCATTGCTCCGTAACTGAGAAAGAAGAATCGGAAAAAGATTGTGTGAGTAATGATCGTGTGTAAATCTTCGATATTGTAGGCGTGGACTTTGATTATTTTCCGTCCTCGCCATTGTGTTCCCGGCGTCCCTCATGGCACCCCATATATGTATACATGCATATATTCATCTATGCCAGCGTGCTTTCATTCAGCCTACAGCAATATATCACGCTTGTGCATAAAACTGGTGTTTATAGTGAGAATGCGCACTCCCATTTTATTGGTGTGGGACTCTAGCCATTCTCAACTTTAAGTGACGCGCGCGTGGCCATCACCCCCAGCCTCCCTGGACTAGGGTAGGGCTTGCGCCCAACCTCGCTTGTCGCACCTCCAGTCTCGCCTTGCCGTCCAGCCCTGCCTCACTCGCTACCTCTGAGTGTACGTGTTCCAACCCGACCTACACCTCACTCAGTTATCTCCAGTGTGTGTTCTTCAATTAACAGCTGGAGCAGTGTGTGTGTGTGTGTGTGTGTGTACTAACCTAGTTGTACTTACCTAGTTGTGCTTGCGGGGGTTGAGCTCTGGCTCTTTGATCCCGCCTCTCAACCGTCAATCAACAGGTGTACAGGTTCCTGAGCCTATTGGGCTCTATCATATCTACACTTGAAACTGTGTATGGAGTCAGCCTCCACCACATTACTTCCTAATGCATTCCATTTGTCAACCAATCTGACACTAAAAAAGTTCTTTCTAATATCTCTGTAGCTCATTTGGGCACTCAGTTTCCACCTGTCCCCCCCTAGTGCGTGTGCCGCTTGTGTTAAATAGCCTGTCTTTATCAACCCTGACGATTCCCTTGAATCTTGAATGTGGTGATCATGTCCCCCCCTAACTCTTGTCTTCCAACGAAGTGAGGTTTAATTCCCGTAGTCTCTCCTCGTAGCTCATACCTCTCAGCTCAGGTACTAGTCTGGTGGCAAACCTTTGAACCTTTTCCAGTTTAGTCTTATGCTTGACTAGATATGGACTCAGTGCTGGAGCCGCATACTCCAGGATTGGTCTGACATATGTGATATATAATGTTCTGAAAGATTCCTTACACAAGTTTCTAAAGGCCGTTCTTATGCTAGCCAACTTGGCATATGCTGCTGATGTTATCCTCTTGATATGAGCTTCAGGGGACAGGTCTGGCGTGATATCAACCCCCAGGTCTGTGTGTGTGTGTGTGTGTGTGTGTGTGTGTGTGTGTGTGTGTGTGTGTGTGTGTGTGTGTGTGTGTGTGTGTGTACTCGCCTAGTTGTGTTTGCGGGGGTTGAGCTCTGGCTCTTTGGTCCCGCCTCTCAACCGTCATGTGTGTGTGTGTGTGTGTGTACTCACCTATTTGTACTCACCTATTTGTGCTTGCGGGGGTTGAGCTTTGGCTCTTTGGTCCCGCCTCTCAACTGTCAATCAACTGGTGTACAGATTCCCAAGCCTACTGGGCTCTATCATATCTACACTTGAAACTGTGTATGGAGTCAGCCTCCACCACATCACTGCCTAAAGCATTCCATCCGTTAACTACTCTGACACTGAAAAAGTTCCTTCTAACGTCTCTGTGGCTCATGTGGGTACTCAGTTTCCACCTGTGTCCCCTTGTTCGCGTCCCCCCAGTGTTGAATAGTTTGTCCTTGTCTACCCGGTCGATTCCTCTGAGGATTTTGTAGGTTGTGATCATATCTCCCCTTACTCTTCTGTCTTCCAGTGTCGTAAGGTGCATTTCCCGCAGCCTTTCCTCGTAACTCATGCCTCTTAGTTCTGGGACTAGTCTAGTGGCATACCTTTGGACTTTTTCCAGCTTCGTCTTGTGCTTGACAAGGTACGGGCTCCATGCTGGGGCTGCATACTCCAGGATTGGTCTTACATATGTGGTGTACAAGATTCTGAATGATTCCTTACACAGGTTCCTGAACGCTGTTCTGATGTTAGCCAGCCTCGCATATGCCGCAGATGTTATCCTTTTTATGTGGGCTTCAGGAGACAGGTTTGGTGTGATATCAACTCCTAGATCTTTCTCTCTGTCCGTTTCATTAAGTACTTCATCTCCTATTCTGTATCCTGTGTCTGGCCTCCTGTTTCCACTGCCTAGTTTCATTACTTTGCATTTACTCGGGTTGAACTTCAACAGCCATTTGTTGGACCATTCACTCAGTCTGTCTAGGTCGTCTTGTAGCCTCCTACTATCGTCCTCAGTTTCAATCCTCCTCATAATTTTTGCATCATCGGCAAACATTGAGAGAAACGATTCTATACCCTCTGGGAGATCATTTACATATATCAGAAACAGTATAGGTCCAAGGACTGACCCCTGCGGGACTCCACTCGTAACGTCTCGCCAATCTGAGACCTCACCCCTCACACTGACTCTGTCTCCTGTTGCTTAGGTACTCCTGTATCCAACGGAGTACCTTCCCTTTCACTCCAGCCTGCATCTCCAGCTTTTTCATTAGTCTCTTGTGTGGCACTGTATCAAAGGCTTTCTGACAATCCAAAAATATGCAGTCTGCCCACCCTTCTCTTTCTTGCCTTATTTTTGTTGCCTGGTCGTAGAATTCAAGTAACCCTGTGAGGCAGGACCTGTCATCCCTGAATCCATGTTGGTGCTGTGTTACAAAGTTCTTTTGCTCCAGGTGCTCCACTAGCTTTCTTCGCACAATCTTCTCCATCAGCTTGCATGGTATGCAGGTTAGGGACACTGGCCTGTAATTCAGTGCCTCCTGTCTATCCCCTTTCTTGTATATCGGGACTACATTAGCTGCTTTCCAAATTTCTGGCAGTTCCCCTGTTGCCAGAGATTTGTTATACACTATGGAGAGTGGTAGGCACAGTTCTTCTGCTCCTTCCTTAAGTATCCAGGGAGAGATTCCATCTGGGCCTATAGCCTTTGTCACATCCAACTCTAGTAAACACTTTCTTCCCCGCTTGTAATCTCAAACTCTTCCAGTGGTTCCTGCTTAGCTATCCCCTCTCTTAACTCTGGGATTTCTCCTTGTTCTAGGGTGAAGACCTCTTGGAATTTCTTATTAAGTTCCTCACATCCTTGTCGTTTATAGTGAATCCTTCTGCCCCTATCCTTAATTTCATAACCTGTTCCTTTACTGTTGTTTTTCTCCTGATGTGGCTATGCAGCAATTTAGGCTGAGTCTTTGCCTTGCTTGCGATGTCGTTTTCGTATTGTCTTTCCGCCTCTCTTCTCATCCTGACATATTCATTCCTGGCATTCTGGTATCTTTCTCTGCTCTCCAGTGTCCTGTTATTCCTATAGTTTCTCCATGCCCTTTTACTTTGTTGCTTAGCTAGTCTACATCTCTGATTAAACCATGGGTTTCTCATCTTCATTTCACTGTTTTCCTTTTGGGCTGGGACAAACTTGTTTGCTGCTTCCTTGCACTTTTGCGTGATGTAGTCCATATCTTGGGCCGTCTTTTCCCTGAGCTCTGTTTCCCATGCTATGTCTGTTAGTTTTCCTATCTCCTCATAGTTTCCCTTTCGGTATGCTAACCTTTTGGTTTCAGTATCTCTCCTCGAGTTCAATAACCCTTCTTCAATCAGGTACTCAAACTCCAATACACTGTGGTCGCTCATCCCTACTGGGGCCTCAAAACCGATTTCTCTTATGTCAGAGTCGTTCAGGGTGAAGACCAGGTCGAGTCTCGCTGGTTCGTCATTTCCTCTCATCCTTGTGGGTTCTCTGACATGCTGGGTTAAGAAGTTTCTAGTCACCACCTCCAGTAGTTTGGCTCTCCACGTATCCTCGCCGCCATGCGGTTCCTTGTTCTCCCAATCAATTCTTCCGTGATTGAAGTCCCCCATGATGAGCAGGTGGGATCTATTTCTACAGGCAGCAGAGGCTGCCCTCTCAATTATAGTGTTAACTGCCATGTTGTTGTTTTCATACTCTTGACTGGGTCTTCTGTCATTTGGTGGAGGGTTATATATTACTGCTACTACTATTCTTGGTCCTCCCATTGTCATGGTGCCTGCTATGTAGTCTCTGAAACCCTCACAGCCCGGGATAGCCATCTCCTTAAAACTCCATTCCTTTCTCATGAGTAGGGCCACTCCGCCTCCTCCCCTACCTTCCCTCTCTTTCCTTATTACTGTGTACTCCTGGGGAAACACAGCATTCGTTATGATTCCAGAGAGTTTTGTCTCAGTGAGTCCGATTACATCTGGGTTCACTTCTTGTGCTCTTTCCCTTAGTTCACTTGTCTTGCTTGTGATCCCATCTATGTTCGAGTACATTACCCTGAAACTGACTCTCTTCTGCTTCTCCTCTGGGGGGGACCTGTGGGGTCTGGGGTGAGGGAGCTTGGAGGATCTGGTACGGGGAGACTGGTGGAGGAGGAAGGGCTGGGGGTGGAGGAGGGGGGGGTAGGGAAGGGTGGGTGGGTGAGAGGGGAGGGTAGGGGGGTGGGTGAGNTTCTCGAGTGGTGTGAGGGGCGTGTTTACCCTCTCCCTGATACTGCTGGCTCCGTTAAGGTAGTGAATCTTAGTGTCACCTTGACGTCTATGGCGGTGCATGGTGCCCCCTTTGAATTTCAGGACGACTTTTTGACCTCCTGTTTCGAACGTTTGGGATAGTGTTAAGTGTTCGTTGGAACAAGGTCGTTGCCGGGCCTGTGTTGGTATGCTTGACGGCTCCGGCACCCTGACAATGTCGCTGAAGTGTAGTGTACCGTCGTCGATGTCCGTGTTGGGTACACGCTCCGCTGCCAGTATCGGGGTCAACCGCGCACCTGTTATCGGTGTGGTCACGAGGGTCATCTGGCTGCAGCGTGCGACGTAGGAGCAACTGGTCGGGTGCATGTTTTTCGTGCCGAGGATTTCCCGCCCTTGTTACGTTCGGACGGTTCTGAGGATGGAGTGGGTGCTGTGCCTGCGACGCCTGGTTGCCTGTCTGCTGCTCGCCTGTTGAGGTGAATTCTACGGCCTGCGCGACACGTCTGGTGCCTGCTGTGGCCCCTGGGGCTGTTGAGCCGGTGGTGTGGGTGTTGGCCGTCGCCTGAGCTGCGTGTTGTGCAGGATGTCCCGTGGAGGTCCATGTCCCGCCTGTGGATGTGATACCGGCTCCCGGGAATGCGGGTTCTGCTGTTTTAGAGGGGGTGCTTCGGCAGGGAGAGTGCCTGCCGTGCCTGTGTGTGCTGACAACTGTAGTTCTGCTCTTTCCATCCCTTTGCAGAAGCGTGCGCGTCGGTGTTCTGACGCTGTTTCCCTGGATGATGTGGACAGTGTGGGTGATTTGGCCTCTGTGGACTCTTCGGACGGTGCTGGTGTGACCTGTGTGGATGTGAAGATGGTGGCCGTGCCTGCGGCGGGGCCTGCTGGGCGTGGTGTGGTGCGACCTGTCTCGAAGCGTTCACGGCGGGCTCGGAGTGTGTCTCCCCTTCGTGTTGTGCCTTGGGAGGAGGTGGGGGAGTATGATGATCTGGCGCCCCCCTCCGAGGATGTTGGTGCTGTAATGGACTCCGAAGTTGCTACCTGTGCCTCTCCTCCTGCGTCTCCTGCTGTTGGATCTCCGCAGTGGGGGGTTGTCCCTGATGATCGGGACCTCGTCGTGATGTTGCGGAAAGATGTGCGCCGGGGGGCTCGGGTCCTGTGCCCGGTGGTGGGGTCGGTGCCGCGCCTGCATCCCCTGCTGTATCCCCTCCTTCCTTGCTCCGGTCTGGGGATTGCCTAGTCCCGTCTGCTGGGGTCGTGCCCTGTGAGGCTCCGGAGTTGGGCCCTTATCGAGATGCCCGGGTGCTTCCGATCCCGTGGTGCTCGTCCACTGTCTGGGTGTCGCGGGTGAAGGAGTTTGTGTATCGGGTGCCGGATAGGATGTCTCAGCCGAGGGCGCCGCCTGGTGGCCGGCTGCCCGCTGACGAGTGGGTGATTTGGGAAGCGTACTGCTTGCGCTTTCCGATACACAAGTTTCCAGAGAAGTATTAGTTCCCAAGTTCAAGTTCAAGTATTTATTGAGATAAGCAATAAATACATCTCGAAGGGATAGAGTAGCTTAGGCTATTTCTACCCCCTATTAGTTCCCGTCTTGCGCACTCTGCTAAGCCGTGCGTGGGTCAGCTGCCACCGTGACCACGACGCCCCGCCCCCCGGTGCGGGGTGTCTCCCTCTAACGTTCGACTCTGTTTTCGCTGCCTCTCCTCTCTCTGCGGCCCATCACATCTACCGCGTTTGACTTTCTTCTCATCCTAACCATCAACGCATCTCCTTATGTCTGTCCTGGTGCAGTCATCGGGAGGGTTAACCTTCATGCAAACTGCACCTATTCTCAAGAAGAAGAAGAGGGGCTAGGAGCCTTGCTAGCAGCCTCCCTTAGGGGGAAGTGTTTATGTAGTTGATATGACACTGAAAACAATAGGTCTTGAATCGGTAAGTAAGACAACCAAAATTAGAAAGGCGGAGTCAAAGAGCAAAGATTTCGACTCTACAGCCACACAGTAAATACATATACACAGGACGCTGAACACCGTAACCGGTTGCTGTACCTGGCCCCTGGCCTAGACCCCAACATAACAGTTACAGAAGGCGTTATGGAGCTTCCAAGCTACTAGGTGGGCGTGGTAGTGGGTTTAATGTCCAGTAGTGGAGTATGTGCTTTTAATACATACTCACACTTGCTTATACTTCACATTAATAGAAATAAACTATATTAAAATTGTTGAAGTGACATGAATTATTGTATGTGAGGCGGCCTCATGTCAGGTGAGGTGAATGACGTCACAGGTAGTTGACCCATCAGGCGCTAGTCAAGAGGCGCGGCGGGCAGTGTGGCACGGGCCGGCGTGGGAGAGGTGCTGCTCAGCGCCCGCCTCATTGTTTTTACTAATTAGTCACCTGGACAGTCCTGTGCATGAGGTTACCTGCGCCAGACTTAGAGGCAAGTTACTCTAGATGATTAGTTATTTTATCACATTGAATTCTGTTGGTAGAATAGTCTATATTTGCTGATTGTCTAAATAAGCATAGTTAAAAGATGTTAAGGCTTTAATTAAAATAATTTTATTAGCTATGGTTTACTCATTAGTTAAGATAATGATATTGAGTAATATACCTTTGTCTATTAGACTTTTACCTATCTTAAGACTTTTGAGGAAACTTGATAGAGCAAAATTAAATTCTAAAACGACCGCTGTGTGATTAACAGTTCCACGAAAGCTCGAGTGTCAACTTCATAGTGAAATTGACCGCTTGACTAAATGCAGGTAGAAAAAAATGTAAAATTATTATAGTAGATAATTTCTTGCAGTTATAAGGCGTTTCTTGTGAACTATCAGATTTCAATCCTTGAAATACGGACCAAAGACTTATAATCTAGCAAGCGTCACACATCATTCCTCCCCCCCCCCACCACCCATCCTATGTGAATGAAACTAGCCATCCTGAGTCAGTGTCGTCCACGCTGCAGCCAACCCAGAGACGCCTTAATTAACATTAACGCCAGTTCTGCTTACCAAAAATGGCCCACTAGATACTCAGATTAGTCGCCGAAGCTTCAGCGTTCAAGCAAGCTCGGCATCTCGCCCATTAAAGTTTGAGAATAGGTTGAGGACGTTTTGTCCCCAAGGCCTCTAATCATTCGCTTTACCGGATGAAATTCATCCCACAAGTTCCAGCTATCCTGAGGGAAACTTCGGCCTTAATTAACATTAACGTCCAATTACCAAGTACTATATTGTCCAATAAAGTAAATATTAATCTATTTTTCTGTATAGGTCTTTAATTGTTGTTGAATGAAATTATTGCAAGTGAGTGTATTACAACCTGTCTCCCTCGTCTAATAAAAATAATATTATAGGTCGCATATCAAAACTATTTTAGTGTTAAAATGTATGAACTGTTGTTGGTCAGTGTATGGACGAGCATTGACTGAGGACAATTTAAATGTGAAGCGTTCTTCACGTTCATGTTGGGCTGCCGGGTTAACGACCACTTGGCCGTTGTTGAAACGTTCATGTTTGGCTGCCGGGTTAACGACCACTTGGCCGTTGTGAGAACGTTCATGTTTGGCTGCCGGGTTAACGACCACTTGGCCGTTGTTGAGAACGTTCATGTTTGGCTGCCGGGTTAACGACCACTTGGCCGTTGTTGAGAACGTTCATGTTTGGCTGCCGGTTAACGACCACATGGCCGTTGTTGAGAACGTTCATGTTTGGCTGCCGGTTAACGACCACTTGACCGTTGTTGAGAACGTTCATGTTTGCTGCCGGGTTAACGACCACTTGGTCGTTGTTGAGAACGTTCATGTTTGGCTGCCGGGTTAACGACCACTTGGCCGTTGTGTTGAGAACGGGCTGTGGACGAGTCAAGTCTGAGGTTGGGTTTAGCCATTCTGTGGTAAGTCAGCTTTATAGATGAACCAAATTCTGACCTGATATTGTCTTGCGGGATGTTTCTCAAACTTTACATAAAGATGTTCAATTTAGTATTTTGATCAATTAGTATTTTGATGCATTTAATGTGTAATTACAGGTATGCACGAGGGTGCATCAGTACAACGGTACCGCAGGTATGGTCAACCAGACACAAGAAATTGGTCTTTTGAAATGCTACTGCAGGTATGGAGGGATTAAATTACTCGGAAAAACTTCTTTCAAATCGTAGTTGGTCATTATGTAGTAAATACATATTCCCACACGAGTACAATAGGTAAAGAGAACACATACACCAGGCTCCAACCCGGCGCAGTTGTACACTGTACTACACAACAGTTGGGAAGGGTGACACTTACAGGTGGGCAATGGAATCGATCACATTCTTTAACACTATAACAATACTCCATAATCCATAAGTACCCACAATCATCTACCATCTGACCTACTAATTATGCTACTGACCTATGCACCTTCAGTTAGCCTGATCCGTTTACATAGCATTATTCTCGGAAACTCAACATTAAGAAATAAATGCACATTATAAGATAATATACTATACAACCAGAGGCTTAGACGTATGACGTCTGCTTCTCTGGAAATCATAGTAGTAGTGACATGCCAACGGCCTGAGCGGCCGAGAATGAGTTTTCAATATGGCAAGTCACTCCACCCTTCGTTCCACGAATACAGTGGGGCATATTTACAAAAGTCCATACAGCATACATAATCAATATAATTATATATACAAAACCTCAAGGTACTTAAGATATGCGTCAATGTGTGAATACATAGGGAAGTCCTTTTTTATATACAGTTGGTCATGTTACGACTCTGGGTTCTTTAGAGGGAAACCAGAGGTCAATTTGAGCTTATTGAGCTACCATAGGGTAAAAACGCATTGCGAGTGGCATTTGTCGTATCTTCCCTGCCAGTCGTAAGATTAGTCTTGTCTCTCGAAGAGTATTTAAAGATTGAGCTTGGGGTTGATTATTAAATAATAAAATAGGCACCAACTATGTTTACTAATACTGTCTAATCATTTGTAAAGTAAACCTGAGTAAACTTTGTATCGGGCGCCGGTATGATTAGTTGAACAGTCTGCCGGCAGCATTAGTCCACGGAGGAGGAGACGAGAGACTTGCTCGTTCTTCTCTGCTGGCTGGTTGTGGTGGAAGGAAGTGCCTCTCCTTCCTCTTATTTATTTATTTCTGTATCTTCGTCTGGTTAAGTCTTCTTTGCTATTTTATGTTATATGTCTGGCATACCTATCGTTCTATGTGTAGAGTAGTATACCTGGGGTGTAGTAAGTGTATTTAAGTGTTTCTTACCTGTTATGCTAACGGGGGTCCCAGTGTAAACACGTGGTCCCCTACCCTAAGCTGACTACCTCCAGTGTGTTATAGTAGAGCTTTACCCTAGCTTGTTTTCAGTGTAAACCTTGTATCCTGCCTAGTGGACCAAGGCTTTTAACGTAAGATTGTGTGGTAAAGTTAGTATTAAATTGTTATTGGTGTGATTGTGTATGGGGGGTGTTAAGGGGTTAATAAATAAGTAAGTTTGAACAGAGTATCCCTTTTTCCTGTGTGGGAGTACAATAATCTATTCCTAGACTAACCAGGTTTAGTAGCAAGCATTTATTATTGTGGATATTTTACTTTGGGGGCCGGGCCTTTTAGTTCTCCCATTTTTTGATACCTCTGTATTCTACTTACCCTTACCCCTTAATAGTACCAGTTCCCCCATAGCAAGAAGCCCACTATTTTTATAACAAGTGGTTGGCCAGTCCGGGAAGAACTGTATTATTGTAAAAAATTAGATCTTTGAATGCCAAAACTAAAAAATTCTTGTTTCCGCAGAACGGTTGTGTGCTAGCCTAGGGTCCAGCTCATCTGGCGTAGGACATTCATTGCACTGACTGGACACCCAGCTGGATCTCTTCACGATTAAGGTTAGTGTGGCCTTGTGTTAGGGGCCGTGCAAATTTGTTTTTTTTTCCAATTTTAATTTTTAATTTTTTCTGTGGCTAGGAGCTAAATTTTTAGTGATGTCATCTGAAATGCAGAGACTGGCAGAGGAGCCTTCATTGGTGGAAATAAAGAAACTTACCAAGTCTAATTTAGTATTGTTAGGCAAGGAATTTGGTCTAGAATTAAATGCCGCAAATAAAAAGTGGATCTTGTTGAATGAAATAGTACAACATTGTATCGATGAAGGACTATTGGCAGATGATACTCCTTTATGCCAGCCTAGCCAAGCAGAAAGTGCAGCTCATACAGAGAGAGAGTTAGCTCTAGAGTTAGCAAAAAAAATTAGAGGAGCAAAGACTCAAAACCGAGGAGGCTAGAATTAGAGCGACTGCCCCTAGACCTCCACCTGCCGGGGATTCAAACCCCAGGCATTATGAGAAGAAGCATAACTTGCCTGAATTTTCAGAGTCGGATCCTGAAAGGTTTTTCAACCATTTTCAGAGATTGGCCCTGTCCATGACCTGGCCAAAGGAAGAGTGGGTGAAAATCCTACAGGGAAGACTCAGGGGTAAAGCCCAAGATATTTTTATTAATATGCCTGACGACGAGTGTTTTGAATATGATAGTCAGGGAACGAATATTGAGGGCGTATGAAATTACTCCTGAAGCTCACCGCCAAGCTTATCGCAACCTTAGGCCTACACACAACCAACCGTTCACGGAATTCGCGACTGATCAAAGTAGGCTGTTTGATAAATGGATTCGCTCGGCTAAAGCCGAAACATACGAGGCATTAAAAGACCTAGTCTTAAAGGAACAATTTATAGATAGTATGCCAGACATGGTAGCTCAGTACTTAAGAGGAAGGGTAGAGTTAAATTCTAAAATAGGGGATTTGGCCAAGATGGCAGAAAACTACCAGTTGGCGGGCAAAAGGCCCAATAAAAATAATTTTACCCCACAGAGTAGCAAAACTTATACCCACAGCCAGTCCAGACCAGCTCATTCTAAACCTTTACCTAATGCACCTTCTGTTTCAGACATAACTAACCCTGTTAAATTGTTTAGCCCCACGACACTAAAGAGTGAACCGAAGGGTAATTCGGTTAGTAATGTCTCTTCTCCCCGACGTTTCTGTGGTCATTGTAAAAGTTCAACCCACAATATTAGCCGTTGTTGGCAACTGTACCCGGAAAAAGACCCAATGCTCTCGTTGTGACACAGGGCTTGAGGTTTCTGAAGGGTTAGGGAGTAAGACTTCCAACCCACAGTGGTTGGACCTGCTTACCCCATTCTTATCGAAAGGGAGACTACTTTTGTCTGAGGGTTCTTCCTGGAGGGACGTGGTGATCTTCCGAGACACCGGTGCCATCCAGACTTTAATTTTAGAGAGTGCTTTGCAAGGTGCCAATACTCTCGACACTGGAGAGGTGGTACTGGTCGAGGGTGTCACTAGTGATACTCGAGCAGTACCCCTCCGTAAGGTTACCCTGGAATCTGATTTCCACAAGGGTATTTGTACAGTCGGAGTCACTTCGTACCTACCTTTCCCTAATGTTGATGTAATATTGGGTAATGATTTAGCCGGGGATAAGGTAGGGGACTCCAGACTGCCTGTTATGTTGCCTACCCCAAAGGTTTGCCTGGATTCACCCACCGCAGAGGATAATGTTGTGTACCCTGCGTGCGTGGTGACTAGGTCTATGGGACTTAAATGTAAGGGCAGCCCTGTGCTTGCCAAGGTGGTAAATCCCAAGGACACGAGGGACCTTCCGAGTGGTGAAAGCCCAGTGGACCTTGCGGACACATTCATGGCCCGACTCGATGACGGGGCCGAGGACATTGTGGAGAGCCTGCCACCGCCGCCTACCGAGAGTAGTGGGGAGGTGGAGGAGAACACTGTTGAGCCTCGGCCAATGGCATCTGACCAAGGCCTGGATGCCTCCTTGAGTGAGTTACAAAAAGCTGACCCCAGTCTTGCAGATTGTCACGAGACAGCCGTCTCTAGGGAGGAAATTGTAGACGCAGCAACTGGGTACTACTACAATGATCGGATTTTGATGAGAAAATGGAGACCTCAGAGTGCTCCCTTGTCAAATGAGTGGGAGGTAGTCCACCAGGTTATGTTGCCGACCTGCTATAGGGAGAGAGTTTTGTCAGCTGCCCATGATGATCCTATGGGGGGACATCAAGGCATTAATATTACCTATCACAAAATCTGCAAGTATTTTTTCTGGCCCAAGCTGAAAAGCGATGTGGCAAAATTTTGTAATGCATGTATTGCTTGTCAACTTGTTGGGAAACCAAACCAGACTCCACCTAAAGCTCCTCTTAAGCCTATTGTCGTGCCGGAGGAACCATTTTCTCATGTGGTAATGGACTGTGTTGGTCCATTACCTAGAACTAAGTCTGGTAATATTTACCTAATTACGATGATGTGTATCACGACTCGTTACCCAGAGGCTTTTGCTGTAAGGAACATCCGAGCAAAGACTGTTGTTGCTCGTATGTTGCAATTTTTTTCCACTTTTGGACTGCCTCGGGTTGTACAGACTGACAATGGTACTAACTTTAAGTCTGATATTTTTGAACAATTTTGTAAGGACCATGGAATAACTCATAAGGTTTCCAGCCCATACCATCCACAGAGTCAGGGGGTCATTGAAAGGTTCCATCTAACTCTGAAGCAGATGTTGAAGACATCGTGCGAGAGTTCCCATACCTTCTGGGACGAGAACTTGCCGTATGTTTTGTTTGCTGCTAGGGAGGGGTTGCAAAGTTCACTGGGTTGTTCTCCTTTTGAGTTAGTCTTTGGCCATAAAGTTCGTGGACCCTTGCAAATGTTACAGGAGAATCTGTTAGGGAACGTAACGTTAACCGAAGGTTCGGCTTTCTTTGCGCAACACCACCAGAGACTCAAGGACTGCAAGGCTGCGGCACTAAAGTATCTTGGGAAGGCCCAAGAGAATATGAAAGAACGGAACGATGCCAAGGCTAAGTTGCGGGTATTTCAGCCCGGTGACCCTGTCCTGGTACTAAAGCCTCGACTGGGGAGCACTATGTCCCACAAGTACGAGGGCCCCTACATTGTGACAGAGAAGACTGGGGACCTCACGTACAAAGTGAGACACTCTGATAAGCGTAAACAGGTAATGCTCGTACACGTGAATCGGCTGAAGAAGTTCCAGGGCCCCAGGCCCATTGCACTAACCAATGTTTCCATTTCCAGTGAGGGAGGGGATGATTGTTCTGGGGACCCAACTAATCTCATTCTCAATAATTCTAGTTCTGTGAATGCTGTGGAGGAGGGACTGTCCCATTTGCAGATGTCCCAACGTGACGAGGTGCAGTCGTTGCTTGACGAATTCTCCAGTCTGTTCGGGGAGGTCCCGACCCAGACTGATGCCATTTACCATGATGTCGAGTTGACGGACTACACCCCCATTCGCCTTCAACCCTATCGGATGAGTCCGGAAAAGGCCATCGTCCGTAAGGAGGTCGACTTCTTGCTCCAGCACGGCCTCATCAGGCCGAGCCAGGGCTCTTGGTGCTCGCCCTGCCTTTTGGTCCCCAAACCAGATGGCTCCTGGCGATTATGCACCGATTATCGGCAGCTCAACAAGGTGACCATAGTGGACGCCTATCCGTTGCCACGTCTCGAGGACTGTATCGACGAAATCGGGAACGCCACGTATGTATCTAAATTCGATCTCTCGAGAGGGTACTATCAAATCCCTCTCACTGAACGTGCTAAACAACTAACGGCGTTTGTGACACCCGAGGGTGTGTTTGAGTATCAAGTGTTACCATTCGGCTTGCGTAATGCCCCTGCCACGTTCCAGAGGCTAATGAACTCTTTGCTCGCTAATGTGCCAAATTGTCGGGCGTATTTAGATGATATTGTGCTCTTTGATATTAATTGGGCTGACCACATAGCTAGGTTACGCCAGTTGTTCACAGTGTTGAAACATGCAAATCTAACCTTAAATGCTAAAAAGTGTCATTTTGGCCAAGGCACAGTGACGTACCTCGGTTATGAAGTGGGCCAAGGAAAAGTGTTACCTCGACAAGACAAAATCAGTGCTATTCTGGACTATCCAGTGCTCAGGTCTAAAAAGGACATTCAACGATTTATCGGTATGTGTGCGTACTACCGACGCTTTTGTCAGAACTTTTCCAGTGTGGCCACTCCTCTCACAGATTTGTTGCGGAAGGCCGTTAAATTTAAGTGGTCATCGGACTGTGCAGAGGCATTTAAAAACTTGAAATTGATCTTAGCTTCCGCCCCAGTGCTTGCTAGTCCAAGGTTCGACCGTCCGTTTAAAATTCAAGTTGACGCGTCTGACTCGGGTGCTGGTGCAGTGTTGTTGCAAACTGGGGATGATAAAGTGGAACACCCAGTATATTATTACTCTGTGAAATTTGACAAGGCACAGCGCAATTATTCGGTGATAGAAAAAGAGGCGTTGGCGCTAGTGCTAACTTGCAAAAAGTTCGAAGTGTACCTCACAGGTAATATAGTGGAAGTGTACACGGACCATAACCCATTAGTTTTCATGAATCAGATGAAGCAGAAAAATAAACGCATCCTCTGGTGGGCATTGTACCTACAGGACTTTAATCTATCTATTATCCACCTACCGGGCCGGCTCAACGTGATAGCCGACGCTCTGTCCCGCTTGCCCGAGTAACATTCATCTGAGCCGCAGGAAGCCATACCAAATGTCATGCTTTAGTTATTTTTTTTTTAGGTTCTCCTGTGACATTAAATATCCCGTGTCCAATTTATTTACTTCCTTTTTTTTTTGTTGTTGTTTTGTGTATGTTTTTTCTTTCAGAGAATTCCCTTGTAATTTTTTTTTTTACAGAGAAATTGTTGTTTGGTTGATTTTCTATTATGTCATGGATGTCCATTTTATTCTGTATACTCTTACAAAAAAATATGACTACTATTCTAGTAGTCACATTTTTTTTTTCTCTGAAGGGGGGAGGAGTGCTATGACTCTGGGTTCTTTAGAGGGAAACCAGAGGTCAAAATTTGAGCTTATTGAGCTACCATAGGGTAAAAACGCATTGCGAGTGGCATTTGTCGTATCTTCCCTGCCAGTCGTAAGATTAGTCTTGTCTCTCGAAGAGTATTTAAAGATTGAGCTTGGGGTTGATTATTAAATAATAAAGTAGGCACCAACTATGTTAACTAATACTGTCTAATCATTTGTAAAGTAAACCTGAGTAAACTTTGTATCGGGCGCCGGTATGATTAGTTGAACAGTCTGCCGGCAGCATTAGTCCACGGAGGAGGAGACGAGAGACTTGCTCGTTCTTCTCTGCTGGCTGGTTGTGGTGGAAGGAAGTGCCTCTCCTTCCTCTTATTTATTTATTTCTGTATCTTCGTCTGGTTAAGTCTTCTTTGCTATTTTTATGGTTATATGTCTGGCATACCTATCGTTCTATGTGTAGAGTAGTATACCTGGGGTGTAGGAAGTGTATTTAAGTGTTTATCTTACCTGTTATGCTAACGGGGGTCCCAGTGTAAACACGTGGTCCCCTACCCTAAGCTGACTACCTCCAGTGTGTTATAGTAGAGCTTTACCCTAGCTTGTTTTCAGTGTAACCCTTGTATCCTGCCTAAGTGGACCAAGGCTTTTAACGTAAGATTGTGTGGTAAAGTTAGTATTAAATTGTTATTGGTGTGAGTGTGTATGGGGGGTGTTAAGGGGTTAATAAATAAGTAAGTTTGAACAGAGTATCCCTTTTTCCTGTGTGGGAGTACAATAATCTATTCCTAGACTAACCGGGTTTAGTAGCAAGCATTTATTATTGTGGATATTTTACTTTGGGGGCCGGGCCTTTTAGTTCTCCCATTTTTTGATTCCTCTGTATTCTACTTACCCTTACCCCTTAATAGTACCAGTCCCCCATAGCAAGAAGACCACTATTTTTATAACGGTACACCTGCTGGAGAAGTTTACCTAGGGTCAGGGGGAGAGGGAGATAATGGAGGAGTTCCAGCAGTTACGCGGTCACCGCTTATGGCTTATTAACCTTATATACATACCTTCAGTATGTGTGTGTGAACCTAAACTTGTGTTATTCTGTACAATAATATTTCTACAAGATTAAGCTAAAGAAAAATAAGTGACTGAGCTTATGACCTCCACAGACACAAGCACCAATATTTACATGACGTATGTGGGGTCATAACATCCCTCTATCGCAAGAAAATGGGTACAACGAGACGAGGTGTACACATTCTCCAGCCACGGACAGCAAAAGAAATTTATGAACATAGGTATGCGCTACAAGAAAACCATTACACATGTGCTGCACCCCATGTAGTGCATGCTCAAACTACTGCCTGAATAGCACAGTATACAAAAGCACTAAGGTATAGGTAATTTAACCATTAAAGTATATTCTCAAATTAAAGCGGGAAATTTTAGGGTGGATTTTTCAAATGCAGAGTTTCCTGAAGGAAAACACCTGGATAAGGCGTCAGCCAGAACTTACAATGACCACCTTAAAATTTTCAGAGTATGCACCTTCATCCTATCCAGAAATATCAAAGGGTTTATATTGACCAATCTGGTCGATACAATTCTCGAGCAAAGGTAATGGAATCAACTAGTTTTCTTATTTAACTGCCTATAATCCGTACAAAGGCGCCACTTCCCGCCTGGTTTAGGGACTAGTAAGCAAGGGGAAACACAAGACTTTTTAGGCTTTACCCAGTCCATGCTCTAGAAGGAACTCCACTTCCCTCCTAATAATATCCCTGTTTTCTAGTGATACACGATATGGATGCATACGAATCGAGATAGTGTCGGTTAGCCTTATATCGAGGCTTCAAAGAATTTGCCATCATCCTTGCCCGATGACAAGGTTGTTGGTCTTCTGTTGTTGGTAACAAACTGCATACTCGTAAGCGTTGTCCCCCCGTGGCCTTCTTCCTGCTACTGTAACCGGAGGTAGGAAACGGCTCTAGTGAGGTTGTCTTGGCTATACTCGCTTAACCCACGGTCACTTAATAGAGCGCCGCCCTGCTCCTTATTGTCTAAATTGCATTGTCCCTCTTACTGTCGTGCATGTCCTTCTTGAATGTCTTGACTTCCGGGACGAGCGTGTGCTGCTTTCCGACCGCCCCTCGCGGTCACTTGTCCCTTGATAGAATTCTTGGTGACTCGGATACTTTTGATATCGTTCGCCTAATGCGTTTTTGTTCTCGTATTGGCATCCTTGGTGATATTTAGCGCCCTCTGATTATTCCGCAAATTTAATGGTGCTATATAGCCTTCCCGGTTTGGTGCCTTCTTTTGATAATTACTTACTTGATACCTATGGTATTTATATTATAAGTTTTGTTTCCTTGTAATTTCCCTTTTGGTATGCCAGGCTTTGGCTTTCTGGTCCCTTCCATGAGTAAGTTATCCCTACTTCCACCATATATTCAAACTTCAAATCAGTGATCACTCATTTCCATGGGGCCTCGGAATTCATTTCACACATGTGAATCGTTTAGTGAATTCTAGGTAAAGTCAAGCTGGTTCATCATTACCTTTAGTCACGTGGGTCCTGATACATATTGGCTTAAAAAGTTTCTTGTTGCCATGTCCAATAGTTTAGCTCAGTCTGTGCCACTATACAGTTCTTCTATCAATCCATGGTTGAAGTCTCCATGATTATGAGCTTGGATAGATTTCTAACAGGCGACAAAGTTTGCCCTCTGTTATAGTATGTACACTTAATTTTGTCATGTTCTTGCCGGGGTCTGTTATTTAATGGAGGGTTATATATATCAAAGCTGCTTTCTTTGGTCCTTCCTTTGTCATGGTGCCTGTTACATAGTCTCGGAACTCCTCGCAGCCCGGGGTACCCATCTCCTAAAAAACTCGAGACTTATCAGCAGAGCCGCCACTCCTCCACTTCCTTCCCTCTGCAGTGTGTGGTGTAATGTTAGCGCCAGTACACAGCCTTGTGGCACTCCAGCATTACGATCAAAGTAGTCAGTGTGGTATTGGAGGAATCTTGCCTTCATTTTGTGGTTGTCAAAGAAATATTTTGTCGGAAGTGGAAGGTCATTCATAATTTTTATTTTCTTGTAGTCACGCCAGTGTGTGTATGACTTTTACAGAGTCTACTGACGAATGTTGCTTTGATATATTGTGGTTAATGTACAGGTTCTCAGTATGTTAAGAACGTCTTGTGCAGGTCGGTTGGGCCTGAGATTTTCTGTAGTGTCACTGTGTGGTGGACATTTTGTGCTGAACATATTTATAGGTTTCGGATTTCAACAAATCACAGGTTTTTATACAGATGTTTTCAGGCCGTTGGAAGTGTGTAATTTCTCTGTTAGACCTGATTGTTAAGAACAAAGTTTTTGACAGCAGAGATGGGGATACCTAGGTTTAATTCACCTTCAACCTTCTTTCACGCAAATTTGGATGCAGTGTTTGACATTATGGTGGGTTATATTTGTGAGATGGTATCCATACAAGAGGTTCTAAACCCTTTATACAGTGCAGTCAGCAGGTTATTTAAAAGTCCAATTATAAAGCTCTTACTGTCGATCGTACATGAAACATTTTTCAAGAGCAGACAATGAAGCACAAAATTATTTCTCCTTTCACTTTTAATGTACTGGTAGCTAGTTGTAGGACAGCCAGTTGTTTGAACAGTCACTGATAGTCTGTGTGGCAGTATTGTTTCTGTAAAATCTGCATGCTATTGCAGTCCGTCCTGTAAGTGTCTGGACTGCGATATCGATGTGAACGTCGTGGGATCTTCAAAATTTTGATGAGGCAATTATTTAAAGTGACAGCTTTGGAAAGAGCAGTTTTCTAATTAACCTTCTTAGTGGCGGTTGTATATGGTACTTGAATTGAGTGTACAAATGATGAGGGATATCAGAGACAGGAATAATGTATTTAAAAGGAATGCATAGTTTCTAGAGATTGTAGCCATTTTTACTCGGTCATTAACAAAAGTAGTGAGTTGGTATGTTGCACCACTTGTGTGCAAACGGCTCGGAATAATGTTTGAGCAATGGTGGAGATGTAAGGTCTTTCATGACCTGAAGGGAAAAGGACGTGTCAACTTCGATGATTCTCTAGTATGGTTGGAAGCTTCAGTTCTTTTCTCATGTTGATGATTCTTGTGCTTCTTGGGGGCAACAAAAAAGACCCTCATGGCTTCATTCTGTATTACTTATAGTTTGTTCAAAACAGAGGCGGGGAAGCTAAGTGCAAGGATTGATAATCAACTACGGATCTAACATGTTGAATAGTCTAGCATATTTAACATTTATACTTATATTCTTACTAGTAAGTTTTTTCAGTGATTTGGCTTTTAACCTGCAATGTATGTCGTTTACAATAACACTGATGATACCTACTACAAGGTATTTGTGCTGCCCACATGTTTCGATAGTTTGGTTGTTAACTTTGAAAGCTAGAGGCGCACTGGTTGTATTTTAGGAGAAAGAGCGATGGATTAAGTTAGATAGAATTCAATGATTTTAGTAGCGAGTGAATCGAGGAGAGATTGCAGTCTGGTTTGGATATTTAGAACAAAACAAATGTCGTTGACATAACAGATGACAGCTTTATCATAGTGTGAAAATACCAGTTTTTGTGCATTACGACATTGAACAGTGTTGGGCAAAGCACTCTACTCCAGGGTGTACCCAAATCGAGGGGTGCAGAATGTTTTCTTTTGACTCGAAATAACTGAGACGGTTCTGATATTCAAGTACCCCTTGAGCTATGTCAATAGTCTTCCATAAAGTCCAAAAGGGGCAAACTGTTCAAAGATTATTTATCATTTTGGCTGTATCAAAAGCGGTTTTGAGGTCAATAAATTCCACCAGAGAGGGTGGTCTCTAACAAAGTATTCATCAAAGCAAGCTTGAATGCTACTTACAAGAAGGCAACCATACAGGTTAGGAGTAAGTTGGGGGCTAATTTGAAACGTTAACCTGACGAGTATAATCCTCTCAAGAACTTTACACATACAGGACGTCACAGACGGGGTCTGAAGGTACAAAGAAATCGCATGAATGTGATTTATCAATGAGAAAATGAATAGGAGCTTGCGAGTAGGATTCTATCCTCTGCTCTGGTTACTAAAAAGCTTCCCAGATTGGAATTCTTTTGACCGTATCGTGGTACAGTTGTCTAAGGTGTTTGCTTGAGTCACCAGAGCATAGGTTCGACTCCTGCTCACGGATCCTACTAATTTTCTCAAGTCAGAATTTGTGTGAATTTGGCCTGGGTATTGATATTATTAGTCGGTATCCAGCGGGCAGGTAAGATATCATGCCTCAGACTTTGATTAAATAGTTCTAGCAGAGGACTATAGTAGGGGAATTGAGGATGTAACGGATACCTTTTCGTCCTGGGTTGCAAAGCCATTGCAAGGATTGAAAATGTTGATGAGTCACGTTGCAATGGTGTTGCATGCGAAGTTGTAAGCTTAGTAAACGGATTTTTTGTTTCAAAATAAAATAGTTAAGAAGCATAAGTGGTTCAGGATGTTAAAAGGAAAAATCAAAATGATTCGTACAGTTTTTTCTAAATGTTTCGTACGTTAGGTAGTGGAAGTATGGTGTTTCAACTGTAATTTTCATTGCAACATTCTTGGGAATGAGGTGAAAGGGGGGAAAATCGAGGAGAATTACAAAAGTTTCAAATTGATTCGTATAGTAAATAATTTTGTATATTGTAATTAAGGATTAGCAAGAAAGATACAGTAAGTATTAGGCTTAAGTTTCGGGAGAAACGTTTAGGAAAGAGTTTCAAATGGTCAGTTTCAGTGAAGCAAATAAGGATTTACAAAGGATAAGAATGTAAAGGTTACTTCAAGGAACGTTTCAATTTGATTTTGTGAACCCATTAAGGTTGACAGATAGTAGATATGCATGTCGAGGTTAGTGCAAGCATGAACGAACGTTTAGGGGGGGGGGTGTGAATTACAATAACTGTTATCAATGAATTCTTTCCCGTACAAGTGCAAAACCCAGTCGTGACTGTCTCCCCTTTCATCCGTCAGCTGACATAGAACAACACAAGTACATTTACATCGCATCAGGCTTGGATAACAATGTGCATGGGAAATAGGCTTACAAGTTCCGGAAGATGAGAGGAAATGTCAACACTGGAGAAATGCCCGACAGACCACTGGAACATGATCTAACACAGTGCACAGTTACAAACCCATTAAGATTTCAACTTACATTAAACAGAGCAGAAGTTGTTATACACACATGGCAAAATATTACTGAAGCGACCATACGAGTCATAAATACTCAAACTCCGCCCAAGTAAAACAGAAACGAGCAACACTTAGTGAGCCAGCCAGAGGCTTAGGGACCGCGCAGGAATATCCCTGCAAAATAAATCAGCTGTCAGTCGTGACTGTCTCCCCTTCTATTCGTCAGCTGACAGTCGTGAATGTCTTCCCCTTCCATTCGTCGGCTGACAGTCGTGACTCTTTCCCCCCCCCCTCCATTCGTCAGCTGACAGTCGTGGCGCGCTCTCCCGTCCATTCAGCAGCTGACAAAATGGCCCGCCCCGTCCCGCCGCCTCCCACTCTTAGCATTTAGTGTAAATGTGTCTGCATTACTTACTCTCCTTACCTAACAAAAATATTTGTATTGTATGTAAAGGAGTGAATTAAGTGTGATACAAACACCAAATATATCTCTGTGCACCCTGTTAAAGCGCCATTAACCACCAGCGATCCATCGTCCTGTTAATCCACAATTCATCTAACGGTTCATGCCGTTATCCACCACCTACCAGCTCCTCCATCTAACAGTGACCCATTTTGCAAGCTTCACTGCTTTTCTTTTTAACTAACGTTATGACTCGTACATTAATTCTCTAACCCAACCAAACTTACCTAACTTAATTGTGATGTCATCCAGTGTATTTAGCACCATGTATTATCTTACACATAATAAAGATGTTGAAGAAAAAAGGTTGATAAAATGTAATTATATATATATATATATATATATATATATATATATATATATATATATATATATATATATATATATATATATATATATATATATATATATATATATATATATATTATATATATATATATATATATATATATATATATATAAATGTTGATACAGTATTAATTCCCGATATAGACACGGACACTTGAATTTATGAGAATTAACATTATGATGCGTGTTTAATCTCGCACAATGAAAATCTTTATTTAACGACTTAGAATATCCCTCATGCGCACAGGCAAACTATGCGCTAGGCATTCCCAGGCACACGCCCCACGCAAACAACCAGGCCACTGCATGGTAAAACGGTTGCAACCTGGGATTCCACTGATCTCTCGGGGGTTCCCATAAGTTTCCACTGCAGCCAAGAGGGTTCAGTTGAACCAAAGGTTGCAGTCCTTTAACCCTATCATAGCCAGGTTGTCTGGGGCGTGTTCTTGGGAATAACCAGCGCATAGGTTCGAATCCTCATCACGGCTCTTTATTTTCTCATTGATAAATCACGTTAGTGTGATTGCTCTGTGTACCAGAGAGGTATATACCAATCCAACTGGATGGGTACTCAACCCTCTCGAGAGGAACCTTTTCTTAACACTGTGACTTGCCTCACCATACTTACTGACTCTCCTGAGGACAACTGGCCCAGTGTAGGACACGCCAGGGATGGGTCAGGTAATCTTCGTCCCCAAGACTCGGCCTTCACCTGTTCTGGCACTGACAGGCAAATCGATGTGGACTATGATGCATGGACAAGTCAGTGATAGACAATTCAACACACAAATAGTAAGTTCTTGAAAATAAAGTCCACATCCAGGTGTCCTTATTTACACAAGATGGTGGCTGTGACCACAGATGGGTGGCCACTGCGGTCAAGCATTTACAGCTGCCCGAGGTTCAGGAACCACCAGGAGGAGGATGATGGTAACGTTTGTACCTGTAGTACTGATGCTTGAAGCTGCTAGAGATTGTTGGTGGCGTACACAGTCGGGGACAAGTGTACGAATATGGTACTTGGCTGCCCTTGCAACTCTTGCAGACAATCCATGCATAGCATCTGTTTGACGTAATGTTCTTGTATTATTCTCAGACGAAACATTCTGGGTTTGCAGCATTCACCAGTAAGTGATACGAGGAAAGAGATTTCCGCAGCTGTTGAGGTTACATGTTAACTGCTTAAGTGTGTGTGTAGGTGGGTGCGCGTGCGTGCGGCCAGGAGTAGTGTTCTAGAATCTTTAATAATTGGGAGGGATCTAGCATGTTTCGTCTGTGAAGGCCAAGACGCTAATAAAATATTACATATTGGTTTGGTCTATCTATTAAGAATTGAACGAAGATATAATAAAACTTATATCGTCAGCAAAGCGTCAGGCGAGAGGTAGTGGTAACTAAGAATAATTGGCTGTACGCGAAAGCTCATAATGACCTACATTACTAGGATGAGCCGATCACCAGCCATGAGACTCGCCGCCGGCGCCACTGGTACAGCAGGCAGCACGAGGGTTTGTTCTCTGGAAAACTTCAGATTATGAGGAATCATCAGCTCAAATCCTCGCAGTTTTGTGAGGAATAACCCATCAATACCCAGACTCAAGAGCTGTTGATGTAACATGTTGACTGTATTTGTGTGTGTCCGCCCGCCAGGAGTGCATGTCCCACTATTGTTTGGAAGAAACGTTGCAGATTTCTTCTGCAATTCTTGGATAAATACCGTTGTTGACTATCTGTTGTCCACCTGTCTAGATTTGCACACACCGCAGTATGCAGGCGACCCACACTGTTACCACAGTGATATGGTCGCCCGACTCTCAATGATCGTGTGTGTGTGTGTGTGTGTGAGAGCGCCTTATCACTGAGCTGGTCGATACCTTGTGGGCAGTGCCACAGTGTACCACAGTACACCTTAAAAGATGTATTGCGCTTGACAAGGAAAGGTTTACCAAACAGCTCAACTAGGTGTTAGGTATCCCAGAGTCCACCTGGGAAAAAAATTTTACGCCTCCTGTGAAGAAAAATAAATTTATCCAGACCTTGGAGTGTTTCGGGCATTAGGTAGGAATGTGAATCGGCTCTAACTACTGGGATACGTCAAAACGAAGTCGAAGAGAAAGAGGAAATGGAGGCAGTTTTTAGACAATGATGAGGGACAGTTCAGAGGAAGAGTTGAAATGAGAATTGCTATCAAGGTTCACAAAGTGCTTCTAACAGCAAGAATCCCGACATAATGTACCTAGAGAGGACAGTATCAGTCACACACTAGCCTGTGTCGGACTCTGCACATCTTCCCAAATTGCAGACTTAAAATTGAAAAATTACAAAACTCATAATACAGACAACTCTCTTGCAGAATATGGCGTAGTAACTGAAATAGAAAAGAGATAACCAGAGTTCAAACTTTCCATCACTGTCAACGTGCAAGGGTGAATTATGACACAACCAAATCAAAAGACTGTAAATTACCCAGAAACGGTAACATTCCCGCAAAGAAAACCCGAATGCTTCGAAAAGCTGGACACTTCAGAAAGACGCACAAGAGTCGTGCTGTTGTGATATCCAATCGACTCTCCACTGGATCCAAAACTAGTACATATGCAAATCTTGATTGCAAAATGGTGCCGCACAAAAATAGACAAAGCAGTGACACGTCAGATTCTAGTGACTGTTATGGGACATGCGCCAGAAACGTTGTCTTGGAAATTAGGGAATATATTGACAGACCATACGTTCCGAAACCCCTGCACTACTCAACCCGTCCTCTTAAAAAGAACGTCACTTTTGGCTCGTATGCGCGATATGGCCAAATTTGGACGTAATTTGAAATGAAATACTCACAAAAGTGACGTTCTGTTCCGTTTTCTATTTGAGTCGTCCGGCGTACGCGCAGAGGTTATGAGAGGACACTTTAAATTAACGTTTTTCATAACGTTTTGAAACTTTATGAGAATTTCCTGCCCACCTAACCTATCAGAGGACCCTTAACTTACTGTTGTTGAAAAAAAAAATCCCAAATTTATTTTCATATTTTTTTCATTTTCAAATTACGTCCAAATTCGGCCATACGAGCAAACGGCCAAATGCGACGTTCTTTTTAAGAGGACAGGTTGCACTACTACGAGTCAGAAATTACGGCCATCATCAAACACGCTGCACAGGACAGATGCGGAGTGTGCAGCCTGAGGCATCCAACCAAAAACTGTACAGCCAAGCACAAGGGAAACCAGACCACAACAGCCAAATGACTAAGCTGAGGATGAAATATTATTCCTGGAGAACAACCAAACGGAAAGTAAGGGTGCAGACAGCTTTGGTCAGGATAATCACAGACCAGCAGTACATGCACCAACATCGTCTGGAACACTCGTGCACAGCCACAACAGATGCCAACGCTCATAGAACACAATTCATAACATAACTCAAGCAACTCCAAATCAGAAAACGCACAAATCCACTACAGAAATACAGCATGGAAACAAAATAATCACTTTCGGAGTTATCAAAACAGATTGACAGTTTTACGGAGGTTCTGCTAAAAACATTGATCATGGCAAAGGCCAATAAAAATTGCACACAGATTATGCAGAATGCCTCGTAACAAGACTCGAGCAATCGCTTGTGTAATAATGAAGATGATCGTGCAGCAGACCAGTTACACAAGAAACAGTACAAAACAAGACGGAGCACAAGACGACAAACACATGGACATACAGACTACCACTAACAGTCGGGTAGTCATCAGACCATCAAGATCCCCCAAAACAACTGCAGGAAGCAGTGGCGAGTCAAGATCAACGGAGTCTTGTAATACAATACATCCATGAACAATTAATTCAGTCCGATTTGCAGCGACACTGCTAGCGAAGGGAGACTATGGTTGTTGATTCCGAAGAGTTATTCTACCAGGAAAGACAACACCAACAGAAATCGTTATCTGTTCATTACGAATTCTGTCTTGGAAATAAAAAACACTTATGTAAGCTGCAATCGGTACAAAAGCAGACGTATAGTTTTGCAAGAATGTCTACCCAGCCATAAAATCCTTCAAATTAGCTGGATATCACAATGTATTATACCGCATGAAGAAGGGAGACGAAGGGTTAATGATCCTCGTCAAGTAACACCATACCATGCAAGAAAATAGACCCAGATTTGTGTGGTAATGAGTTGAGGTATTAACTCAACAGTGAATATGGCTAATTTTGAGCTCCTCGTATATAACTTCTAAAAGCCCATATATGTAAACTAGCAGAGGAAGTGCCCACCCCACCCTCACACATTGAAGGAGGTTCTCAAGTTTATCGCAACTGCATTCAAACATCAGGTGAAGTGTGAAGTAGACCCGGTGATCTCTAGTGACCACTATGCTACTATCACAACACTAAACATAGAAATATCCTACACCACCCCCACACAACCTACGTAGAATGTAATAAAGGCCAACTGGAATATATACCAGGACGAGCTTGAAAAATATTATGTGGGAACCGACCTGTGAAATTTATATTTATTTAATTTATATGAATTTATATAGAATTTATATTTATGTTAATTTATATATTTCGATAGCAATTTGTATGATCAGTGGACTGTATTTCTGCAAATTCTCACAAATCGATTCCTACACATTAGGGGACGGGGGTTTATATTAAATTTATATATATGCAGCCAAACTAAAGTATTAAATAACATATATTTGTAAATAAAATGAGGAGGTACTATATCTTATTGTACAGCAGGCCTAGTCCACCAGGTATAACTAGGAGGTAACACCAAATAATCCTTGTGAGGATTAATCCTTCTAACACCCCAAGTAACTGATGTACCAAGATTAATTCTTGCTTCCTCCTCTTCTTTCTGTCAAAGGCCACTAACTGTAAGCCGGAATCCAAATATGACAGCTATATCAGATGAAACATTTATATATTAGATAAGGACCAAAGCATAATTACCTGGGTTGAGTCGTTCGTTCGAGATCTAACCGGAAATAATCACATCTACCTTTTACATTACTGGCCAGAAATGAATTGGATAAAATTTCGGAAAGACACTTCCCTTGTTAGATGTTGACAGCGTGTTGATGATGGTAGAAGCACTAATTTGATCTCCATAACAGTTCGTCCAAGAGAAATTATAGGAGCGGAATTTGCTCCAACGACTCGGTCCTTTTAACAACAATGGCTGACCTCCCACCACTGACACTCCTGGCTCTTTGTCCAGATGTCAATAAGTGATAGAAGGGTTACATTTACTCTATTTTGATAATGATAATTTAAGTTATTACCTCATAAAAGCATCTCATTTGAATAAAGTCCGAAGTCTACGCTATTTAAGAATAATTCCCAACAGAATAGCTGGTCAATTTATAGCACTGTGGCAATGATATCCCGTTTTCTATTGATGAAAAAATCCACTACAAGCCACATTTTCTATAGATTAACTTGTGTATACAACAGCAGCAATATTATCTGCCTATTGTATTTAATATTAGTAAATGGTGTCAGGTTTTCAGACAGCATACTGCATACTCTCCACCTAAGGATTTGGACATGCGAGACCAATCTCCAGGAAGCCATTACAGCTGCTTAAACAGCTATTCGTCATCATTCCATGAAACACAAAACGAAAGAACTATTGGTTCTACGGTACTGAAGTTAGAGAACAAAACCCCAGAGTCAACATAAAACATCTAGAGAAACCGCACACCAGAAAGAAGAACTCTTCTAAGAGCAGTGATATATGAAGCTAGACTAGTTTCTAAAGAGAGGAGGTAAGATGGTTTAAGTGGCGTCACTCTAAATGAACATAGTAGGTCTTTGAAAGATAAGGGGACAGATTAAAATCAAAGTTAGGTCGACCACCTCGACAACATGCATGTATTTAACCATTGCAGGAGGCTGAGTGACTTGGAGTTCAGTTAGCGGGAGAAGCTTCATACCAGCTTCCTGCAATGGTCAGAAGGCAGAAAGGAAAAGCAGAAGAAATTGACGGCCATTCGAAAGATCATTGCTACAAATGACGAATGTTACTCTTTACTAAACAAGAACTAATCAGAGCCAAAAAAGGTGGCAATGCCACTGCTCCAGGTGCTAATAACATTACATACTCAGTGATTGCACACGCAGGTCCTGATGGAGAACAAGGGATATTGTACGTTATCAATGCATCTTTGGAGCCTGACAAACTACCGACATGTTGGAAGAAAGCAGACATCATTCCGATTACTAAACCGAAAGACCCAGGCAATTAGACCAATTTCATTAACATAATGAATTAGTAAAATTGCTGAACTCATGGTCTTAAGAGGCTGCTGTGAAAGACTGGAGACCTGCCAAAAATATATATTTTGTTTTACTAGAGTAGGTGCTGGAATCTGCATAGCAACATTACTAATAGGAGTCAACTCAGGTTCGGATATAGTGATCTTCCCTGATCTAGAAAAAGCATTCGAACTTGGAGGCCAACAAGCATTTTTACACAAGTTAATTATAAAAAGTCAGAAAAATACCAGCATGGATTAAAGATTTAGTCACAGGTATGTTAGAGTAAAGATGAAAGGCCAAATGTCAGACTACACTGGTATGAGAATGGAACTGCACAAGGAGTCGTCCTCGGTCCTAGTCTTTTTAACATATATATAGAAAACCTCGTTACCAAGACATTCGCAGGAGTTAAATTGCTAAGCTGTGCCGATGATATAGCAGTAGTAGTCACAGGTCCTTCACTTATGAATAAAGCACAAGTGGGGCTGGGTAAAATAACATCTGAATTCAGCATTTTGACCAAAAAAAAAATCTGCATAGAAATTTAAGGCAGAGACACTAGGTGACTGCATTCCACAGGCTAAACGACTCAAAAGCCCCAGGTGTGGATGGAATCACACTCAAAGTCTTAAAGGAACTGGCAGAAGAACTATGCCTACCACTGAAACTACTTTACATGATCTCGGGACCAAGAGGTTGTCCCTCTAGATTGGAAATACACACGTCATCCGCATTTAAAAAAAAACGCAGAAAGAGCTCGGTATAAAACTACCAACCAATCGGCTTGACATAATACATCTGCAAACTCATGGAGAGAATCCTCAGGGAAGGAATCATTCACCATCTTTCAGTGTACAATCTTGTACAATCGGAACCACATGATTGTTAAAAACACATTCTGCCTTACAAACGTGCTCACATTATTGGAAACGGTAACCAGCTACTAAAAGGCCTTACAGTGAATGTAGTATACATGTATTTTGCCAAAGGTTTTGATAATAAACCACATGAAAGACTGGCAAGCAAATTACAGGTCCATAGAATAAATACTAAAATATTAGAATGTGTAACACTGGTTGAAGGAAAGAAAAAAGGTTTTCTAAATGTGCTAAGTGGAAACGAAACTAAGTGGAGAAATGTGGTAGGTTGGGTACCACAAGGGTCCATTTTTGGGACCTACCCTTTTTGTCATACATCATTGATAGATGAGCATATTACAAACCACATCATGAAATTTGCAGATGACGCAGTTATGGTAAAGTTGGAAATGGCAATAATATTAAAGCCTTAAAAAGAGAGCTACATGAACTCCACAAATGGTCAGACGACTGGCAAATGCTCTTTAATATCGACAAAATTAAGACCATGCACGTGGGACAACCCTCATTACAGCAGATTGAGGAAGAAAATGACCTTGTAGTCAAAATCTACCACCCATTAAAAGTTGCACGACAGGTGGGTGCAGCAGTCAGAAAAGCTAACAAAACTTTTGGGATTGTCAAGCGTACTTTTGTCGATAAAAAAAAAACAAGGTAATGGTTCAACTGTGTAAATCTCTGGTGCGCCCCATTTGGATTTCTGTTGGCAAGCACGGAGGCCTCATTTTCAGAGGGACATAGCTGCTCTGAAGAAGGTGCTACTTTGGGCAACAGAAGTCATTCCCAACCCGTCCTCTTAAAATTACGTCGCTTCTCGCACGTTTGCCCGTATGGCCAAAAATGGACGGAATTTGAAATGAAACTGGCTCACGAAAGTGATGTAATGCCCCGTTTTCCGTTTTTAGTCGTCCTGCTTACACGGTTTGGTTAGGAGAGGAAACTTTCAATTAACGGTTTTCATGACGTTTTCAAGCTTTACTTCTTCCTGCCCTCCTAACTTACCAGAGAACCCTTAACTTGCTGCTTTGGTTAACAAAAATTAAAAACTTTTCAATTATTTTTCATTTTCAAATTACATCCATTTTCGGCGATACGGGCAAACGGCCAAATTCAGACATAATTTCTAAGAGAGGTTACACCATTCATCTCTATCAGGAACATTTGAAGGCCACATGGCTAGCACTACAAACCAGGCATGACAGGGCGGATCTCATTGAAACCTCAACAATACTGAACAAGCTAGAGGATATAGATTCCGGATATTTTCTTCACACGGTCATATGTATCACAAGCAAGGGGCAACGGTTTCAAGCTCAACAAGCCACAATGTAGGACTGAGAACAGGAGATGCTTTTTCCTCTACAGTTCACATTAACCCATGGAAACTCCTACCCTTCGAAGCCGTAACTGCCAAAACTGTGTTAAAATTTACGTGGAAAAGATCATAAAGGCAAATGGTGGGGAGCTTCAAGCCGCCGGCTTCCTGTCCTCGTAGAGTCCACTAGGGTTAGTGGCTCGGGTAAATCACGCACCTTGGTATTTCAAGACTTTAACCTACAGTGGGTTACTCGATACCAATTTCTTAGAGTATGTCTAGATTCTAAAATGACATTCAAACAGGAAATTCAATACCCGAGAAAGGCAAAATTGTAACTAAATTATAATAGGAGCAATCACAGAGCCCCGTCTAGGAGCGGGACAGTCATAATGTTTTACCTGCTTTACTCTTTCTTCTGGCCAGTGGGCATATGTTGGTTATTCAAAACGAAGCATTGAGACACACAACAAGGGTTCCCAGATGGACGAGAAAATTAAGCCTAACACTTAATATTTATTACGTCTTAGGCTTATAATACTTACATAATATAATATTGGTCAACTGGGTGCCAAGTCAAGTAGGAATACTAGGGAATGCCTTTGCAGACGAAGCTGCAAAACTTTCAACCAAGAGAAAAAATGTGAACATTTACATAGCAGAGTATAGCATGGATTATGGAAATAATTGAAATAGAGAAATGCAGATGTAGTGACCTCAACACTGCAGCTGCAACATCAGGATTTGTGGGATGGTACAAGAATTTGACCAATTACGAACCACTTCCTCTGAAGAAAGGAATCAATAGGAAAACGTGTATTACACCAAGCTTCGATTATTTAAATGTAAGGACATGGTTGAGACAACGAGGTCTTGAGCAGCACAAGCAGGCCAGAGGTGGAACGATACATAAAACCATCCTACAAACGTGCTAGGTGCCCAAAGGAATGTTTTAGTTTGTAAGTAAAGTGCGAGTTTCACGATTTTGTTAAAAATTCAGCTTTTAAAAATTTGCAAGTAAAGGTATTAACCTAGTATTCCCCAAATTTGGAGCCTGTGACAGTTATAGGGGGAGTAGGTTTCCACCTAGAGGCACACTAGCATACCCAGGATGCAACGAGATAAGTGATTGGCCACAGCCCTGCACCTTCCTCTAACCTAAAGATGACCCGAGATTGTCACAGGCAAGCAAAGCTACGAGACAGCTCATATGCCGTAACTGTCACTGTTACCTCTGGATGAAGAAGGATGTAAGATTGAGTGCTTCAAGATTTTTGCAGGATTCCCTTTTGTGTTGTAGAGTTAGGCTACAAAGAGGAAACAATAGACCTCGGCATTATTTGAGGTATCCGATGACATTTTGAGGAGATACACATGATGAAAGAGGCTGTACAGGTATGACTGATGGAGGGCCTAGTGAGGGGCGCCTAACAGCCTAATGATGTGACCAAGGACATCAGCCACACGTTAGAGTAAATGTGGACAGAGCAGTGTCTCACTTCAGATCTTCAAGGCAGTCCTGACGAAGTGAGGGAGTTAGTAAGTCGGTTACCAGTGATATTTGCGCAAGAAGTGCCAGTGTGGAAATGGCCAGTAAAAGTGTTCACTGAAACTCTGAAAAGTGCAGTGACAGGAAACATTACTCACCGATGCGAGAGGGCAGTGATTAATGTAAGAGTTCTGTCAAGCTGAGAAACTATTGGTCAGCAGACAGTGTTAAATATTGGCCAACAAGTAGTGAATGGTTGTGTGACTCTCGGCGCTAGAGTAGCTTATTAGTGTGTAGCCACTTTCCAGCAGCTACATGGGTGGTGGGAGGGGGCGAGTTGACTAGTAGCAGACGAGTCTTTGGAACAGGCTTTCTCTAAGAGGGTTTGGGAAGGTCCCCGGGAACGCGACCTGTGATACCTACGAGGAAGCCCAGTAGTGGACGGCTCAGCTGTGAGGAATCTCGAATATGAAGTCAATGAATACTCGAATGAACAAATCCACAAGGGCCGTGACGAGGATTCGAACCTGCGTCCGGGAGCATCCCAGACGCTGCCTTAATCGACTGAGCTACGACATGGTTAAGAGTTGACACCGAAGTTCTACTGAACTTAATGGATCCCGCAGCCTCTGAGAGACAAACCAGGGTTCAATGAACACTCACTGGGGCTACCAGAAATTGGAGTGGTATGAAGGGTGCACCCAACACCGGAGAACAACTGGTGAGGGAGTGACGTCATCGGAGACAGCAGCTGAAGCAGTGAAGAGACGCGGGCGGGGACACGCGTCTCTTAGCTTCGGATCACAACTGGTTGATCAGGTATCCTTTGGAGGTGCTTATCAAGTTCTCTTGAACACTGCGAGGGGTCGGCTAGTTATGCTCCTTATGGGAAGTGGAAGCGTGTTGAACAGTCACGTAGTTTTTTTAAATTTAGCTACTCAGAACATTATGTCCATGTAGCACGGGCTATGGTGAGCCCGTAAAAAAAAATGAACAGTCTCTGGCCTCTGACGTTGATTTAGTTTGAGTACCTATTGCACCTCTGCTTCTCAACGGGGGTATTCTGCACATTGTCATGCCTTCTGGTCTTGTGTGGCGTTATTTCTTTGTGTAGGTTTAGGATAAACCTTTTAATATTTTCGTCGTGTAAATTATTGTAAGATGTTGATAGTTAAGTGACAAACTGAAACAGCAGGTGAGGACGAGTTACAAAATGTAGTAATGTTGATGTACAGCCCCACGTGCAGGTGCTTCATTTACCACTAAGCCCCACATACCAGTTAAAGTGAAGCTCGGTGTACTGACAACACTGCACCATTTGTTCAGTTTTTACTAGACCACCAAGTTTGACTGTCCTAGCACCAACCATTCCTCTGGGATTAATTCAATTAATTGAGATTTACTGAAATATTTGGCACATGAAACAAAATTGTATGCATGACAGTCTGTTCAATGCTTCTAACCAAGCAGAGAATGAGTGGGAAGAAGTGAATGTAAAGGAGCTTGCCAGATATTTGCGACACCTAGAGTTGATGGGAATTGTGAAGGTGTCAATGTTCTGGCAACCTGGTAAAATGTGTTACGTTGCTGCTTTCAGTTTTTGTACGACTTCAAAGTGCTATGTAACGATTGCAAAGTATTTTCATACTCATAACAGTAATGCCATTCCCGAAGGCAATACACACTCGTACTATTTCTGTTCTAACTTTAATATATAACAAACAAATATTCACAACCCTCCTATATTCCTCAAACACGTCTGGATGAAGGCACAATGACATGGTGGGGCCGTCTATCCAATAAACATTTTAATCCAAATAAACCTGATAAGTCTGAAGTAAAGCTGCACTTTCTTGCCGAATCAAAGACTGGTTACATCTTTGATTTTGATGTATATTCAGGAATTGGGAAGACAACAATTCAAAGGGTTATGAGTTTGATGGCACAACTAAAGAGCAAAGGTTACCATTTATATATATGGATAACTGCTATAACTTACTTCAACTTAGGGAACAGATGCTAAACAGGGTGTATACACCTGAGATACTCTCAGATTACAGAGCAGATTTTGTGCATTTGTGGCCCAAAAATCTTTAGCTAGAAGCAAAGGGAAATATAATTAATGAGAATCTGGAGGAGCCGTGGTGAGGGTTTCAATCTATTCGGTGGGTGTTCCCACGCACACGCCCTAGTCAACTAGGTAACGACATGGTATTAAGACTATAACCAGGAGTTCTACTGAACACAGAAGGATTCCTGAGGCTTCTACTGAAGCCGGACCAGAAGTTTCACACAATCCCCACGTGCACTCTGGCTCTGGCATCTAGGAAGGTTCTACCTCTGACACTCTTCCTTTAATACAGAGTAATCACACTAACGTGACTGCACCAATAAGAAAATCGGTTGAAGCTGTGATGAAGGTTGGAACCTGGGCATGTGCGCGGGAACACCCACCTCATAGGACCCTCATCACAGATCCTACGGAGTTTCTCATTGATTGCACTCATGTTTGTGTGATTACTCTCTATATAGAATATTATGTTGAGGGTTCTTAACACTGGTACGTTAATGAAGACTGTCAAGGTCAAGAAAAGCTAAGATCTTGTGGGGTTTTCTCATTTTAAGAACGATGAATTTGTTACTAGAATTAAAAGGAACAGTAGTTGGGATGCATAGAGATTATTTGGTTTAATATCTGAGAGTATACAAGTTTGTGTGAGGATCTGCAAAATTATAGGCCTAAGGTGTTAGCCAGTTTTGTGGGTCTTCACATTACCATTGACAAATAAGTAACGCGATTCACAAATACTTTCTAATTTTAAGCCTTTAATCACTGCATTTGCTGAAACTGAGTGTGTGTTCACAAGATTTTAAAGATTCTCTTTTTAAGCTGTCCCCAAAACAAAGTCCATTTCATCCATTGGTCGACCCCAAAGATGTATTCAACAATTTTAACATGCTGATCAATCAAAGTTGGGAGTTTCTTTAATATAAAGATTTCGTTATATATTGGTAAACTGGATATTTAGGCACTGGTTAGGTGTTTAGGTTCTGTGGGCGATTATTTGTATTTGTACTATGTGGGTGAAGCATTTGTTTACCCGAAACGCTTTGCGTAATAGTGGCTTCATAGATTGTGTGACTCCTGTTGCTACAATTTGAGCATTACTTTTCTTTGAACACATTCATTAGAAGAATTAATTGATTATATTGCATCTGCTGTGATGTAGTTCGAACAAGAAACATCAGTGAAGCACATGTTCCAGAAGTGTTAAGCCACATGAAAGGTGGCACGGGCATGAATAGCACGAAAGTGGATGCTCATTGGAGCTATTACCAATAGCTGAAATTGGAGAGAACTGTAAATGGAAGGATTTGTTTTTTTTTGGGGGGGGGGCGTGAAGGAGGGCAAGCAATACCAATTATAGAGCTGGTGAGTTAATGAAGGCCTCTAGTCTTCTGTGTTTTCTTAGTCTGAGTCTTGCTGCTTGTTGATATGGCTGTGTTGTCATTGGAGTTCGGTGATGTGGCCTCCATGAGGAGATCTTGCACGCACTAGGGGAAGTGTCGGGCAATGGAGCTCTTAATGAAATATCCACGTCTGAGAAGTCCTTGGCGTAGTTCGTTGTTGGGGGTTTTGGTCTCATAGCCTGAGGTTGAGGCTGGCTCTGAAGTCGACGAGTTGTGATAGAAGCTGGTTCGGTAACGTCGGGTGTTGTGGTCGGAGAACACGTCGGTCGAGATGTTGGAGGTAGCTTTTGGGGCTGGATTGGAAGATGCTGTTTGTGCAGCCTGGGTCTTTAGTGGCTGACGCCTATGTTGATATCGACCTAGCAGTCGACCTTGTGGAAGTCCCCCGGGTGTGATAAGGGAGGTAGTGAGACTGCGTCAGGGGCTGTGATGGGGTCCAGACCATTGTCTAGGTACAGCACATTCAGTTCCCTGATGAATCGGTGGTTGTCGGTCCCCTTTGGGGGCCCCCATTGTGAAGGGGGACGACTGGTAGGAGGAACCACTGTTTGGTAAGATTGGGAATCGTCTGGTTGGTTGGTGAGGCTTAGGTGTTGGGTATAGCATCAGGGGCTCTGGTGGCGGGGTTGAGAAGGTTGGCTTTCTTGGTTTCAATCTGGGCCTTAATTCTTTCCTGACTGATGGGAAAGCAGTGTGAAATTGCAGGTTGATTGCCGTTGCAGAGAAGGCAGAGATAGGTTGTCGTTTTACAGATCCAGTGGTTGGTCCGGCTGATAAAGACGTTCGGTCGGCGATGTACTGATATAGGAAGAGAGGAAAGAAGTGGTGCACTTTGCTAAGTGTGCAATCGATTTTTTTTCGATCCTCCACAAGAAAAAGAGACAAAATTCTCACCTTCATGACCAAGGTCGATGGTGTAATCAGATGGCTTCTTTTAAGATAGTAAAGACGTCACTTTTGGTGAAAGTATGGGGCAGTCCGACTACTTTTAGGCATTTGTGGCGCATTGTTTTTGTTTAAACCCCTCAACGGGTCCTAGTGGCGATGGATGTCTGTGAAGTTAGTCGGGATTGCTAGTGTGTACCGTGTGTGTGTGGTGAGGGGTGGACCAAATGGATTATTGATGAATTAAGCCACCCAAGAGATGACACAGGGCATGCATTACCCGTAAATGGTAGATTTTTTGCGTAGTAAAGTAGTATTGTGTGCCGAGTTTGCATTTAATAGTCAGGCTGCTATCGTGGGGGAGGATACTGCTTGACCGCATTTGAGGGTGTCCAGCTGCTGGACACCTCTTTTGACCAGAAGAGTGGCTGTGTTGATGGCTGCAGGATTCAGGACTCTTAAGGCTCTTTTAAGGTCGTTGGGTGGCTTCACATTCCTGGAGATAGTGAAGTAGTGGCTTTGATGTGATTGGCAAAAGATGCATTCCCTCTGTCTGGGTTAACCAATCTCCCAGTTCCATCTGTAACCTAGACGTAGCTATATAACCAAACTGCTTTTTTCCCTGTGGATTCCTTTTGAGGTATTTAACCGTTTTAACTTGGTGGCCTGAAAGATACCATATTGCAGAGGGCGAACCTTCTGCTACTCGGTTGTAGATGGGCTTTGTTGAGATCTGAGTTTTTTTTTTTGTGATGTTTTTTTATGTATTGGAGGCAGGGTTGGATTGTTCTATTAATCACTGGATAACTAGTTGCCAATTTAGCAGTTTCATCGCCTTTCTCATTTAATGGGATTCCAACATCGGGATGGGATCCAGTTTTTGGTTATGTTGAGTCTCTCTTCCTTTAGCTACTGCTCCAAGATACAAAATGGTGGTAATTTTTTCCACGTTGTCTTTCTACTACTTATTTTCATAATATTTGAAGTGCAGATTTGAGTCTGTGCATGATTGCATACCGAGTGTTTAGTGCAATCACACATGCGATCACATTTTGTATGGCAAACAATTCAGTTTGGTTGAAGATACTGGTCCTTCCAGTCTCCAATAGGCCTGTTCGCTGTCCATGCAAAAAGCAGCACCATCACTCTCATATTGTGTCAACCATCCGTCTGTGAAGACGTGACTGGCTCCTGCTATGCTATACTGCTCATTTGATTTTCTATGATGCGCCTAGGATTGTTGGATCATTGGCAGCTTTTTTTATTGGAAGACTTTTTTCCAGTATGACGTACTATTACTATTTTGAAGGTAGGATACATGGAGCCTGACAGCTTTGTGGACAGCGCTTCGGATTCGTATTCCTGAGGTTCTGGGTTCGATTCCCAGTGGAGGCGGAAACAAATGGTCAGAGTTTCTTTCACCCTAATGCACCTGTTACCTAGCAGTAATAGGTACCTGGGTGTTAAAGCTGCTACGGGTGCTTCATGCGGGGGTGTGTAACAAAAGGATGCCTGATTGAAACCGGGCCGCGGGGACGCCAAGCCCCGAAATCATCTCAAGATAACCTCAATGTAAGGCTCCTCCCACGGTGGGGCAACAAGTGTAGTTTGGGTGTAGGTGATCACATCCTCTATCAAGAATCGTGCTTTTTAATTGTAGTCGTTTAGATTAGAATGGAAACTTGGGCTCTGGCAGCCCAAGAGTTTCCATTGTTTTGTCGAAGTCAAACGACCAAGGTGTCTTGCTAGGGCTGGATCAGGGGAATAAATATCTTGTGATGAAATCGTAGCTGTTCTTGGATATTTCTTTCTTGGAGAGGGCAAAACTAGTTTCCAGTCTTAGTTTCAAGGCTGGTCGACATACGGGCTCCCAGGGCAGCTCTCATAGCATTGTTTTGGCTACTTCAGCTTTTCCACTGTTGGTGTGATTAGATTGAGTGCAGGTGCGGCATAGTCGATCACTGACCTGACTGCCTGTACACAGTATGTGCGAAAGACTTGTGATGGCTTCTCCCAGAGAGGGAGGTTAGCGACCTGATGATTGCCGTCCGGGCCGCAGTGTTCTCTCAAGTAGACGTCAGCATT
>WNGS01004807.1:54588-68686 GCA_020271785.1 Procambarus virginalis
TTTATAGTGATATTGGCATAACCTAGGGAGAGACGGACTTCGTCGATGTCAACTGAGAGGCAAAGCTCAAGGCATCTAATACTGTTGGGTTGCCGCTTCCTCTGTGTTGTTTGACTGGTCGCTGCTGCCAATGCACGTGCCTCAGCTCTACAACCTCCTTAGAGGCTAGACTGTAGACTCACTCCTGCTTCACTACTAGACTGCTGCTGCTGTCAATACTGATCACGCACCTTAGGATCAGACACAATTTTGTTATGCATACCAAGAGAGGCAACTGAAGCATTCAGCAGGCATTTGACATAATAATTAATTCCTCTATAGAAACGGGAGAACTTCCTGACTGAAGGAATATGGCTAATGTGTTTCCAATATACAAGAAATGGGGAAGACAGAAACCATTACACAGACCCACATTACTAACAAGTATTGCCTGCAAGTTGCTAAACAGATAGTAAGAGAGGCTGGCGTAACAGGAAAAGTTCTAAGGTGGGTCAGAATGTTCTAAGGTGGGTCAAGAAGGCAGCAAAATAGCAGACATCAGAGTGGAGAGAGGTTACAAGTGGAGCACCACAAGGTTCCGTTTTAGGTCCTATACTGTTTCTAATTTGTCAATCACCTGACAGGAAATTGGCTCCTTCATATCAGTATTTCAGATGACGCAGAGCTGACGAGGAGGACAGTGATAGTTTGAGGTATTTAATCAGAGTTGGACATACTTCAGAAATGTTCTGAAAAAAGGCTGCCTAATTTCAACCCAGCCAAATGTAAAGTTTAGAAAAATAAAACAGGCGTATTAACACCAGTAATATAGGAAAAGGGGAAAACAATTTCTTGCATCAGGAGGAAAGTCCTGGGAGTGAACATAACCCCATTTGTGATGCCAGAAGTCCACATTAGCAGAATAACAGCTGCATAATGTCATCCTGAACAACTTGAGTGCATCCTTCAGACAATTTGACAAGGGGGCTTTTTTAGGCCTAATATACAGCGAAGGTGAGACCTGCACTTCGATAGGCATTCACAACGTGGAACACTTACCTAAAAAAAAAAAAAATAATAATCTTGAAAAGGTTCAAAGATATGTAACGAGACTCGTTCCTGAGTTGAAGGGCGTAAAATATGAGGAAAGATTGTGGGAACTCGACCTTAACACACTCGAGGAAAGTTGGGATAAGGGAATATGATAACAATACACAAGATTCTAAGGAAAATTGACAAGGTAGACAAAGCAATATTCTTCAAAGCTAGGAACAGCAAAACGAGGGTTTATAGATAAAAATTAGAGGCCAATGAGTCACAAGAGCGTCAGATATCTTTTTCAATGTTAGAGCTGTCAATAAGTTGTCAATTTACTGGTAAGATGTTAAAATCGTTGAAGCTAATTCAATTCAAAGTTTTAAATATAAATATGATAAAGGTGTGTGAAAGGAGACAGTGCAATAATCTAAGAATGTTTAGAAGGTGAGGGGGCTAGGAGTTGCGTGGTGACCACCGGCCAGGTCGGACGCTCCTGAGGTCTCTCCGCACTGGCTAGTGTTTACGTTGGGTGATTGCTGGTTTGCCCTGCTGGTGGTGGTTTGCCACTGACAGGGTGACGTTTGCTTAGCCATGGGGACTTCTCGCCCCCCAGTGAAGAGGACATTGTCGGCTGGTCTGGCATTTACGGTGCCGGTGGACCATCCATTGGTTGGTGTCGCCCTGGTGGACGTGCTGCATGTGCAGCTGTCGGACCTGGTGGGCATCCAGCTGCTTCAGGGCAACCGTGCTGTGATAAAGTTCCGCCTCCAGGCTGCCTTTCAGGCGTTTCTCGAGTGGTGTGAGGGGCGTGTTTACCCTCTCCCTGATACTGCTGGCTCCGTTAAGGTAGTGAATCTTAGTGTCACCTTGACGTCTATGGCGGTGCATGGTGCCCCCTTTGAATTTCAGGACGACTTTTTGACCTCCTGTTTCGAACGGTTTGGGATAGTGTTAAGTGTTCGTTGGAACAAGGTCGTTGCCGGGCACTGTGTTGGTATGCTTGACGGCTCCGGCACCCTGACAATGTCGCTGAAGTGTAGTGTACCGTCGTCGATGTCCGTGTTGGGGTACACGCTCCGCTGCCAGTATCGGGGTCAACCGCGCACCTGTTATCGGTGTGGTCACGAGGGTCATCTGGCTGCAGCGTGCGACGTAGGAGCAACTGGTCGGGTGCATGTTTTTCGTGCCGAGGATTTCCCGCCCTTGTTACGTTCGGACGGTTCTGAGGATGGAGTGGGTGCTGTGCCTGCGACGCCTGGTTGCCTGTCTGCTGCTCCGCCTGTTGAGGTGAATTCTACGGCCTGCGCGACACGTCTGGTGCCTGCTGTGGCCCCTGGGGCTGTTGAGCCGGTGTGTGTGGGTGTTGGGCCGTCGCCTGAGCTGCGTGTTGTGCAGGATGTCCCGGTGGAGGTCCATGTCCCGCCTGTGGATGTGATACCGGCTCCCGGGAATGCGGGTTCTGCTGTTTTAGAGGGGGTGCTTCGGCAGGGAGAGGTGCCTGCCGTGCCTGTGTGTGCTGACAACTGTAGTTCTGCTCTTTCCATCCCTTTGCAGAAGCGTGCGCGTCGGTGTTCTGACGCTGTTTCCCTGGATGATGTGGACAGTGTGGGTGATGTGGCCTCTGTGGACTCTTCGGACGGTGCTGGTGTGACCTGTGTGGATGTGAAGATGGTGGCCGTGCCTGCGGCGGGGCCTGCTGGGCGTGGTGTGGTGCGACCTGTCTCGAAGCGTTCACGGCGGGCTCGGAGTGTGTCTCCCCTTCGTGTTGTGCCTTGGGAGGAGGTGGGGGAGTATGATGATCTGGCGCCCCCCTCCGAGGATGTTGGTGCTGTGATGGACTCCGAAGTTGCTACCTGTGCCTCTCCTCCTGCGTCTCCTGCTGTTGGATCTCCGCAGTGGGGGGTTGTCCCTGATGATCGGGACCTCGTCGTGATGTTGCGGAAAGATGTGCGCCGGGGGGCCTCGGGTCCTGTGCCCGGTGGTGGGGTCGGTGCCGCGCCTGCATCCCCTGCTGTATCCCCTCCTTCCTTGCTCCGGTCTGGGGATTGCCTAGTCCCGTCTGCTGGGGTCGTGCCCTGTGAGGCTCCGGAGTTGGGCCCTTATCGAGATGCCCGGGTGCTTCCGATCCCGTGGTGCTCGTCCACTGTCTGGGTGTCGCGGGTGAAGGAGTTTGTGTATCGGGTGCCGGATAGGATGTCTCAGCCGAGGGCGCCGCCTGGTGGCCGGCTGCCCGCTGACGAGTGGGTGATTTGGGAAGCGTACTGCTTGCGCTTTCCGATACACAAGTTTCCAGAGAAGTATTAGTTCCCAAGTTCAAGTTCAAGTATGTTTATTGAGATAAGCAATAAATACATCTCGAAGGGATAGAGTAGCTTAGGCTATTTCTACCCCCTATTAGTTCCCGTCTTGCGCACTCTGCTAAGCCGTGCGTGGGTCAGCTGCCACCGTGACCACGACGCCCCGCCCCCCGGTGCGGGGTGTCTCCCTCTAACGTTCGACTCTGTTTTCGCTGCCTCTCCTCTCTCTGCGGCCCATCACATCTACCGCGTTTGACTTTCTTCTCATCCTAACCATCAACGCATCTCCTTATGTCTGTCCTGGTGCAGTCATCGGGAGGGTTAACCCTTCATGCAAACTGCACCTATTCTCAAGAAGAAGAAGAGGGGCTAGGAGCCTTGCTAGCAGCCTCCCTTAGGGGGAAGTGTTTATGTAGTTGATATGACACTGAAAACAATAGGTCTTGAATCGGTAAGTAAGACAACCAAAATTAGAAAGGCGGAGTCAAAGAGCAAAGATTTCGACTCTACAGCCACACAGTAAATACATATATACACACAGGACGCTGAACACCGTAACCGGTTGCTGTACCTGGCCCCTGGCCTAGACCCCAACATAACAGTTACAGAAGGCGTTATGGAGCTTCCAAGCTACTAGGTGGGCGTGGTAGTGGGTTTAATGTCCAGTAGTGGAGTATGTGCTTTTAATACATACTCACACTTGCTTATACTTCACATTAATAGAAATAAACTATATTAAAATTGTTGAAGTGACATGAATTATTTGTATGTGAGGCGGCCTCATGTCAGGTGAGGTGAATGACGTCACAGGTAGTTGACCCATCAGGCCAAGCTAGTCAAGAGGCGCGGCGGGCAGTGTGGCACGGGCCGGCGTGGGGAGAGGTGCTGCTCAGCGCCCGCCTCATTGGTTTTACTAAATTAGTCACCTGGACAGTCCTGTGCATGAGGTTACCTGCGCCAGACTTAGAGGCAAGTTACTCTAGATGATTAGTTATTTTATCACATTGAATTCTGTTGGTAGAATAGTCTATATTTGCTGATTGTCTAAATAAGCATAGTTAAAAGATGTTAAGGCTTTAATTAAAATAATTTTATTAGCTATGGTTTACTCATTAGTTAAGATAATGATATTGAGTAATATACCTTTGTCTATTAAGACTTTTACCTATCTTAAGACTTTTGAGGAAACTTGATAGAGCAAAATTAAATTCTAAAACGACCGCTGTGTGATTAACAGTTCCACGAAAGCTCGAGTGTCAACTTCATAGTGAAATTGACCGCTTGACTAAATGCAGGTAGAAAAAAATGTAAAATTATTATAGTAGATAATTTCTTGCAGTTATAAGGCGTTTCTTGTGAACTATCAGATTTCAATCCTTGAAATACGGACCAAAGACTTATAATCTAGCAAGCGTCACACATCATTCCTCCCCCCCCCCACCACCCATCCTATGTGAATGAAACTAGCCATCCTGAGTCAGTGTCGTCCACGCTGCAGCCAACCCCAGAGACGCCTTAATTAACATTAACGCCAGTTCTGCTTACCAAAAATGGCCCACTAGATACTCAGATTAGTCGCCGAAGCTTCAGCGTTCAAGCAAGCTCGGCATCTCGCCCATTTAAAGTTTGAGAATAGGTTGAGGACGTTTTGTCCCCAAGGCCTCTAATCATTCGCTTTACCGGATGAAATTCATCCCACAAGTTCCAGCTATCCTGAGGGAAACTTCGGCCTTAATTAACATTAACGTCCAATTACCAAGTACTATATTGTCCAATATAAGTAAATATTAATCTATTTTTCTGTATAGGTCTTTAATTGTTGTTGAATGAAATTATTGCAAGTGAGTGTATTACAACCTGTCTCCCTCGTCTAATAAATAATAATATTATAGGTCGCATATCAAAAACTATTTTAGTGTTAAAATGTATGAACTGTTGTTGGTCAGTGTATGGACGAGCATTGACTGAGGACAATTTAAATGTGAAGCGTTCTTCACGTTCATGTTTGGCTGCCGGGTTAACGACCACTTGGCCGTTGTTGAGAACGTTCATGTTTGGCTGCCGGGTTAACGACCACTTGGCCGTTGTTGAGAACGTTCATGTTTGGCTGCCGGGTTAACGACCACTTGGCCGTTGTTGAGAACGTTCATGTTTGGCTGCCGGGTTAACGACCACTTGGCCGTTGTTGAGAACGTTCATGTTTGGCTGCCGGGTTAACGACCACATGGCCGTTGTTGAGAACGTTCATGTTTGGCTGCCGGGTTAACGACCACTTGACCGTTGTTGAGAACGTTCATGTTTGGCTGCCGGGTTAACGACCACTTGGTCGTTGTTGAGAACGTTCATGTTTGGCTGCCGGGTTAACGACCACTTGGCCGTTGTGTTGAGAACGGGCTGTGGACGAGTCAAGTCTGAGGTTGGGTTTAGCCATTCTGTGGTAAGTCAGCTTTATAGATGAACCAAATTCTGACCTGATATTGTCTTGCGGGATGTTTCTCAAACTTTACATAAAGATGTTCAATTTAGTATTTTGATCAATTTAGTATTTTGATGCATTTAATGTGTAATTACAGGTATGCACGAGGGTGCATCAGTACAACGGTACCGCAGGTATGGTCAACCAGACACAAGAAATTGGTCTTTTGAAATGCTACTGCAGGTATGGAGGGATTAAATTTACTCGGAAAAACTTCTTTCAAATCGTAGTTGGTCATTATGTAGTAAATACATATTCCCACACGAGTACAATAGGTAAAGAGAACACATACACCAGGCTCCAACCCGGCGCAGTTGTACACTGTACTACACAACAGTTGGGAAGGGTGACACTTACAGGTGGGCAATGGAATCGATCACATTCTTTAACACTATAACAATACTCCATAATCCATAAGTACCCACAATCATCTACCATCTGACCTACTAATTATGCTACTGACCTATGCACCTTCAGTTAGCCTGATCCGTTTACATAGCATTATTCTCGGAAACTCAACATTAAGAAATAAATGCACATTATAAGATAATATACTATACAACCAGAGGCTTAGACGTATGACGTCTGCTTCTCTGGGAAATCATAGTAGTAGTGACATGCCAACGGCCTGAACGGCCGAGAATGAGTTTTCAATATGGCAAGTCACTCCACCCTTCGTTCCACGAATAACAGTGGGCATATTTACAAGAAGTCCATACAGCTATACATAATCAAATATAATATATATATACAAAACCTCAAGGTACTTAAGCATATGCGTCAATGTGTGAATACATAGGGAAGTCCTTTTTTATATACAGTTGGTACATGTTACGACTCTGGGTTCTTTAGAGGGAAACCAGAGGTCAAAATTTGAGCTTATTGAGCTACCATAGGGTAAAAACGCATTGCGAGTGGCATTTGTCGTATCTTCCCTGCCAGTCGTAAGATTAGTCTTGTCTCTCGAAGAGTATTTAAAGATTGAGCTTGGGGTTGATTATTAAATAATAAAATAGGCACCAACTATGTTTACTAATACTGTCTAATCATTTGTAAAGTAAACCTGAGTAAACTTTGTATCGGGCGCCGGTATGATTAGTTGAACAGTCTGCCGGCAGCATTAGTCCATGGAGGAGGAGACGAGAGACTTGCTCGTTCTTCTCTGCTGGCTGGTTGTGGTGGAAGGAAGTGCCTCTCCTTCCTCTTATTTATTTATTTCTGTATCTTCGTCTGGTTAAGTCTTCTTTGCTATTTTATGGTTATATGTCTGGCATACCTATCGTTCTATGTGTAGAGTAGTATACCTGGGGTGTAGTAAGTGTATTTAAGTGTTTATCTTACCTGTTATGCTAACGGGGGTCCCAGTGTAAACACGTGGTCCCCTACCCTAAGCTGACTACCTCCAGTGTGTTATAGTAGAGCTTTACCCTAGCTTGTTTTCAGTGTAAACCTTGTATCCTGCCTAGGTGGACCAAGGCTTTTAACGTAAGATTGTGTGGTAAAGTTAGTATTAAATTGTTATTGGTGTGATTGTGTATGGGGGGTGTTAAGGGGTTAATAAATAAGTAAGTTTGAACAGAGTATCCCTTTTTCCTGTGTGGGAGTACAATAATCTATTCCTAGACTAACCGGGTTTAGTAGCAAGCATTTATTATTGTGGATATTTTACTTTGGGGGCCGGGCCTTTTAGTTCTCCCATTTTTTGATACCTCTGTATTCTACTTACCCTTACCCCTTAATAGTACCAGTTCCCCCATAGCAAGCCCACTATTTTTATAACAAGTGGTTGGCCAGTCCGGGAAGAACTGTATTATTGTAAAAAATTAGATCTTTGAATGCCAAAACTAAAAAATTCTTGTTTCCGCAGAACGGTTGTGTGCTAGCCTAGGGTCCAGCTCATCTGGCGTAGGACATTCATTGCACTGACTGGACACCCAGCTGGATCTCTTCACGATTAAGGTTAGTGTGGCCTTGTGTTAGGGGCCGTGCAAATTTTGTTTTTTTTTCCAATTTTAATTTTTAATTTTTTCTGTGGCTAGGAGCTAAAATTTTTAGTGATGTCATCTGAAATGCAGAGACTGGCAGAGGAGCCTTCATTGGTGGAAATAAAGAAACTTACCAAGTCTAATTTAGTATTGTTAGGCAAGGAATTTGGTCTAGAATTAAATGCCGCAAATAAAAAGTGGATCTTGTTGAATGAAATAGTACAACATTGTATCGATGAAGGACTATTGGCAGATGATACTCCTTTATGCCAGCCTAGCCAAGCAGAAAGTGCAGCTCATACAGAGAGAGAGTTAGCTCTAGAGTTAGCAAAAATAAAATTAGAGGAGCAAAGACTCAAAACCGAGGAGGCTAGAATTAGAGCGACTGCCCCTAGACCTCCACCTGCCGGGGATTCAAACCCCAGGCATTATGAGAAGAAGCATAACTTGCCTGAATTTTCAGAGTCGGATCCTGAAAGGTTTTTCAACCATTTTCAGAGATTGGCCCTGTCCATGACCTGGCCAAAGGAAGAGTGGGTGAAAATCCTACAGGGAAGACTCAGGGGTAAAGCCCAAGATATTTTTATTAATATGCCTGACGACGAGTGTTTTGAATATGATAAAGTCAGGGAACGAATTTTGAGGGCGTATGAAATTACTCCTGAAGCTCACCGCCAAGCTTATCGCAACCTTAGGCCTACACACAACCAACCGTTCACGGAATTCGCGACTGATCAAAGTAGGCTGTTTGATAAATGGATTCGCTCGGCTAAAGCCGAAACATACGAGGCATTAAAAGACCTAGTCTTAAAGGAACAATTTATAGATAGTATGCCAGACATGGTAGCTCAGTACTTAAGAGGAAGGGTAGAGTTAAATTCTAAAATAGGGGATTTGGCCAAGATGGCAGAAAACTACCAGTTGGCGGGCAAAAGGCCCAATAAAAATAATTTTACCCCACAGAGTAGCAAAACTTATACCCACAGCCAGTCCAGACCAGCTCATTCTAAACCTTTACCTAATGCACCTTCTGTTTCAGACATAACTAACCCTGTTAAATTGTTTAGCCTCACGACACTAAAGAGTGAACCGAAGGGTAATTCGGTTAGTAATGTCTCTTCTCCCCGACGTTTCTGTGGTCATTGTAAAAGTTCAACCCACAATATTAGCCGTTGTTGGCAACTGTACCCGGAAAAAAGACCCAATGCTCTCGTTGTGACACAGGGCTTGAGGCCTTCTGAAGGGTTAGGGAGTAAGACTTCCAACCCACAGTGGTTGGACCTGCTTACCCCATTCTTATCGAAAGGGAGACTACTTTTGTCTGAGGGTTCTTCCTGGAGGGACGTGGTGATCTTCCGAGACACCGGTGCCATCCAGACTTTAATTTTAGAGAGTGCTTTGCAAGGTGCCAATACTCTCGACACTGGAGAGGTGGTACTGGTCGAGGGTGTCACTAGTGATACTCGAGCAGTACCCCTCCGTAAGGTTACCCTGGAATCTGATTTCCACAAGGGTATTTGTACAGTCGGAGTCACTTCGTACCTACCTTTCCCTAATGTTGATGTAATATTGGGTAATGATTTAGCCGGGGATAAGGTAGGGGACTCCAGACTGCCTGTTATGTTGCCTACCCCAAAGGTTTGCCTGGATTCACCCACCGCAGAGGATAATGTTGTGTACCCTGCGTGCGTGGTGACTAGGTCTATGGGACTTAAATGTAAGGGCAGCCCTGTGCTTGCCAAGGTGGTAAATCCCAAGGACACGAGGGACCTTCCGAGTGGTGAAAGCCCAGTGGACCTTGCGGACACATTCATGGCCCGACTCGATGACGGGGCCGAGGACATTGTGGAGAGCCTGCCACCGCCGCCTACCGAGAGTAGTGGGGAGGTGGAGGAGAACACTGTTGAGCCTCGGCCAATGGCATCTGACCAAGGCCTGGATGCCTCCTTGAGTGAGTTACAAAAAGCTGACCCCAGTCTTGCAGATTGTCACGAGACAGCCGTCTCTAGGGAGGAAATTGTAGACGCAGCAACTGGGTACTACTACAATGATCGGATTTTGATGAGAAAATGGAGACCTCAGAGTGCTCCCTTGTCAAATGAGTGGGAGGTAGTCCACCAGGTTATGTTGCCGACCTGCTATAGAGAAGAGTTTTGTCAGCTGCCCATGATGATCCTATGGGGGGACATCAAGGCATTAATATTACCTATCACAAAATCTGCAAGTATTTTTTCTGGCCCAAGCTGAAAAGCGATGTGGCAAAATTTTGTAATGCATGTATTGCTTGTCAACTTGTTGGGAAACCAAACCAGACTCCACCTAAAGCTCCTCTTAAGCCTATTGTCGTGCCGGAGGAACCATTTTCTCATGTGGTAATGGACTGTGTTGGTCCATTACCTAGAACTAAGTCTGGTAATATTTACCTAATTACGATGATGTGTATCACGACTCGTTACCCAGAGGCTTTTGCTGTAAGGAACATCCGAGCAAAGACTGTTGTTGCTCGTATGTTGCAATTTTTTTCCACTTTTGGACTGCCTCGGGTTGTGCAGACTGACAATGGTACTAACTTTAAGTCTGATATTTTTGAACAATTTTGTAAGGACCATGGAATAACTCATAAGGTTTCCAGCCCATACCATCCACAGAGTCAGGGGGTCATTGAAAGGTTCCATCTAACTCTGAAGCAGATGTTGAAGACATCGTGCGAGAGTTCCCATACCTTCTGGGACGAGAACTTGCCGTATGTTTTGTTTGCTGCTAGGGAGGGGTTGCAAAGTTCACTGGGTTGTTCTCCTTTTGAGTTAGTCTTTGGCCATAAAGTTCGTGGACCCTTGCAAATGTTACAGGAGAATCTGTTAGGGAACGTAACGTTAACCGAAGGTTCGGCTTTCTTTGCGCAACACCACCAGAGACTCAAGGACTGCAAGGCTGCGGCACTAAAGTATCTTGGGAAGGCCCAAGAGAATATGAAAGAACGGAACGATGCCAAGGCTAAGTTGCGGGTATTTCAGCCCGGTGACCCTGTCCTGGTACTAAAGCCTCGACTGGGGAGCACTATGTCCCACAAGTACGAGGGCCCCTACATTGTGACAGAGAAGACTGGGGACCTCACGTACAAAGTGAGACACTCTGATAAGCGTAAACAGGTAATGCTCGTACACGTGAATCGGCTGAAGAAGTTCCAGGGCCCCAGGCCCATTGCACTAACCAATGTTTCCATTTCCAGTGAGGGAGGGGATGATTGTTCTGGGGACCCAACTAATCTCATTCTCAATAATTCTAGTTCTGTGAATGCTGTGGAGGAGGGACTGTCCCATTTGCAGATGTCCCAACGTGACGAGGTGCAGTCGTTGCTTGACGAATTCTCCAGTCTGTTCGGGGAGGTCCCGACCCAGACTGATGCCATTTACCATGATGTCGAGTTGACGGACTACACCCCCATTCGCCTTCAACCCTATCGGATGAGTCCGGAAAAGAAGGCCATCGTCCGTAAGGAGGTCGACTTCTTGCTCCAGCACGGCCTCATCAGGCCGAGCCAGGGCTCTTGGTGCTCGCCCTGCCTTTTGGTCCCCAAACCAGATGGCTCCTGGCGATTATGCACCGATTATCGGCAGCTCAACAAGGTGACCATAGTGGACGCCTATCCGTTGCCACGTCTCGAGGACTGTATCGACGAAATCGGGAACGCCACGTATGTATCTAAATTCGATCTCTCGAGAGGGTACTATCAAATCCCTCTCACTGAACGTGCTAAACAACTAACGGCGTTTGTGACACCCGAGGGTGTGTTTGAGTATCAAGTGCTACCATTCGGCTTGCGTAATGCCCCTGCCACGTTCCAGAGGCTAATGAACTCTTTGCTCGCTAATGTGCCAAATTGTCGGGCGTATTTAGATGATATTGTGCTCTTTGATATTAATTGGGCTGACCACATAGCTAGGTTACGCCAGTTGTTCACAGTGTTGAAACATGCAAATCTAACCTTAAATGCTAAAAAGTGTCATTTTGGCCAAGGCACAGTGACGTACCTCGGTTATGAAGTGGGCCAAGGAAAAGTGTTACCTCGACAAGACAAAATCAGTGCTATTCTGGACTATCCAGTGCTCAGGTCTAAAAAGGACATTCAACGATTTATCGGTATGTGTGCGTACTACCGACGCTTTTGTCAGAACTTTTCCAGTGTGGCCACTCCTCTCACAGATTTGTTGCGGAAGGCCGTTAAATTTAAGTGGTCATCGGACTGTGCAGAGGCATTTAAAAACTTGAAATTGATCTTAGCTTCCGCCCCAGTGCTTGCTAGTCCAAGGTTCGACCGTCCGTTTAAAATTCAAGTTGACGCGTCTGACTCGGGTGCTGGTGCAGTGTTGTTGCAAACTGGGGATGATAAAGTGGAACACCCAGTATATTATTACTCTGTGAAATTTGACAAGGCGCAGCGCAATTATTCGGTGATAGAAAAAGAGGCGTTGGCGCTAGTGCTAACTTGCAAAAAGTTCGAAGTGTACCTCACAGGTAATATAGTGGAAGTGTACACGGACCATAACCCATTAGTTTTCATGAATCAGATGAAGCAGAAAAATAAACGCATCCTCAGGTGGGCATTGTACCTACAGGACTTTAATCTATCTATTATCCACCTACCGGGCCGGCTCAACGTGATAGCCGACGCTCTGTCCCGCTTGCCTGAGTAACATTCATCTGAGCCGCAGGAAGCCATACCAAATGTCATGCTTTAGTTATTTTTTTTTTAGGTTCTCCTGTGACATTAAATATCCCGTGTCCAATTTATTTACTTCCTTTTTTTTTTTTTTTGTTTTGTGTATGTTTTTTCTTTCAGAGAATTCCCTTGTATTTTTTTTTTTCAGAGAAATTGTTGTTTGGTTGATTTTCTATTATGTCATGGATTTCCATTTTATTCTGTATACTCTTACAAAAAATATGACTACTATTCTAGTAGTCACATTTTTTTTTCTCTGAAGGGGGGAGGAGTGTTACGACTCTGGGTTCTTTAGAGGGAAACCAGAGGTCAAAATTTGAGCTTATTGAGCTACCATAGAGTAAAAACGCATTGCGAGTGGCATTTGTCGTATCTTCCCTGCCAGTCGTAAGATTAGTCTTGTCTCTCGAAGAGTATTTAAAGATTGAGCTTGGGGTTGATTATTAAATAATAAAATAGGCACCAACTATGTTTACTAATACTGTCTAATCATTTGTAAAGTAAACCTGAGTAAACTTTGTATCGGGCGCCGGTATGATTAGTTGAACAGTCTGCCGGCAGCATAGTCCACGGAGGAGGAGACGAGAGACTGCTCGTTCTTCTCTGCTGGCTGGTTGTGGTGGAAGGAAGTGCCTCTCCTTCCTCTTATTATTTATTTCTGTATCTTCGTCTGGTTAAGTCTTCTTTGCTATTTTTATGGTTATATGTCTGGCATACCTATCGTTCTATGTGTAGAGTAGTATACCTGGGGTGTAGTAAGTGTATTTAAGTGTTTATCTTACCTGTTATGCTAACGGGGGTCCCAGTGTAAACACGTGGTCCCCTACCCTAAGCTGACTACCTCCAGTGTTTTATAGTAGAGCTTTACCCTAGCTTGCTTTCAGTGTAAACCTTGTATCCTGCCTAAGTGGACCAAGGCTTTTAACGTAAGATTGTGTGGTAAAGTTAGTATTAAATTGTTATTGGTGTGATTGTGTATGGGGGGTGTTAAGGGGTTAATAAATAAGTAAGTTTGAACAGAGTATCCCTTTTTCCTGTGTGGGAGTACAATAATCTATTCCTAGACTAACCGGGTTTAGTAGCAAGCATTTATTATTGTGGATATTTTACTTTGGGGGCCGGGCCTTTTAGTTCTCCCATTTTTTGATACCTCTGTATTCTACTTACCCTTACCCCTTAATAGTACCAGTCCCCCATAGCAAGCCCACTATTTTTTATAACAGTACACCTGCTGGAGAGTTTACCTAGGGTCAGGGGGAGAGGGAGATAATGGAAGTTCCAGCAGTTACGCGGTCACCGCTATGGCTTATAACCTATATACATACCTTCATATGTGGTGTTGAACCTAAACTTTTTATTCTGTACAATAATATTTCTACAAGATTAAGCTAAAGAAAAATAAGTGGAGCTTATGACCTCCACAGACACAGCACCATATTTACATGACGTATGTGGGGTCATAACATCCCTCTATCGCAAGAAAATGGGTACAACGAGACGAGGGTGTACACATTCTCCAGCCACGGACAGCAAAAGAAATTTATGAACATAGGTATGCGCTACAAGAAAACCATTACCATGTGCTGCACCCCATGTAGTGCAT
>WNGS01004808.1:36036-47053 GCA_020271785.1 Procambarus virginalis
ATCTGGGAAGGAGTCGAACCCAAATCCAACTCGTACGCAGAGTGGGGAAAGGAAAACCCCACTCCTTGTAACAGTAAGCCCCCGCTCGGAGGGCCTGAAAACCCAGGTGGGGTCCAACGGGGCCCAAGACCCCCAAGTGAGCTCCTCCCCAACCCCGGGACCTCCATGTCAGGCCCCGGGGGCAAGTCGTCCTCCAAAGCCCCTGCCTCACAAGAAAAGGCCGGGGTGGCCAAAAGAGCAGGAAGAGAGTGGGCCCACTGGTCAGACCCCGGAGCTATGGCTGGAGGAACAGACTCGAATGCCTCCATCGCCACCCCGGAAGGGGCAACCCCTGAAACCGCCCGAGTCTCAGAAACCTCTAAACACTGCCCCGACCCCGAAGCCATCATACACTTAGAAGCCAGAAGCAGGGATGGGGGGGGGGAAACAAATGAACCACATCAGGGAAAGAACGAGGGGATGCGGAATGAACCAAGGCCGACGCGACCAACACCCCCAAGTCCGGGTCCCTATCAGCAAAGCAGGGCAGCCTCAGGGCATCCGGGGAAGCAACCAACCTAGCACGTTGCAACAACCTAAATCTATCCTGCAACGCACGAGCCACCTGCACCCGAATAATGTCATCAGTAGATTGGGTGAATTGAGTCACAAACAAGCAACAAAGCTCGCAGGACTCAAGGTCGAAGTTGCCACCGACCCAACAGGCAGCATGGCAGAGGCAAAAACATTGAGCGTCCCCCTGAGACAAAGGGACAAAGCATCCCTCAAACTCGCACAAAGTGAGGGGGGGGGGGACTCAGGGGGTCAAATCCATCTAACCCGAGTGCCCCTGTGGGGTTTCCCAGGGCCCAATGGCCTATAGAAACTCACATGTGGTTGGAAGCATTTTATGTCTGCCATCTACCGAGTTAGGCACCCAGAAAGGTAGGTGTCCCGAAATAGACCCCAACTGGTGAAGCATTGCTACCGAAAACCACACTGTTAAGCAGAACTCCCCAATCTGACAACAAGCAAACAAGCATGACGTCACATCCACTGCCGCGTCGCCTGTCCGGGCAGCTGCCCCATCCCTGGGAGGGGAAAGGAGAAGCCCCATACCCCACACCGGCTACCCAACCCAAGTTTTGAGGCCGATGTGTTGTGTAGTGGTCGTTCGACTCTGGCTCCAGTCTCTGAGAAGTACTGTGCCTGGTGGTGCTGTTCTGCTGTGTGGTGGTGTGCAGGCCAGGCGTAACTTCTGAAGTACTGGGACTGCATGCACCTAGGGCCATCTTCCCTAGGTGCCCTGTAAGTACTGCCCTTGCGGCTTGGGGTTCTCTTCCACAAGTTGTTCGGGAACTACCTCTTTAAAGATCTTTTGCAGCTCAGTAATTGCCTGCCCTTGGGGTCAGCTGAGGTTTTCTTGGCCGCTGTTTGACCTTGGGTAGTAGGTAGTATCGTCGATGGTAGGGGTGCAAGGTACTATGCAACTTGTCTAATAATATCACTGGGGCCGAATCTGTTCCCTTGGAGACGTTGTACTTTTGTGGGGGTTTTCTTTTCTTTTTTCTTTTTGCCTGGTGGGGGGTCTGCCCCTTGGTCATAGTTCACCCTCTGTTATACTGGTGGTCCCCCACTAGGGCCCCTGTGATTGTACACGTTGCAGGGGTTCAGCTTTATTTGTTTTCTTGGTAGTTTGGGCACTGGTTAGCAGTACCATACCTGGGCTTCCTTAGCAGTCCGCCTAAGGGCTCACTGGTCTGAAAGATGTGTCCTCTGGGTCCCATCTCGCTTCGTGCGAGTTTGAAGGTTGCTGTGTCCCCTTGTCTCAGGGTGACACTCACCGTTCTTGTCTCAATTCAATTCAACTCCATTCAAATTGACTGATGCTACGGTCTAATACATACATATCAGCCCTGTATAGCTCCGGGAAACAGGAGGGGCTCTCCACAGAAAAAAAATATACACAAATTTTAAGTGTAGAGATATGACAACATAACTCACTTCTCAACAGCAAGTGTGAGGACTTGTGAAGAATCCAGGAGAAAAGTGTTTATAACTTGCAGTGCTGCCATTCTTACTGAGGGAGAGGGGTCCTTCAACACACTTGTCATTAGAGAGGGGCTTTGACACATTAAAGGAGGCCAATAGCTGAACTTGTGCTGTTTTCCAACTTTCTGTATAAGAAAAATAACAAAATCATTAACCAGTAAGATGATGAGTCTGTTGATTTCTAGAAAAAGTTGATGCAGAGAACTGTGAGCTTGGTGAAACACACAACTCTGTTTCAATGAAAATATAAGACTGACAATCTTTACCAATAAAATTCCAAGTGTCATGTGACGTAAATATCTAACTTTACCGAGGGCCACCATCTACGGTATATTGAACTTGACGAGGACCACAAGAAATTACTTTGTTAAACGTGCCCTCCCCCCCCTTCCCCGATTATTTCTCCGAATTTTTTCACATACTTAACTCAATATTTAACCGAAGTACAGGCATACCTCAGTTTAAGAGTTAATTGGTTCCTGGAGATGCCTCGTATTCCGAAAACTCGTATTCTGAAGCGAATTTCCCCATAAGAAATAATGGGAAATGAATTAATCCGTTCCTGACTACCCCAGAAACCCCATATCAAACTAAATTTTTATACCTAATTCATCTAAATAAACCTACAAAACTATGTTCAAGTTATTACTTACCTTGCTGATGAATGCTGTAGGCGTATGGAAGATGGTGAGGAGGGGGGAGGAGGAGAGGAGTTACTGTTTGGAAGGGGAGTCCCTTTCCATTATCACATCAGGCAGTGAGGACTTCACTGGTATGCACACACTGGCACATTTTGCCTGCATACCACTAGGACTTGCTTGTCTTACTAAGAATTTCTCTAAAGACACTTGTTTTTCCCTACATTTTAACACTTGTCTGTAGTAACATCACATTATCATTTAAAAGGTCAATGCAACGGCCTGCTACAGCTTTATCTGGGTGAGTTTTTTCAACAAAACTTTGCAGTTCTTCCCATACTTCACACATTTTCTTAATCAAGGAGGGACATCCTCTACTGCCTCTACTCACAGCTATTTTCTTAGGTTGAACCTTATCAATGGCTTTCTTGAGACCCATGGTGAGATATATAATAACAAACTGTATAGTCAAATGACCAAAAATCCAACAAAACACTGAAAATCCAGGTGAAGAATTGATGTGGGATAGTCACTGGGCGCGAGACAATGGTAAACTGAGGGGCGGAGGGGCGGAGGGGCGACGATCGCCGATCGACCACGCGCTAGGTCGGCCTGTACGCGTATCAACAAACTCGCGTCCCGAGGTAACCCTCGCGTTCCGAGACATAATTTCGAGGAAATCCTGCTCGTCTCCGAAAAACTCGCATACAGGGACACTCGCATTCCGAGGTACCACTGTACTGTTTTNTGAAGATCGAACACCACTGACGGTTATCTCTGAATTCTGCAATTTTTCACATTTAATTACATAGTGATGCAAATTATGTTAATAGTTCTATTGACAGTTTAAATTAATCAAGTCACATCAGTAGGTAGTGCAGAGTTTCCAAGGATACTTTTTGCCACGCTGAGCCTAGCAGAGGTAACATCTAGAAATGTACTAACCTTATTGGATGGTCCATAGCTGTGTGGTCCTTCCTGCATAATATGATGCTTACATTTGTGAGTTGATCAACAGAGGATTGGTGTTTAAAAAATTCTTATACATGTGATATTCCAAAACATTGTCCAATTTGTATTATATATACTATATATTAATACTAAAGCACCATTGTCTGGATGGTGCATAATTACTTTCAGTGCTAAGAGGTCTAGTTTCCCAGTGGGCCACTTCGAGAGGCTCTGCACTACTCAACGCTGCACAGTAGTCAAAGTAATAAGTCATGAGCATAAGAAAAGCACAAGCAAATCAAGGACACATTAAGAAGTACCTGCATTTGGCACAATTGATACATGTCACCTCAATCCACAACAACATGAGGGCAAAAACACTGGCATCCCAGTGCTACGTATTTGACCTTGAAGGCAAACAACAATTATTTTCATCACAATGAGTATCTAATAATAGTGTTTTATTTTATTTTCGTATTTTACAGTGTTGCAAGAGACCGTTTTTTTCAGAAAAATGTATTTCTTAGTCTTTCATTTAACTCCTTATTTAGCTTGACGTAAAGTTCAAGGTTGTGGGGTAAGCTGTCAAAGTGTGCAGCACAATCAGAGCCTGCTGCTGGGACTCGGTAAGGGCATCGTAACTCAGAAGTTTCTTCCACCTTTGGTGAGCTTTCAGAGCGTGTCCAGTCCTCTCAGGAGGAAGGGAATGGTAAGCCTTTCTAAGTAAGGGTGTTGCCATGTCTTGGTGTAGCTGTAATAGTTCACACAATAATCCTGCATCTTCCAATGTGAGGTGAGTTGACAGCTGGCAGATGCCTTGACAGATCTGAAAAATGGCAACACACAATTTACAACACGTTATAAGTTATTATCGGCATGTAACTGGTCAAAGATATAAGGATATAACTGTATTGTATTATGATGGAGAATAGAAAATCTACACTTTGTATAACAAAAAATTCAATGAAACGGAACAATTTCAAAACTTTAATTTCACACATAAAATCATACTAAACATGATATATGTTTAATGAGACAATCAATTTGTGATTCTGAGGATCTCTCCCGCTAGTTCATTTAACCATTACCATAGTATGAGTACACTGCAATACACCTTCTTATTGCCCAATTGACTCACTCGAGTGTTCATGAGACACCAATAACCTCTCTAACTGTAAGAGTTAAACTAGGAAAACTAGCCTACCTTTTGAAACAATAGAAAAGAATTTTAGTGTATCAAAATAGATGAAAAAAAACTAAATGTACCTAATGAAACAGCATTTTATGGGGAAAGCCCCTTCGGCTCCCAGGAGCTAACCTGGCTGATATGAATGTATTAGACCCTGGCATCAGTCAATGCACATGGAGTTCTAGTCGTACCGGAGACCACGAGCCAGAACCTGGCCCCCCTCAGAGAGGCACAAGGAGCAATTGCCTATAGAAACCCCCGTGTGGTTGGAAGCATTCCATATCTACCATCGACTGGGTCTGGCACCCAGACCCAGTCAATGGGGCTCTTACCAGAAAGGTAAGAGCCCCCAAACAAATCCCTATTCTGGTTAAAATATTCCTACTTAAAGTCGAACTAGTGGACAGAACTCCCCAAATGAAAACGAGCAAACGAGCATGATGTCACTATATCACCACACAGCTGTCTGCACGGTGATGGAAGGGGAGCCCTAGACCTTCATGCCGGCAATCCACCCTGCAGTTCTGAGGCTGGATGTCAAAACTGTGAAAAAAGAAAAACAACCAACTGGAGGGAGGGAGGGTTGCCCAGAAGCCTCCAGGTCTCACTCAGAAAATGGCATTTCATTACATTCAAAGCTGGTTTTCATGAGGGGTGGGGATCCTTCGGCTCCCTGGAGCTTTTTACCCAAAGACAAAAACAAGCGGGACTTACCCGAGAGGAGAGCATGAAGCTCCCTGACTCAACCCCCAGACGCCAATGCCAGCAGGAAAAAGAGCCTTGGAGAAACAATCGAACCGAAGGGGCCAATACAAACCGAGGAGAAAAAGAGATAAGAGAGCACCTGGTTCAAAGACCAGGACGGCTCAGGCAGCGCATGAGCAGGCCTGAGGTGAAACAACACATGAGACATCTTGCAAAACGATGCAGAAGTAACATCAATGCCAAACGCAAACTGGAGCAGCTCTGCCAGTGCCACACGATACAAGGCAAAAGTATTCAGCATAAGATGACGGTCCCGAAACAATCACGAGAGAATTGACAAGACAATCCTATTGGAAACTGAAGTCAACCAACGAAGGGACAAGAAGAAACAAAAGGACCACCAGAACCTGGTCCTTCATACTGCCACCGAGACGAAGCACGCAGGTGGGACATCATCAAAGAAGCCACATTCTCAACATACAAGTGGAGATGGACTCGAATCAGAAAGACCAGACGCGAAGACTCTAGAGAAGATTGAACCAGCCACATAACAAACCGGACCTGTCTACTGAAAAAGGCGGAGTCGCGGGAAGATCCCAGAGCCAGCCAACAAGGAGTCAAGAGGACTACTCTTCCCTGGTAAGTCTCCAAGCAAGCTAGGACCTGGAGCAACAGCTGAACCAGGGGAAAGAGGTACAGGTAACCCCACCTCGACCAGTCCTGCCGCAAGGCATCTACCCCGACGGTGCCTCACTGTCAGAGAAGGGCGCCACATATAACAGCAGACGCCTCGACTCCATAAAGTGAAAAGGTCCACTTCCGGGGGCCCCTACATCCAGCAGAATGGACGAGTCAGCATCGACCGTCCATTCCATGGACAGAGGAATGAACTGTGACAGGCCGTCCGTCAGGACGTTGGACACCCCACGAACGCGAGCGGCCAGGAAAGCCAAACCCCGAGAACTCAGCAGACGAGTCACGAGACGAGAAACCGGCTGCTGCATAGGTAGGCGAGCTGTGCAGTACCTTGTGCCCCTAGCAGCAAATGATACCACTTCCTACCCAAGGTTAAACAGAAGCCACGAAAACCCCAGCCGGCCCCGCGGGAGGGGTAAAAGCTGAGCGGCAAAGACCCCCATGGAAGCGGTTTCCGAAAGTTCTATAGAGGAGAACCCTAGAATCGAAGGGTAGTACTTACAGGGCGGCTTGGGTAGCCAGTGGGGGGGTCTGCGGCTCCTGCCTCCCTCTCCTGGAAAAAAGGGATGCTGCACGGACAGGCGGCACGGACAGGTGTGACGTTTGCTTGTTTCCTTAATTTGTAGAGTGAGTTTTGCCTACCTGTGGCAATTTCTTACCAAGTGGGGGTTTGTTTTGTCATACCTACCTTACTGGGTGCCAACCCAGGTCGATGGCAAACATGGAATGCCCCCAACCACATATGTTTTTCTGCACATAGGCAAACATGGAATGCCCCCAAATGCCCCAACCCCTATCTGGTTGGGGCATTGCTATAGGCCATTGCATTCTATAGGCCATTGCTCCCTTGCCTCTCTGAGGGGGGCCAGGTTCTGGCTTGTGGTCCCCGGTAGGCTGAACTCCAATTGACTGATGCCCCAGTTTAATATAATACTGATAGCTTGAGGGAGCCATAGGGGCTCCCCACAGAAAATATATTAAGAGATAGTTAGAACTGAAAATCCATCGGCACTGATTATCTTTACCAAAGCTCTTATCATGGGTACACTGTTCTACAAATATTTGAATTTTTCACGATTTTATGGTATGTTTCATAAGAAATTTAAGTGATATATAATAACATTTATTAATAAATTATTTACTTACACAGCACCACTAGAAAAATATCCAGACTGATAGATACAAAACAAATCATTTAGCTGCATCCTCTCCAAACCTTTTAACAGGAGATAATTGTGAAAAATAATATAATCACACCATTAATTCAGGATTGTGAAGTGTTCACTTAAATCTTCCTGGTTACCTGGTTGATGGGGTTCTGGGAGTTCTTCTACTCCCCAAGCCCGGCCTGAGGCCAGGCTTGACTTGTGAGAGTTTGGTCCACCAGGCTGTTGCTTGGAGCGGCCCGCAGGCCCACATACCCACCACAGTCCGGTTGGTCCAGCACTCCTTGGAGGAATAAATCTAGTTTCCTCTTGAAGATGTCCACGGTTGCTCCGGCAATATTTCTTATGCTCGCTGGGAGGGTGTTGAACAACCGTGGACCTCTGATATTTATACAGTGTTCTCTGATTGTGCCTATGGCACCTCTGCTCTTCACTGGACCTCTGATGTTTATACAGTGTTCTCTGATTGTGCCTATGGCACCCCTGCTCTTCACTGGTTCTATTCTGCATTTTCTTCCATATCGTTCACTCCAGTACGTTGTTATTTTACTGTGTAGATTTGGTACTTGGCCCTCCAGTATCTTCAAGGTGTATATTATCTGATATCTCTCTCGTCTTCTTTCTAGTGAGTACATTTGGAGGGCTTTGAGACGATCCCAATAATTTAGGTGCTTTATCGCGTCTATGCGTGCTGTATATGTTCTCTATATTCCCTCTATTTCAGCAATCTCTCCTGCTCTGAAGGGGGAAGTGAGTACTGAGCAGTACTCAAGACGGGACAACACAAGTGACTTGAAGAGTACAACCATTGTGATGGGATCCCTGGATTTGAAAGTTCTCGTAATCCATCTGATCATTTTTCTGGCTGTCGCAATATTTGCTTGGTTATGCTCCCTAAACGTTAGGTCGTCAGACATCATTATTCCCAAATCCTTTACATGCTGTTTTCCTACTATGGGCACATTTGATTGTGTTTTGTACCCTGTATTATGTTTAAGGTCCTCATTTTTACCGTACCTGAGTACCTGGAATTTATCAGTTAAACATCATGTTATTTTCTGATGCCCAGTCAAAAACTTTATTAATATCAGCTTGAAGTTTTTCAATGTCTTCAGCCGAGGTAATTTTCATACTGATTTTTGTGTCATCTGCAAAGGATGATACGAAGCTGTGACTTGAATTTTTGTCTATATCTGATATGAGAATAAGGAAAAGCAGCGGTGCAAGGACTGTACCCTGAAGTACAGAGCTTTTAAATGCACTTGGACTAGATTTTATATGGTTGACCGTTACTTGCTGAGTCCTGTTTGACAGAAAACTGAGTATCCGGCGTCCTACTTTACCGGTTATTCCCATTGACTTCATTTTGTGTGCTATCACGCCATGGTCACATTTATCAAAAGTCTTTGCGAAGTCTGTGTATATCACATCAGCATTCTGTTTTTCTTCTTAATGCCTCAGTGACTTTGTCATAGTGCTCAAGTAGCTGTGAGAGGCACGATCTTCCCGCTCGAAATCCATGTTGGCCTGGGTTGTGAAGGTCATTGATCTCCATGAAATTGGTGACCTGACTCCTAATCACTCTCTCAAATACTTTTATTATGTGCGATGTCAGTGCAACTGGTCTATAATTCTTTGCCAATGCTTTGTTCCCTCCCTTATATCCTCCCTTATATATCCTCCCTTATGTATATCTCCCTCCCTTCAGTCTTAAAATGTTGAACCAGCAAATATATACAGAAATAGTTGCCATATATCCTTATAAGCCTCATTATACAAACCTGATTAATGAGTTCATCTCTGTGTCGTATCTCTTGATAGTCAATAATATTCTGGGCATTATCAAGTCCATGAAGCAGCACACGCCATATTCCATATAATCAGGTCCAAACTCCTCTCGTGATCCGAGGCCACATATGGCACTACAGGCCTGAATTCGGACCTTATAATTCTTGAAGCTCTCCACTAAGCTGCCAAGAGTAGTGAGAACTTGACTCTGTGAAAAATATACCAAATGAGTTAAATTAGAAAACAGAAGAAGAAAAAGAGAAAAACAGTGATACCTCCATTTTCAAATTTAATCTGTTCCAGGAGATGGTTCGTAAACCGAAAATTTGTAAACTGAAACAAATTTTCCCATAAAAATAATGTAAATTGAATTAATCCATTCCAAACATCCAAAAATATTAACTTAAAAATATTTTATACAGCATACTACTAATATTTCTCATACACAAAACAATCAGGTATAAATGTAAACCATAGAGTAAGTGAACATTTAACTGCACTTTACTTTTACTGGGAACTCTTGTTGGTGTATGGGAGACAAGGTTGAGGGAGGGGGGGGGGGAGGGAGGAGTGGTGTTGGTGTATGGGGGAGGGGAGGGAGGGAGGGAAGGAGGAGGTGAGACCGTTCCTGCTCGTCTTGAACACTTTCATATCTGCATCACTGGTTCCAGATTTTCTTTTGACACATTTCACTGCCTCTTATGTGGCAGCCAGTCAAAACTAGTCACAACACGTCAGTCATGCATTCAGTCAAGATCAGTCACAGGCAGTCATAACCAAAGCAGTCAAGCATTCACAGCTGTGGTGGCAACCAGTTCGCATTTACAGTCAGTCACGCATTTACAGTCAATCAGCCATTCACAGCCAATCAGGCTTTCCACAGTCGCAACCAGTCAGTCAGTAAATAAAAAGAGTTTAATGAAAGGCGCCCAGGGAGTCTACCTCCCGATCCAACAGCTGGTAGCAAGGAAGCCCAGCATATTAATAACTTCCAAATGGCTGGGAGCGGTACAGTTGGGGGATCTGGTGTGGGGATGAGGGGATGGAGGTAGCAGGGATGGTGCGAGATGGGGGGGATGGAGGTAGTGGGAGGGTCCGGTGTGTGGGATGAGGGATCTTGGGGGAGGGACTGGGAGTGACCAGCTCCTGTGTTAGTCCTATTTGAAGCTCAGCCACTCACGCCACAGCCTCTGCTACCCACCCACTCTCCCAATTATCCTGCTACTCACTCTGCCCACCCACACTCTCCTGATGCCCGGCTACCAAACCACTCTGTGCCCACCCTGCCACCCATCTCCTTAAGTCTACCATCAGCCATCCACCACTTAGTCTACCATCTGCCACCCACTGGGTCCTGCTGCCTGCACGCCCACCCATTATGCCCACTCTGCCAACCATCTCACTACTGCCCGCCTGCACACACTGACAGCCCACCCACTATGCCCATCTGCCAACCATCTCACTACTGCCCGCCTGTACACACTGACACCTGCCCGACCACTGCTGCCCACCTATCCCACCCACATTGCCGCCCGCCCTGCTACTCATCCATCCACTCACTCTCACCTGCCCACCCCTTGCCCTCCACATGTTCTTCCCTTACATGATTCTAGACTGGTGTCTCTGAAAATTTTCTTACCTGTCCCACTCTCACTTGCCATCCATCCGTTCCACCACCATCTATCCATCCAGTCCCCTCACCATCCATCCACCATTCCCCCCACCATCCATCCATCCAGTCCCCCTCTACCATTCACACCATCGAGTCCCTGCCACCATCCATCCAGTCCCCGACACCATTAATCCAGTTCCTCCCACCATCCATGCCATCCAGTTTTCCCCACCATCCATCC
>WNGS01004808.1:47153-61394 GCA_020271785.1 Procambarus virginalis
GGAACCTGTACCACCTGTCGAACGACGGTTGAGAGGTGGGACCAAAGAGCTAAAGCTCAACCCCCGCAAGCACAACGAGGCGAGTACATACAATGTAAATGTAAAGTACAAGTTGCCGACCAGTGGGCAGAGCACCACACCGGCTAGGCAAAGAAGGCACTAAACTGCATCAAAAGGCCCACCTCGACAGCAAACCCCAAAGGCCCAGCACAACAACATGTGCCTAGACCCAAAAAGAGCAGTCTGCAAGCCAGGAAGACCCCGGAACCCCAGAAGGCAGAACCAGGTCACATGAGGAAACAAAGCCCCCTGAACCCACAAAAAGGGGGCCAAGAGGAAGAAACCTCTGGAACGAAACCAAAGAACCCAAAGGAACCCAGAATCGAACCAGGGGGAAGCCAAACCACCACAATTGCCGGCGGAGAACACCACAAAGGCAAGCGCAGCCCCCCTACAGAACCCTCTGGGAAACAGTCAGAACAGACCGAAAACCGAGGGACAAGGTGTGGGAGCAAGCCTAACAGCCAGAAACACTGAGCCCAAACCCATGGCCCAGAAGCCCGGTGGAAATAAACACCCAAAGGAACAATAACGGCAGAAAAACCAGAAAAGCAAAAAAACGACAACAGGAGAAGAAAACCCCCTGAAAAAAGGGTGAAAACTCACCCCAGACGCTCGCTCGCACACCCAGGCGTATGTAAACAAACCGCAACGCCGCCCTGGTGGCCACGCCGGGAAACAGGCAGACGAAAATGGCCGCCAGCAGGGGCTGTGCTGGACGCTAAGAGACAAAACACGCCAGCAAAAGTGGGAAGCAAGCAGACTGGATGGGCTAAAAACTCCGCCCAAAAGCAGAAAAACCCCGGCAGGGGCAAACCGCCCCAGAACTGCTAGCAGGCATCCCCCACAGCCCCGGGAACCAGCAACAGAGGCCCCGGGGCAGAGCCGTCCTCCAAGCCCTCCGCCCTTAAAGAAAAGAAAGAGTCCATGGGAAGGCAGCAAGAAACGGGCCGCTGGTAAGCCCCAGAAGCCTTGGCTGGAGGAACAGGCTCTAAAACCTCCGTCCCCCACCCGAATGGGGCAGCCCCCGAAAACCGCCCGAGCCTCTGCCCCAACTAAACCCCGCCCCGACCCCGAAACCCGCAGACAGTCCGGAACCGGGAACAGGGAGGGAGGAGGGCGAACAGCACCTAACCAAAACGGGGCGGCCTCGGGGCATCCGAGTGGGAAACCAACCTAGCATGTTGCAGCAACCTAACCTAGCTTGCAACACGGATGCCGCCTGTACTCTGAATAGCAATAACATCAGGAGTACTGGAGAACAAGCAGAGAAACTCTCTCGCAAGACTCCGGGTCAAGGTGTCAGGGACCCAACAGGCAGCATGACGGAGGTAAATGGCGACTGTCACCTAGAGACAAAGGCACAGCAACCAACGATCCCGTACAAGACGGGTTGGTACCCGGAAGACACATGCAATGGTCTCCCGAGCCCAGACAGGGGTTTCCAGGGCCCGTAGGTTAGCAACTACGGGAAGCCCGGGCAAGGTGTGCTAACCGGTTAAGAAACCCGAAAACAAGGGTAAAGATTAATACTGAAAACCCCCGGGACGTGTACAAGCACGGGGGCCTAGCAGAGGGCTGCCCAACACTACTAGTGGAACTATAGCCACACTATGCAGACCCCCACCAGGCAAGAAAATAAAACAAAAGAAAAACCCCGCAAAAGTACACCGTCCCCAGAGGCAACAGGAACCGGCCGCCGCGTAGGTGGCAGGCAGTGCAACACCTTGGCGCCCTAACCAGCACAACACCAACTCCCTACCCAAGGCCAAACAAGGCCCCAAGCCCCAGCTGGCCCCAAGGGCGAGGCAAATGCCGAGCAGCAAGAACCCCTACGGGAGCGGTTCCCGAACGCCCCAGAGAAGATAACCCTGACACGCAAGGGCAGTACTCACAGGGCGCCTAGGGAAGGGAACCCCTAGACTCATGCAGCCCCGGCACTGATGAAATACTCCTGGCCACCGCAAACCACAAAAACAGCAGAGAACGCCACACGAGGCAAACACCGCCAAGGAATTGAGGCCAGAGAAGCGTGTATCCCGGTTGACACTAGCTTACGAACTGACGGCAGCCGGCGCGGTGAGGTCCGGGGCCCCCCCCTCCCCCTCCGGGGAGGGGAGGGCTGCGCGGACAACCGGCGCGGCAGTAAAGTGATTGTTTGATTGTTTTCCTTGTGATTGTAGGGAGTTTTTCTACCTCTCTGTTCGGTTTGTTGTAGTTTTCTACCATGTGGGGTTTGTTTTGTTACGCCTACCTTTCTGGGTGCCTAACCCGGTCGATGGCAGATAAGGAAAACCCCCAACCATATGGGGTTTTCCAGGGCCATTGCTCCCTGAAACCTCTCTGAAGGGGCCAGGTTCTGGCGCTGGTCCCTGGTAGGTCTGAACTCCATAGCTAGTGTCCGGTCTAACATAACATACATTAGCCCGATAAGCTCCAGGGAGCCGTAGGGGCTCCCCACAGAAACAAATTTTCGATGTAACCTCATATCATTCTCAAGGATCTGTAACACTGGGAACATTGTATAAGACACCTTGAGAAAGATGTAGGTACATCTAAAATAGATTTTAATACACCTAAAAATAAATTGATCTTTCCTTCACTTGTTCAAGCACTAAGCACTGCAGAGTAAGTTTAGTACTAAAAAAGTCCCACCAATGGTACCTAACATCCAAGTGGAAGGAAAACATTGAATCCCACCTGCAGGCCTGGAAGACCTGGAGACACCCAGCCAAATGGAACACATTCCTGAAGCAATGACAGAAATCTTGAAGGAAACCCTCCTCCCCCTTCCAAGGCCTGCACATGAGCAAGGGCCAAGTTGAAAAGAGGAGTGCTAACTGCAAGGACATACAGCAGCTGAGAACTGAGATTGAGGATTCCTCCTCACCCCCTTGAAAGTAGGAACAATAGTAATATTGGTGATGAATGTAATTGGAGAAGATGATAATTATGATTAAGTAATAAAATAACAAAATGCTATTTCTTCTTAATACCTTCCAAGGCATACTGGCAATAGTAACCGGCCACTGCTGAGTATATTTCCAAGTGCATGACAGGCATTCCACCGAGTCTTCATATTACTTCCAGTGCTGGAGCAGACACCAATGTCTCTATAGCCTTTGAGACAATCGGAGCTAAAGTAGGATCAGCTACTTGTTCTGCACGAAGGAAACTTGTCACATTTCCCACACAACGCACTCCATGAGGCTTAATCTTGTCTTTGTCTTTACATGCACGTATTCCCACCTCCAGCAGACGAGCAATGAGTGTTGGTGAAAGAAGTTCACTGTCAGGACCATGTTGCTGGCGCTTCCAACTATCACTGAAAGATTGAAGTGATTATTTGTCAATTAGTCTTGGGAAAGTGGATGAAACTAAATCAAAGTATTCATTAAAATGACTGAGAACCCCTCAGAAACACTGACCCCACACTATTTCACAAATCAAGAAAAACAAATCAAAATACACATGAATATGCAGTGATGAGATCAAGTTTTGCCTCTTTAGCAGGAGTGAGATGTAGGGGAGAGCTAACCTAACTCTTGCTCAGAAGTTCAAAACCCCACACAACTTGTGTGATTGGTCAAATAATAAATAATTTCCCTTGTACTGTACTGAGATTATTGCCACATGAATAAGACATAAATACAAATATGTTATTGGATGGGACTTTCTCCAGTTCACCAGGAACCCGAACCCGGCTAGCTGGGAAAGAACGACACCCCTGGTGAGCAGACAAGCAGACCGGCTAAGAGCCCATACCAACCAGTTGTCGAGGTAGGCCAGAACCCGAACCCCTAGCAGATGCTGATGGATTACCACGACCTGGGTAAGACGCGTGAAAACACGAAGTGCCAGATTGGAGCCAAAAAGAAGGCAACGAAAGCGGTAAGCACGGCATCCCACAACGAAACCTAACCAGTCCCTGGACCCGGATTAATCGGGACATATCAATACGCATCCCGGAGGTCCAGGGACACCATCCAACAACCAGGCTCCAAAAGAAGCTGGACCTGGGACAGATTGGCTATCTGTCTCTGCACACAAAACCTGAGAAGCACAGGTAATGGAAGAGAGCCGCAACCGGACACAAAACAAGATGTACCACCGCCTGACCAATCAAGCATCAAAAACCCACGGACCCCTCTGGAAGCCTGCCGTCTCATTCTTCACCAGAAAAGGAGGAGACGGCTGTAAACGAACAACCCCCCTCCCCAGGGCCAAAGGAGCAGAAATCTCTGCACCGGAGAAGAGCATGAAGATCCCTAACCCAACCCCCAAAGACCAAAGCCGACAAAAGCAAAGCCTTCCTGGTTTGTTTATCTGAAGCAATCCTGAACCCAAAAGGGCCACAACAAACCGAAGGGAAAAGAAAACACCCGGTCCAAAGACCAGGATGGCTCAGGCGGTGTATGAGCAGGCCGGAGGTGAAAAATTACACGAGAGCTTGTGGAATGGAGCAGAAGTGACATCCACCCCGAATGCCAGATGGAGCGGCTCGGCCAAGGCCGCACAAGAAGAAGCGACAGTATTCGGCAGAAACCAGTCCTGAAAGAGCCAAGAGAGAAAGGACAAAACAATCCGATCAGAAATGTACGACAGCCTACAAAGGGAAAGAAAATGGTGAAAAGAATGCCAAGAAGCTTCATACTGTCTCTGAGAGGAAGACTGTAGGTGCGACATCATCAGAAAAGCCACCTGATCACCATACAAGTGGTGATACACTCGTGTCAAAAACATCAAACGTGAAGTGCAGAAGAGTAGGAGAAACCAGCAAAATACTACACTGGCCTGACCTGCTGAAAGAGGCAAAGCCACAGAAAACTCTCTGGTTCAGACACTGAGCAAGCAGCTCCTGAAACCAAGTCTCTGCCCCCAATGAGCCAGGAAAATCACCCTCCTCTGTAAGATTCGAGCCGAGCCAGAACCCAGAGCAACAGCTGGACCGGGGGAAAGAGGAATAGGAACTCCCACCCCGACCAATCCTGCCAAATGTGTCCACTGTGAAGGCTTCGCAGTCTGGGAAAGGCGCCACATACACTGGGAGATGCCGTGATCAAGACGATGCGAAGAGGTCCATGTCCAGGCGCTCCCGAACGTTAGGCAGAGCCAACGGAAAGAGTCGGCATCGAATACCCAATCCCTGGACAGAGGGGAGAACCAAGATAGGCCATCCACCAGAACATTGGACAATCCCACCCTCCCGAATGTGAACTACATGGAGAGCTAAACCCTGAGAACTCAGCAGACGAGCCGCTCGAAGCAACCAGCCCCAAAGAGGCTTGGACCAAAGTTCCCCCCCCCCCACCCAGTTTAGACATAAAAACCATAGGGGTGCAGGATGAATGGAGCCGGATCACAGAGCCCCGAGTGAGCTGAATCCACCCCAGCGAGAACCCCACTGCCGTGAACTCCCACACTGTGCTGTGAGCCCGACAGAACAACGGACCCCAATGACCCTGATGGGCCTGGTGAGCAATTGCCACAATACCCCATTAAGGAACGCGGCATCCGCAAATACATCGAATGAGGGAATGGGAAAGCGTCATGGCACCAAACCCCGAAAAACCCAAAGAGGAAGTCAAGAGACGCAGCAACTGACGCAAGGCCATTGGGGAATGAATCCAGCGATCGCGAGAGCGATGGAAGGGGCTGTTCCAAAGGAACCAGAACAGCCACCGAAGCCAAATCCGACCTAGCGGGACGGATTTGTTCAAAACCAGCAAGACAAAGTTCAGACTCCCACATCGCTGCTCAAGCAACCAACAAGTGGCCCGGGACTACCCCCAAAGAACAGCTGGAGGCGGGACCCCCAGCAGGAACAACGCTGCAGGAAGGAGAGACACGGACACTGTCTGAGAATCCCAAACCAGGCACAGCCAAGGCCGAACCTGGGAAGAACCAGAATCCCACTAGCAGAAAGCAGACCAGAAGGGAGCCCAAACCCACTAGCCACCGATGGATGCTGCCAGCCAGGAAGGCACTGGAACCTTGGAAACGCCCCCATCAGGGTAGGAGGAAGCCAACTGAAACAAAATCAGAAACAACCAAGGGATGAAACAGGTCATACCGGAGGCATGCGCTAAAGGCATCCCAAACTCCCCAAAGAGAATCCAAGAGAAAGAAAACCTCCGAAAGGAGGAATCCGCGGAACCCAGGACACTCGAAAATGAACCCACGGGGAGCCCTACCAGATTTGCTGGCAGAAAATGCACCACGGAAATGAAAAGCATCAACAGGTGTCCAGAAAAAGAACACAGGAATGAATGGCAAGTCACATGACCCTAACAAAAGCCCCCATGGCTAAAACAGCCAGAAAACCGAGGGCCAAAGGCAAGGTAGCCGGAAGAGCATACAGGGCACGGTCACTGGCCCCAAAACCGGTGCCCCAAAGAAAACAACCCCTAAACCACAGTCAGTCACTGACCCCAAACCGGTGCCCCAAAGAAAACAACCCCTAAACCACAGTCAGGAAACCGAAGACCATGAGACAAGACCATCACCCAAAAGTCCCCAGGGAAACAGACAGGGTAGGACACCATGAAGAAAGAACAAGACAAAGTCATGCAGCAGCTGCAGCATAACCAAGGACAAACCCAAGAACACACAGCAGAAATAGCATCCCGAGAAATGGACTGGAAAGCGAACAACACGTACCAAGGGGAGAACAGAACCCCAAAACCCCAAGCTTCCAGAGGAAGAGAAAAAGAAAAGCATATGTGCCAATGCAGACAATACAGGGTAGGAAAAAGGGACAACTCAAGACGAGCAAAACCCCACGAAAGGACACCGGGGCCAACTGAGCACCAACAGGACCCCCAGAATAAAAAGAGAAATCACCCAGCGGCAGAGGATGAAGGAAAGGGAATGCAGGAGGCAGAGCTGAAGGCCAGAAACTGAAAGCCTGCAGGAAAACACGAGGAAAAGGCAGGCTCAAAGAGCCAAAACACGACCCCCAGCAAGCACAACAAGATAAGCACAACTTCAAACAAATAACCAACACCACCTCAGCAGGGAAGCAGAAAATCAAAGCAAACCCCCTTACCTCCATGCCCCGAAGAGAGCAGACACAACCCAAATAGGAGATACAGCATTAGAAGGAGGAATAGCACATTGGTGTTGACACAAGGAATCGATCTTTTTATTTATCTTATCTAACACTATAATAATTCACCATGAGATGCCGATCACTGTGTTGCTGTACACTGCATGGGACCAAAACTATGTTTAGGTCTCTATGCCACTTAAATATCCCGGGATACTGGCGGTAAATCACGGACGCACACTGACATGTACTCACCTAATTGTTGAGCTCTGGCTCTTTGGTCCCACCTCTCAACTGTCAATCAACAGGTAATTACCTAAGTGTTTTTACCTAAGTGTAGTTACAGGATGAGAGCTATGCTCGTGGTGTCCTGTCTTCCCAGCACTCTTTGTCATATAACACTTTGAAACTACTGACGGTCTCGGCCTCCACCACCTTCTCCCCTAACTTGTTCCAACCGTCTACCACTCTGTTTGCGAAAGTGAATTTTCTTATATTTCTTCGGCATCTGTGTTTAGCTAGTTTATATCTATGACCTCTTGTTCTTAAAGTTCCAGGTCTCAGGAAATCTTTCCTGTCGATTTTATCAATTCCTGTTACTATTTTGTATGTAGTGATCATATCACCTCTTTTTCTTCTGTCTTCTAGTTTTGGCATATTTAATGCCTCTAACCTCTCTTCATAGCTCTTGCCCTTCAGTTCTGGGAGCCACTAAGTAGCATGTCTTTGCACCTTTTCCAGTTTGTTGATGTGCTTCTTAAGATATGGGCACCACACAACTGCTGCATATTCTAGCTTTGGCCTAACAAAAGTCGTGAACAATTTCTTTAGTATATCGCCATCCATGTATTTAAAAGCAATTCTGAAGTTAGAAAGCGTGGCAAAGGTTAGAAAGGTGTACAGGTTCCTGAGCCTATTGGGCTCTATCATATCTACACTTGAAACTGTGTATGGAGTCAGCCTCCACCACATCACTTCCTAATGCATTCCATTTGTCAACCACTCTGACACTAAAAAAGTTCTTTCTAATATCTCTGTGGCTCATTTGGGCACTCAGTTTCCAACTGTGTCCCCTAGTGTGTATGCCCCTTGTGTTAAATAGCCTGTCTTTATCTACCCTATCAATTCCCTTGAGAATCTTGAATGTGGTGATCATGTCCCCCCTAACTCTTCTGTCTTCCAGCGAAGTGAGGTTTAATTCCCGTAGTCTCTCCTCGTAGCTCATACCTCTCAGCTCGGGTACTAGTCTGGTGCCATACCTTTGAACCTTTTCCAGTTTGGTCTTATCCTTGACTAGATATGAACTCCATGCTGGGGCTGCATATGTGTCTCCCTCACTGAGCACTGACATTGACTCCTGTGTTCTCCCTCGGATGTTTCATTGGTTGTTTATCATTTACAAGAGTATGTGTGTTGAATAACTTGATAACTCACACAATTCACGTAACACATGATAATGTTTCAACTGGTGATTGGTTTACCTGGCATACTTCATTACAACCATATAGAGTAGTGAAAACCATATAAACGTAATATACAATGGTGTTGGGCTTTGAGCGATGACATATGGCCTAAATGGCACCATATGGGCAACAGTATGGATTGAAACAAAGACGTAATGTGCCACCAATGTGCCACCCACAGATGGCAGCAGGCTGCTAGTACATGTATCACAGGACAATGTTTCAAATTGATGATTGCTTTATCTGGTACAGTATTGTATACCTCCTTATAGCCACGTGGAATTGTGTAAACCTTATGAACATCATTGGTATACACATAATCTAAGTATGATGGCATTTTATACAGTGACGATGACTGCATTCACCTAGTAATATTTATGACGATGGCCATTTGATGTGACGATATACCGCATTTAAATAGTAACGTAACTGTGAAACGATAGCAGGATTTTTTCACGGATCAAGGTAAACTCTACATTCACACAGCTATTATATCCTTAATCGCATCATACATATAACACCAAAAGCATAATTGTTTAAATTGTTATATATGATGATATAACGACTGGAGAGGCCACTCTAGACCGACAACCAGAGCGCAACTCCATAGTCTCCTGAGACTGATGGATGCCTGCTACTACTACATAGTCTCCTGAGACTGATGGATGCCTCCTACTACTACTATATGATGATAACTGCAACTACACCTGTGAATCAACATATGATGATAGCCAATATCTAAAGGTTAAAGATATTCTATACAAACAATACTGTTGCATTTTATAAATATTAATGTTTTAACAATGACATGCACTTTAACCCTAAAAGCTTGGATATGTAAATTATTATAATTTCCATTTAGGGCAAAATATAACTGAATATATGGCATCTATATATTTTAAGAAGCAAGTTCACAGGTCACACAGCTTTTCATGGACGTTCAATGGACCTTTATCTTTTAGGCTGTACATTAGCCATATATAAAAGGTTAAAAGTAAAAAAGGAAACTTACATATAAAGTTCAAATACAGATGATATATTTGCCAGTGCCCATGATGCAAGTAGACGATCTCTATTCACATTGTTCTCTCTCTGAGCCAGCAGATCACACGTGGTCTCAACTGTCACAAGCAGGAGAGACATCCCACTAGGATTCCCAACCACTCCAGGAAAACTAACAATAATGGCCATGATACGCACTCCAGCCAAACGATGGTCAGGGTCACGATGGGTTACCAGCCACTTGACTGTTGCTATGATGCGGGTCATCCACTCTTCGCCGAGTGACTCAAAGATCTGCAGATACACAAGAATGGTTGAGGTCATGGCTATTGGGTGATTTACAAGAACATGGGGAAATCAAGCATTTTTTTTTTATTATTATTATTTTCTACCGCAGACGTGGCCACACATTTACAATGCTAACCAGCATATATATTTTCTTCTGTCCTTCATGGACAGGGTTAGATATGTGTTAAACATATAGTTCAGGGGTTATTGAACAATCAACCACAGAAGGTGATTCGGTGCTTTTAAATGCCAAGCTAATCTACATACGTAAATACATAGATACACAGATTTACGTATGCCCTACATAAGTGTTTGATGTGTCTTTACATAGTGTAAAGGAATTGAGCTCGGAAAATTTCTAAGAATTTTCTTTATTCTTTAACCTTTTTCCTGTCGTGATATTCAACTAGGTCGCCTGAGGAAGGACTTGCTTAGCTAACACACCAGTGTAGTAAGCAGCTCATTCCTCACTTTGGGACCCTGTACGAACAATTGACTAGGCGCGAGCAAACGCCGAGACCCCAATGAAATTGAAATCCCCTCCACTTGGGTCGTCGACCTTCGTAATCGCCGAAGCGAATCTAACGAGTAGGTCCTGGGCTCTCACAACAATAATTTATTGTTGTGTAGTGCCGTATATTTGATCCAAAGCTCAGAAATAAGTCTCCAATAGTCGAGTGTGAAGAACATTTGCATAACAATAATAATGTGTGGGGGTGTAACGAAAAGACAGTGTTAACATAACAACTTAGTTTATTCAATAAAGTACTAACTACTACAACAAACAAAAGAATGTCAATGACGTTACTCGAAATCCTTCCTGTGACACTATCAATGACAGCTAGACACCAGCCCCTCGGACTGCATAATGAACTAACTCGAACATAAGCGTGACCACAGAGGAATCAACAAGCAAGCAAGAACTAACAGATCTATAATCACAATTACAACAAATGACACAGTGAGTTCTGAAACACGTCTCCAGTAACCTCCTAACTGTTCTACGCCTCAGTGCAGTCTACACCTGCAATAGCGGTTGCAATGCAATCAAATCAGTAGTCTTTCAATGACATCAATAACTAATGGGTTCACTGGCAACTCCAGCACCCTTCCTCAAATTAATCTTTACGTTAACACTTCGTCCCACGGACGATCAACAATCAATACAATTGATTTACGTTAATAACACAATAACATTTACGTTAATTTAATAACTCTTACAACTGTCACTAGTAACGCGGAAATTACACAACACTCTACCCGTCGAGCATTCAGTGAGAAAATCCCATTAATCCCTGTACTACAAGACAGCTGATTAATCTCTTTACTAGTTACGTTAATTTACGTTAATCGGTTACTAATCACTCAGCGATGGTAAACTCTGATTTACAATGTCCAAAGTGCTAAGAGAACGGTAATCACTCGTGATTACCTTTAGAGTAATTAATTACTATCCTCAAGATCAATAATTAAACAGTTAAATATGCAACCTTTCACACTGGCTCAGCAATTTACATTAAGGTATGAATTCCGTCTGAGCCTTCCATACTCAGACCAATTCAGGTGGCTAATAACAGTAATTAGGCACCACGTTTACGTTATTCTAAAATGACGTTACTCTTCCCACGAGTCAATCAAGTGCCGGTACTTCCGGACATAAATAACGACGTTACGTTAATGGAACAATGTAGCCTTCGTGTGAGTCGATCAACAAGGATCGAGATTAATTACTTTGACTTCCTGAAACACGTCAATTACCCGGCCCACTGACCGTTAATTACGACAGACAATACTCTAATTCTTATCTGGCTGGTGGCTAGGCTCCTTGAGACTACCGTAGCTGCTTGCAGGAAAGTAAATTAACCCAAGCGTATTCTACGTTACTCATATTGTAAAAGAACAAATTCTCTTAAGCAATGGGCGTTCCCTCGGTTACGTTATATTAATTGCCTCGCAATCACCTCACTGAATACTGGACTTCGATGTCCTACCAGATAAACAGGAGAATATATGTATATCCAAGTACTCGTCTACAGCCGAGTTCACCCACGACAATGACAATCACACTAACAAATCACAGTGATTTACGTTACAATCCGGTTGCAATGACAATACTGCAGAACCTAGTAAAATAACATACAGGACATGAACCCTCTAGAACACTGCCCCACAATGACTTTACTGAACTGCAGTCACCCACGGTGATTGCTCAACTCTAGCAACAATCACTAACAATGACAACCCCTTTGCAACAACACACACTGCAAGTACTCTAATTTCCAAGTATTAGAATACTGCTCAACATTTACTTACTTATTTACTGTTGCAAATGACCCCAGTGCTCTCAATAACCCTAGAACATAGGTCCCAAATTTGCAATCAACCACACAGTAAATAACACAATAACACTGGGCACCGTGACACTACGATTATATATATATATACAATTACTGCTGACACATGTAGCCTACAGCTATCAAACGTTATTGGGAACACTAAGGAGATCTCGCACTCCTAAATCACATGGGTGAGTGATTTATCGATCACGCATGCCGAATAAACACTCCCGAGTTTTACGTTACTCGACAGAGCGAGGGCTGTCACTCCCGACAGCCTCGTCACTCACCAATTCTACCAAAATTACGTTAATACTGCAACCACAATATGTATATATATATATATATATATATATATATATATATATATATATATATATATATAATTATTATCACCATTTGTCCCGGTCCTGGGAACAATACAAATTAAAACCACACTGTAGCACACTCCACAATAATCCTTGCCAGGAATCACTGACGTTACCCAAACCTGAGCGCTCAGTGTTGAAATTCCACACCTGCAAGACTACACATGAAATGATATCACTCCGTCCCACGGACGATCAAGAATGAATAATTACCACAATGGAATAATATAATATTACATGGACATCCTCTCAGTCCTTGGCTAATCTATGTATATACTCTGTTCCCGTGTGTACCACACACACACACTGTACGTCTGTGCTCACAAGACGTACGTCCCTCAGGACTGACGAGATGACAAGGATGATTATCTCCTCGTCCACACTTCACTTCACCTACAGGTGCTGCGTGACAATGCGACGGAACACTTGACCTCGAATTCAAGCTTTAGAGACTACTAATCACCAGAAATACACACATAGGTACTTACATTCATACTGCCGGCTTACACACACCATTCCCATACATCAGGCACCCGCTATGGGTGGCTGGCTCAGTGGTGGTAGGCTGGCTGGTTGGTACCTCCGCGGTATCGGTATCGTTCGTACAATGGCGCTCACCGAACCCTCCCACAACACGGCTTGTTTCGTACCCTCGACCCACCGGTAAGTGAGCGTTCGTACACAGGTGACGCGCACAATGATTTCGTCTTAAACAAACATGGGAAATCTGCCTTAAAGCACTAACACTTATTCCCCGTTCCATCGACTGCTACAGAGCACTAGCAAGTCTAATCATCACTGGTATGGGATCTACGAGTCTGTTACTGCTCGTATGCACGTTACCCACGATCCCAGACCGATCACAAGGTCTTCTACCCACTGTACACTGTCTTTCCCCTCCAAGCGACGACTTCGGCCGGATTCTGTGACGACCGCTGTCGTAGATGAAGCAGGAGGTGCAGCAGCTGAGTAGTTAATTAAGCCACCCCGACCCCTACTCACACCGGCCAACTTGAGCATAGGAGCGTCTTGACAGGGTGATGGCTCCTCCAGAATGACGCTCACACACGTTGATTCCCGTATTCCTCGAAATAACCAATGAGAGGAAGGCATACTGGGGCCTACCCCTCTCCTCCAATCAGCGACGGTGTAGCATAGCCCCTAGGGCAACTCCAAGATGGCCGACCAACATGGCGGCTCAAGATGTTTACTAAGAGGCGTCTGTTTCCATGGCGACGGCTCAAATGGCTAGCGCGCGGGTGGCCCGCAGCTACCCACGCCAGGCTAACTGTTTTTCCGCGCAAACTAGAGTCTCGCCCTAGCTATACAATGAGAGATGCTATCGGCTCTATCTCTGTCCACAGACATGCTACCACGGCCACGGTAACATTTCTGGACTGCTGTGACTGGGGCTCTCACGTAAGCCCAAATACTAGATGTTTCGGTTGCTGGTTACCAAAGTTAAGTCCGCACACTTAACAAGTGCACTTAACAAGTGTACTGGCCTCCCACAGGCATAAGAGCACTATGTAAGTGAGCTGGTGAACCAAGAATCATCTCAAGATAGCCTCAAGAAAATAAACGCCCCTTACCCCGAAGAAAAGGCAGAGTCAGGGGAAACAAGAAAGAAGAGGTCTGCTGTTAGGACCCCAGAAGCCTTGGCGGAGGAACAGGCT
>WNGS01004808.1:61419-96066 GCA_020271785.1 Procambarus virginalis
CGAATGCCTCTGTTCACAAATTGAATGGGGCAGCCCCCAAAGTCGCCCGAGCCTCATCACTAACTAAACCCTGCCCCGACTCTGAAACTCTCAGACGTTTCGGAGCTGGGAGCAGGAAGGGGAAGGGGGGTAGGGAAGCAGGGTGAACAACACCAATCAGGGACGGACTGGGTGGCGCGAACTGAACCGAAGTTGAAGCGACTAACGCACCTAATCTGGGTCCCTATAACCAAAACGGGGCAGCCTCGGGGCATCGGAGCGGGCAACCAACCTAGCGCGTTGCAGCAACCTAAACCGAGCATGCAATTTGGATTCCGCCTGTACTCAAACCTCAATGTCTATAGAATGGGTAAATTAGTGCACGACCACAGAACAAGTCTCACTAGACCCTGGGTCAAAGTTATCGTTGACCCAACAGGCAGCATGATGGAGGTAAAACTGCTGACTGTCACCCTGAGACAAGGGCACAAAACAACCTTCAAACTTGCACAAGATGAGCTGGAACACAGAAGATGCATACATCGGTTCACTGAGCCTCGACTGGGTGTTCCAGGGCCTGTAGGCTGACTACTACGGGAAGCCCTGGCAAGGTGCTGCAAAGCCGGTTAAAGCCAAGAGCTAACAAGGGGGATGAGCTAAAACACTGAAACCCCTGCAATGTGTACAATCACGGGGGCCTAGAGGAGGGCCACCAAAATATCGTAAGTGGACCAATAGCCAAACAAGGCAGACCCCCTCCAGGCAAAGAAAAAAAAAAAAAAAGAAACCCCCACATAACGTCTCCAGAAGAAACAGGAGCCTGCATGTTTGACTAGCTGGGCATGGGCGAGTCTAACATGAGTCCTTGAATACTCCTCAGACCCCACTTGGTGTTATGTCCATTCTGATGAGGATCTTTTGCTTAAGAGGGAGAGTTATTTTACTCCCTCCCTCCTTGTATGATTTTTATCTTTCTGTGGTTTTTCCCACCCAGGGTTTCTTTCTCTATAATTTACAGTCTGTCAGAAGTGTCTTTCCAGTAGTTTCCTTCCTCTTTGCTATCTCCTTTGGTGGCTCCGGTGGATCTTTGTAAATACCGCCTGTGTGACCCAGATTTTGTCTCTCTGATGGACCCTGTCTTTTTATTTTCTGTACTGGTTGTGTATGAGGTTCCAGAGTTTTCCTGGCTAGCCAGCCCATCCTTCAAAGGTTTTCCAACCTCAAGAAAACAGTCAAATTAACCCTTTAACTGCGCAACGCGCCTGCAGGCTCGCGTCTGGTTTGCGCAACGCGCCTCCGGGTATTTGTATTTTTCACGTTCCATTCAAATCTCCCGCGGCTACATGGGGTTCACATCAGCTTTCTCAGGGCTCTTGTAAACAGATGCCATCTTTAAAAAAATCGTGGTCCACATTCCCGGGTGTGGGAGCCTCAGTAGTGTGTGAGCAACCAAGGCTGGCGCTCGCAGCATGAGCGCACAGCACTGCTGTTCAGCGTGTGACCACAGCATCGCCTAATAATGTCAAAATATATATATAACTTGTATCATTTAGCCATGATAGTGTTATAGAAGAGCCTGAGTGTGATAATGACTGGGTACAATGTTCAATTATCAGTGATTCAATGCTGTTCACGATGTTCACAGCACCACAGCATTATTTCGTCCATCTAGGAATTTTCAAATGATTTCTTAGGTTCCTTTTCAAAATAAACGTGTGGTCAATTATTCATTTACAGGAATTAGTGACCAGGATTGTGATAATAGCAGGATTGTGGTTATAATTAGCGTTGTGCGTAGTATTGTGGAAGGAGGAAAGTTTGGTGAGGGAGGGAGGGCGAGAATTGAGGTAGCCTCATTGTGTGTGTGTGGCTGCCACTCTTGTTTTGCTCACCATAATAGCTTAGTGGTTCGCTATGGGCAACACATATGTACATGGGTATATATAGTGTGTGTATATAGTGTAAGAACAGTAACAGGAGAATGTTGAGAGGAGCTATTTTGGTGAGGGAGGTGACGTAATCGTAGCGTCGTCTGCTGTCTGCTGTGTGATTTTTCATGCAGTGTATGGTGGCCACTGTACTGTTTGGACACAATACCGGCTTACTTGCATAGTTCTGGTAAATAAAACATGTAGATAGGTATATAGAACATGTGTAATAAGAACTATAACAGTATGGTGGGAGGAGCAATGTTGGCGAGTAAGATGTTGGAGTGAGGGAGACTGGCTGGGTGTGGCTGCTCTCACTCGAGGTGTTCTGAGTGTGTTGATGGTGAATGTATATAGTGTGTGACAGTGTGTAGTGTGTAAATAGATTATATGTATACATAAATTAGCATGATACATAGTAAATATGTGCAGCATATGTGTACACAAGTGTCATGCACGTAACACAGTGTCTTCGGACAGTACGGTTGTTTTACTGCCATAATATAGTGTACGTGTTCACTATACATAGGATTAGTACGTAAAAACAAATAAAATGTATTTGGAACTGTGCGAAAAAAATGAACGAAAATATATTCGCTGCAACTCGCGCGCCCCGCCCCGACCGCCCCACCCGCCCCGGGAGCTTACAGCACGGGCGCACGGGGAATCATGACGTCACGCAACTTACCAACTTACGGACCCCATAGCAGCCAAAGTAAGTACAATTATGACTTTTTTTTACATACCCATACTAAGGGAAGGGTTTTTGACACTTTAAAAAGAAAAAAAATTTTTTCCAGAGAATTTATTTCCTGCGCACCACGGGGGTGTCATATTTGGAGGCAACGCAGTTAAAGGGTTAAAGTGTCCTCTCCTAACCTACAAGAGAACCCAAAACTGAAAACAGAACAATACATCACTTTTGTGAGCTACTTCCATTTTCTAGTATGTATGACAACTTTTGGCCTTACGTAACACTTATAATCGAAATGTTACATTCTTTGTAAGAGGACATGTTGGGCTAGCAGACTATCCTCTTTTTCCCTTAAGGATTGGTACAACTTTTATCATTCCTGCACACGTAAGTTCCATGTGATTTAGAAATTGTTTCAGGCAATTTTGTGAGGTTCCTTTTCTGAGACACCCACATCTCTTCGTTCACTGTCTCGGTTTTTCCCGGTCCCAAAATGAGATGTAGTGGAGCTGGGCTTTGTCATCAATCTTTCGAGAGTTGAATATCTTCATCCCCCGCCCCACTTTCTGCAAGACCACTCTGCCCCAGGTTCACCTCATGTTGGAGCCTGGACGATTTCTCTGGAACTCAACTATGCTTACTGACATGTTCACATACATCCAGGATTCAAGGTTCAAGGTTTGGTTAGGTTTTGTTATGGGGCATAAGGCTTAATGCTTCAGGGTCTTTTAATTCAGTTTGAATCTGGCTCCCTGTTTTTTCATCAAGTTGGCTTGGATTGTGATGACTTGTTTTCATTCATTGAGGGATCATGTTCAGATCTATCTCAATGACTAGCTGGTTTGGGCCCTCAGTCAGTCTGTGTGTTAGCCAGATCTGGTTCTTTCCCAGCTTGCCAGGTTTGCTTCCTGGGGAAATGGCAAAGGTTCCAGCTAGTTCTGTTCCGGGTTTGTATCTGGCTGGGACTAGTGTGGGACTCTTGGTTGGCATCACTTTCTCTTCCTCAGACAGCTTTGCTCCAACTGCAGAATTGCTGCCTGCTATGAGTCAACCCCCTGGTGATTTGGCAGTTGTTCGAGCAGCAGAACAGGGTGTGGCTTGGCTTCAATGACTGTCAGGTTCAGGTCTTTATCAACCTTCGCCAGCTGCTGCTTTGCTGGCTTCCTCTTTGGGATTTTCAGGGCTCGGTTCACTGGTGCCATCCTTCACCATCACTCAACATGTTTACAGATACTTCGTTCTTTGTTGGGGTTTCATGACTAGCGCTCACCAATCCAATCAGGTCCCTTGGTTGAGTCTGTTTCATCATGTTAACAAGTTAGGGGAGAAGGTGGTGGAGGCCAAGACCATTAGTAGTTTCAAAGCGTTATATGACAAAGAGTGCTGGGAAGACAGGACACCACGAGCGTAGCTCTCATCCTGTAACTACACTTAGGTAATTACACTTAGGTAATTACAGTGTGCACGTTTGTGGCCATGTGGCATGCCCTGAGGAGGATGTTGGTTCCTAAAGGCTCCATGCTCTGGCTACATTTAGATAAATTCCTGGTTGTCAAATGTCTTTACTGAGGGGGCTTCCCATAGTCGATTGCCCATTCAAGCTGTATGCTGTGGGCAACTGGTCTACTGGATTCTCTGGATTTGGTTTTCTGTGATGTTCACATCCAGGGAGTGCCCAACATTCTTACGGATGGACGTTCTCACTTCCTGCCCATCTCCACAGAGTTGACTGTCGAAGCCACCTTACCTGGTTGATACCTGGTTGATGGGGTTCTGGGAGTTCTTTTACTTTCCAAGCCCAGCCCGAGGCCAAGCTTGACTTGTGAGAGTTTCACCTTCTTCCATTGACTTGAATGTCAGGACACATTTAGGTGTTCCGGCAAGGATCTTTGTGTTGAAATTGGCATTGTCCTGTCTATGTGGCTCCATTCTGGATACCTTTTGCCTGAACTGGTCGCAATGGGGGTTTCTTTACCTATTTCCCCCAATCCAGCTGTTGCTCCAGGTCCTGGTCAGGTTGGAATCCTACCAAGGGTAGGAGATTCTCCTGAACCTTTGATTCCGGGCTTGACCTTTATTTCAGGCACTTCTTGCACAATGTCCGTACCAGATTTTTTCCACAGCTTCGCCTCTTTCAGAAAATCAGCCCAGTGAAGTGCCTTGCTGGTTTGAACTTTTCCTCAGATCTTTATGTGTGGTCTTTCTCACGTGTCTCTACTGACATCTCTATGGTGAGCAGGTGACAGAATCAGTGGTATCCTACCTTCATTTGTCTTCCTGGTGAGTATGAAGTAGCTTGGCACTCTTTTTCACCACTTCCTGCCTCATCGTCATAAATCTTCTGCCTCTGTTAATATTATGCTTTTATTTCTCTCTCGCTCTCGTTGTTTCTTGACCGGCCTCTTATGTCTAATACTCATACATTTTTTGTTTGAAACTGGTAGAGCTGCTGCTGGTGTTTGGTGTTGATACTACCTCGGTGCCATTTAGGAAGCCATGTCACTCATTGTTTCACCTCCGGCCAGCTCATGCGCCGAATGAGCCCTATTAGTCTTTCTTTCTTCCCTATGGTTTACTGTTTCCCCTTCGGTCTGTGATTCTTTCCTCAAGGCAGTTTTTCTGTTGGTGCCCACCTCCGGTTGTAGGGTTGGGGAGTTTCGTGCTCTTCTCAGGAGGCAGAGTTTTTGTTCTTTTGGTCCTGGTGGGCATTATGTTTACAGGCATCTCCTCCTTTTCTGGCCAAGAGTGAGTCAGCAGGCTTCTGGAAATGTCCTTTGTGTTTGATGTTGGTTCAGCCAGGGATGCATCATGTGATGTGCCCAGTGGGTCTTTGCCACTACCTTCATACCACCGATTCTGCCCCAGTGGATGCTTTGTGGGGCTGATCCTCATTCCTTGGTTCTCTGTACCAAGGATTGTGTTTCTCAGGTAGTCTGCAGTGTTATTAAGAAAAGCCAGCCTGCAGTCTATCCTCATGGCCTTGATGTTTGGAAATGCTACTCTCATGGCTGTGTTTACTTATTTGTCCAGGACCATTTAACAGGGTCCTGGCAGCCTGGTGTTTGGTGACTGTTCCCAGGTCTTGGCATCCTTGTGTGGTCTTGGGTCATGTCTCTTGTATGGGAATGTCTAATTTGTCCTGCCTCTTGTGGTGCACCCTTCTCACTGGCGAGTTCCCGCATGTTTCTTCCTTCTTTGGGGATAGTTAGCTTCTGGGAGTCACAAGGGGTTCATCCCAGAAAACCAGCATTACCTTGGTCATACTTTGGTGATGTTTCGTGGGGTTCTGGGAGTTCTTCCACTACCTAAGCCAGGCCGTGGGCCAGGTTTGATTTGTGAGAGTTTGGTCCAACAGGCTGTTGCTAGGAGCAGCCTGCAGGACCATGTATCCACTAAAGCCCGGTTGGTCCAGCAATTGAAGAAAACTATCCAGTTTCCTTTTAAATATGTCCACATTTGTTCCAGTAATATTTCTTATGCTCCCTGGGAGGATGTTGAACAGTTGTGGACCTCTGATGTTCAGGTAGTGTTCTCTGATTGTGTCCATGGAACCTCTGTTTTTCATTGGCTCTATTCTGCATTTCCATATCGTTCACTCCATGTTCATTGAATGTAATGAAATGCCAGTTTCTGGGTGAGCCCCACTACCTACCTGATCCCCCACCCCTTCCTTCCAGGTAGTCGGGTGACTCTTGTTTGTACATCTGCTCCATTCCAGAACTAACAGGCTCTGGGTGAGCCTCCGGGGCTCACCCAGAAAATGGCGTTTCATTACATTCAACGCTGGTTTTTTATCTGATTTTGAGAAAGTCCTTAAAAAGAAATGCTATCTACAAATAATGTCTATGATGTGTGTAGTACTTCTCCACACAGTCTAATTTTCTTTATATCTGGATACAGGCAATACTTACCAGACCACCATGGTGTTATTTCATACATAGTGAAAGATTATACTTTTGATACTAGAATAACAATGTTAAGACAATACTTGCAACCCATGAAGCAAAACTTTGACCCAGCAGATAAACAGATGCCTGAAGAGTAACGAATGAATCGTGTCAGTTATACCAATATATAGGGCAACAATTTAATCACTCTTGTCTACTGTAGATAATTAGACACTCACAGAAGGACTCAAGTGCGTGAGGACAGTAGCAATAGCAACCATCTGCTTCAAGTGGTCCTCGTAATCCAAGGCTCCAGCACTCTCTCTCTTTCTCCAGTTTGCTGCCTCTTGCTTTCGAGGGCCTCCTCCCAAAAAATAAATTGTTAGTTTGTTAACACATTGAACACAATACAGTAGCCCCTACAAAATTCAAGCCTCCACATAAAGATTCACTCTAAATAATTAGGCCATTTTACTATTGTATCACTCATTTAATATTTTAAATTTGTGCAGGCATTCTATATCTTGAAGCTAGAGTGGCATTGTGGCCTTGCAAGATTCTGGGCCAGATTCACGAAGCAGTTACGCAAGCACTTATGAACCTGTACAACACAAAGAGTGTTGGGAAGACGGGACACCACGAGCGTAGCTCTCATCCTGTAACTACACTTAGGTAATTACATCTTTGCTCAATCTTTGGCTGATTTGTCTACAATTATTAAACAGTTAATGAGCTCCGAAACACCAGAAGACTGTTTATAACAATAACAACAGTTGACTGGCAAGTTTTCATGCTTGTAAACTGTTTAATAAATGTAAACAAAGCCGTCAAAGATTGAGGAAAAATGTACACATTCGTAAGTGCTTGCGTAACTGCTTCGTGAATCTGGCCCCTGGGCTCCATCCCAGTGCCATTCAGGGTTTAATTCTTTTTCAAATTCAAAACATTGTTCATAAATATTTGTACATTTATAATTGTGTTAGTTTACAGAAAATTATAGTACATTATGTACATGATGAAATTCATAACAATAACATAAGACAATCATTTTAATTATATACCATATAATCTAATTTAGATTTAGAAGCTATATTTGTCAGTGAAAAATCATTATAGTTATGGCTGGAGGGAATTAGGTGTTACAGCCATACAAAAACTTACAGCTTACCTTTAGAGCAGTGATACTAACATTGGTAAACCATATACAGTATACCATACAACTTGGATGATGAGAAGACAATTTGAAGGCAAACCAACTTATGTTCAGGAAACGTTTGAGTGGCCAGTGATGTGTGAAGGTTTGAAAAGGAGTGCTAATTGTGTATGCTGGATGAGCGAGTCCCTTTAGACAAAAACATTCATCTGCGAATTACTTCAAGTGTGGATGTACTCACATAGCTGCACTCACCTAGTTGTGCTTGTGGGGATTGAGCTTTGGGTGTTTGGGCCCGCCTCTCAACTGTCAATCAACTGGTGTACAGATTCCTGAGCCTATTGGGCTCTATCATATCTATATTTGAAACTGTGTATGGAGTCAGCCTCCACCACATTACTGCCTAATGCATTCCATCTGTTAACTACTCTGACACTGAAAAAGTTCTTTCTAGCATCCCTGTGGCTCATTTGAGAACTCGGTTTCTACCTGTGTCCCCTTGTTCGTGTACCACCCATGTTAAACCATTTATCTTTATCTACTCTGTCAATTCCTCTTGAGAATTTTGAAGGTAGTGATCATGTCTCTCCTAACTCTTCTATCTTCCAGTGTTGTGAGGTTCACTTCCAGTAACCTTTCCTCATAGCTCATTCCTCTCAGCTCAGGCACTAGCCTTGTGGCATACCTCTGAACTTTTTCTAACTTCATTTTATGTTTGACTAGATGTGACTCCACACTGGAGTTGAATATTCCAGCATTGGTCCTGACATATGAGGTATACAAGGTTCTGAATGATTCTTACACAAGTTTCTGAAGGCAGTTTTTATGTTCATCAGCCTTGCATATGCTAGTTATGTTATCCTTTGGAAGTGGGCTTCATGGGACAGGTCTGGTGTGATATCACCCCCCAGATCTTTCTCTCAACTTAACACTTTCGCGTATTTTAACTAGTCGCGCATTATAAGTTTTTCTTACGGTTCCGCATTCTTAACTATCTATTAGTTAAAATAAAAAATATTTGTATAAAATTCATTTTTGCTTCGATTTTCTTGGGATAGTTTAGAAATGTTCGCCATGAATGTACGTTTTCTCTAATAACAGAAGAGCTTATTAAAGAAAACGTCATGGCAGTGAATCTTCGTGATAAAACTATTGCATTACTGACACGACGATATGATCGACGTACTTTTTATATTTGTTGCCGGTCGAACGCATTCTTATTTGACGGTTTATACTTATATTCTTCTAGAACATTCTATTGCGAACACATTGGTACAAAAATTAAATGCGTACATCCAAAAATAATGTCAGGACAGTGAATTGAATATACACTTTCGATGTCATTTTCGGCGATATGCCGCCGCGGGTAACACTTCAGCCACTTCCCACACTCTTGTGGTCAGTTGCGACATTGATTCTATATTTATATGCATATGTCCGTATAGAGAATTTAATTGCGATTCCAATGATACCAAAATTAACGATGTAGGACAACTGTGGGCTTCACAACCATTAAGAGAATGGAAACATTTTTGTTGCTGTTTGGCGCTCTCGGCAAGTGATGTCAATAGTTTTTTATTTGTTGTTGATATGCCTAATGATTTGACGGCATTTTATACGTATGTTCTTATAGACAATTCTATTGCGAACACAGTGATACCAAATTTAAATACGTACGCCTACAATTAGTGTCAGGATAGTAAAAAGAGTATACACTTTTCGGTCTCACCGCTTGGCCGCGCGTAACGCCCAGGGCGTATGGCTGAAGTTTCTTTCATAACGCGGGGGCCGGGAAGTGTTAACTCCTGAAGGATTTCCTCTTTCAGTTGGTACCTTGATTTTGGCCTCCTGCTCCCTATGCCTATCTTCACCACTTTGCACTTGCTCGTGTTAAACCCCAGTACCCAATTGTTGGATTATTCCTTCAGTCTGTCTAGGCCATCCTTTAGCCTCTTGCTGTCCACCTCTGTCTTAATCCTTCTCATAATTTTAGCATCAGCAGCAAACACTGAGAGAAATAAGTCTATACCTTCTGAGAGATCATTCACGTACATCAGAAACAGGACAGATCCGAGTACAGAACACTACCGAGTACAGTATCCCAATGATTACTCTTATGGGGTTTACAAAAATTTTGACACAAACTGTATCAAAAGCTTTCTGACTGTCCAAGATAATGCAGTCTGCCCATCCTTCTCTTTCTTGCTTGTTGCTTGGTCATAGAATTCTATTAAACCTGTGAGGCACAACTTGCCTTCCCTGAACCCCCATGCTGGTGACGTGTTACAAAGTCCCTTCTCTCCAGATGTGCTACCAGGCTTTTTCACATAATCTTCTCCATCACCTTGCATGGTATACAAGTTAAGGACACCAGCCTGTAGTTTATGTCCTCCTACCTAATCCCTTTTTTGTAGATTGGGACGACATTAGCTGTCTTCCAACTCTCTGGTAAGTCTCCCATTTCCAGTGACTTGTTATAGACCATAGATAGTGCTTCTGTCCCCCTCTTTTAGCATCAGTGTGCCTGTCTGACCTGCTGAGGACATGAGATGAGTCCTGATGAGTCTGACCTGATGAGGACATCAGATGAGTCCTGATGAGGACATCAGGTCAGGCAGGATATTGCTGCGAGAGTGAGGATGGACCCCCAAGATATGTTTTGAACATTTACTCCATTCATAATTTAGCTTACCAAGGTCAGCATTTGGTAGGTCTGATAATTCACATCCATGCCCTTAGGCCCATGTTTTTGTTGATTCCACAGAGGTGTAGGTGGTCCCTCAGTAGCTCTTTATCCACATCCTACTCTATTCTTTCTTATGGGATTGAGCAGGATTTTTCTCCCAGAGAAGCTTGTGAATGAGCTGGCTAGCTGGACAGAACCCAAGGTCACTTGGGCTGCCATCTGATGGTGAGTGTTTCTAGGCAGAGTGACATTACTGTGATGATGCAGCCTGTCCTCCCAACGTTTCCCAACATCAAGAAAATGGTCAATTTAAAGTGTCCTCTCTTAACTTACCAGAGGATCCAAAACAGAAAACGGGACAGTACGTCACATCTGCGTGAGCTGCTTTCAATTTCTAGTGCGACACTTTCTGGCCTTATGTAACGCATACCAGTGAAAAGTGACGTTCTATATAGGAGGCCAGGTTGGATGATGATTGTTTGGTTTACAAATATTTCCAATCAGTTGCTTGCTTTAGATTACTGGTTTGATTTCTGGTGGGTTCTTTTGTTCCTACAGGCCTCCTGGAGGCCTTTTGTGGCCTCCCATGACTGTTTATGAACCTTTCTAATGGGAGCAGAAAGAATCTTGCATGAGGAAGCAATAGAATGGGATACATAACGCAGAAAATGGATATAATCTAGATGGCAACTTTTTGTTTCCTCACCTGTTGCTGTTGCCGCATTCTCAACACTCTGGCTTGATTGTTCTGCTGTAGACTGTTGCAACAATACTTGCAGGGGACCCTTGGCAATAGAAGAATATTTTAAATTAATTACTTTATGAAGTAAAAATTGAGCACAGAATGTAATGAACTACCCTTTTCTGGTGGGTCCTCAATAGATCCCTGAACTTTAGTACTGGTATAACCAGTACTAGTACTGGTATAACCAAATCCCACTAGGCATCTGAACCTCCCTTCCTGGCACAAGCGGTCAAAAAAATACGCAACCAAAGCCAAAAATCCAGTGTTGAATGTAATGAAAAGCCATTTTCTGGGTGAGCCCCAGAGACTCCCTGGAGCTTATCGGGCTAATGTATGTTATATTAGACTGGGACATTAGCTAAGGAGTTCAGACCTACCAAGGACCAGCGCCAGAACCTGGCCCCTTCAGAGAGGTTTCAGAGAGCAATGGCCCTGGAAAACTCCCTTGAGGTTGGGATTTTCCTTATCTGCCATCGACTGGGGTTAGACACCCAGAAAGGTAAGCATAACAAAACAAACCCCACATGGTAAAGAACTACAACAGAAAACCGAACAGAGAGGTAGAAACTACCTACAATCCCAAGGAAACAAGCAAACAAGCAAACATCACACTTTACTGCCGCGCCGATCGTCCGCGCAGCCCTCCCCACCCCAAGAGGGGGAGGGGGAGCCCCGGACCTGCCACGCCGCCTGCCTAGCACCAGTTCGGAAGCTAAGCTTCAACCAATGCGAAAAAACCGCCGACCGGTGGGAGGGAGGGTTGCCAGGGAGCCTCCAGGGCTCACCCAGAAAATAGCGTTTCATTACATTCAACGCTGGTTTTCTGTGGGGAGCCCCTACGGCTCACTGGAGCTTCATACCCAAAGAGAAGGAAAAGAAAAGGCTGACCCAGGAGGCAGCCGCCACAAACTCTGCAACGCGAAGCCGAGACAACAGGCTGCAACCTGCGACCCAAGGCAACAAGAACGCACAGGAGCAGACGTGCAAAAAGAATTAGCGGCCAAGAACCTGTGCGACCCTCAAATCCCTGCGCACGAAATGAGCCCTAGACGTCACCAACAGAGCAGCAAAAGCTGCAAACGTCCGAACAGCATGGGTGCAAGGACAGACCGCAGACTGGAAGACTTAAAAACTCTGCGGACGACCTGGGAAACCCGAGCCCTGAAACAGGGAACGAGGGGAACCAGATCGACCTAAAGCACATCCCCAGACATGGTACGCAGGTAACGGCAAAAAGCGCAATCAGACAACACAGGACGCACCCCCGGCCAAACCAATCAAGCATCAATAACCCAAGAACCCCTCCAGAAAACAGCCGTCTCGACCGTCGCCAGAAGGACGGAGAAAGGCTGCAAACATACAAACCTACCACCAGTACCAAAGAGCAGAAACCTGAACTGAAGGGGCTACCAAAAACTGAGGAGAAGATAAGAAGGCACCCTGATCAAAGACCAGGATGGCTCAGGCGACGCATGAGCAAGCCGGAGATGAAACAAAACACGAGAAAGCGTACAGAACAGGGCAGATGTGACGTCCACCCTGAACGCAAGCCGGAGCGGCTCCGCCCAGCACCGCACAAAACAAGGCGACAGTAAGATGCATCAAAACTAGTCCTGAAAACCCGAGAAAGGACAAGACATCCCGATGCGAAAGAGAAGACAACCTACAAAGAGCAAGAAAAAGTGCATAGAAACACCAGGGAGGGAACCGGTCGGCCGAGCGGACAGCACACTGGACTTGTGATCCTGTGGTCCTGGGTTCGATCCCAGGCCCCGGCGAGAAACAACGGGCAGAGTTTCTTTCACCCTATGCCCCTGTTATCTAGCAGTAAAATAGGTACCTGGGTGTTAGTCAGCTGTCACGGGCTGCTTTCTGGGGGTGGAGGCCTGGTCGAAGACCAGGCCGCGGGGACACTGAAGCCCCGAAATCATCTCAAGATAACCTCAAGATAACCAGGAACATCATACTATCGCCGAGACGAAGCTCACAGGTGGGACACCATCAACAAAGCCACCTGATCACCACAGAGATGGTGATACCCGCGTCAAAATACCAGACTGGAAGAGCCAAGGAGAAGGCTGAACCAGTCATGTACAGGACCAGTCTGACCTGCCGAAAGAGGCGGAGCTGCGGGAAAACGCCCCGGGTTCGGAAACCTATCAAGCAACGTCTGAAAAGAAGTTGGGCCGGCCACCAAGTGACCATAAGGACTACTCTCGTGGGAATGGGCTCGAACCGAGCCAGAACCCGAAGCAACAGCTGGACCGGGAGAAGAGGAACAGGTACCCCCACCCCGACCAGTCCTGCCGAAGGGCATCCACCGTGAACGCCTCGCAGCCGGGGTAAGGGCGCCACATTAAATGGGCGACGCCTAGACCACGCCGACTCGAAGGCGTCCATTGCCAGGAGTCCATATGTCTGGCAGAGCAAACGAAACGAGTCGGCAACGACTGGCCCATCTGCGAACAGAGGAATGAACCGAGACAGCTGCCCGCCAGGACGCAGGACACACCCCGGACATGAACCTCACGGTTAACCAAACCCCAAGCATCCAGCATCCGAGCCACTCTAAGGGACCAACCCCAAAGGACAAACACCTAAGAGAAACCCTGTGGTTCCAGCAAAGAACCGCCAGAGAACAGTCCGAATGGGTCTGAATGGCAGAGCACCGAGTGATCCAAACCTTCCTCAGCGCAAACCAGACAGCCATGAACTCCTGAACCGTGCTGTTAGCCCGACGGACAGACAGACCTACCATCCCCGGCTGACGTGGTGAGCACTGGTCACAAAGCACAGCCAAGAGATGAGCCGTCCGTGAACACATCGAGTGAAGGCTCGGGGAGATGCCAAGGCATGGAACCCCGAAAACCCCAAAGAGGAAGCTGGTGACGCAGCACCAACACAAGATCCCCAGAGGAACGAACCCAACGATTGCAAGAGGCGGAAGGGGAGTCTCCGAAGGAACCAAACAGTTGCCAAAGCCAAACCCGTCCCTACGGGCAGACCAGCACGTCGAAGTTCAGACTCCAGCACAACTACTCGAGCAACTGCCGAGCAACCTGGGACCCCCTCATGAACAGCCGAAGGCGGGACCACAATTGCAGCAACACTTCTGGAGGGAAAGACAAGGAGTGGCCCAAGCCCTAAACAAGACCAAGCCAGGTCCGAACCCGGGACGGAAACAAATGGAACAACCTCCAGATCACCAGGAAACCAAACCCGGTGATCTGGAAAGAACCTGGCGAGCAGACAAGCGGACCAACTGGGAGCCGACACCAGCCAGTCGTCGAGGTAGGCCAGACACCGAATCCCAAGCAGGCTCAGACAGGGCACCAAGATGCGGTAAAGATGCGTAAATACACCAAGTGCCAATTACAAAATAGGGAAGGCAACAAAATCGGTAAGCCTGAAGCCCCACCACCAACTGCGCCAGTCCCGGAAAACTGCAGAAGAACGTGCCAAGAATTGACCTGGAGGTCCAGGGCCACCATCCAGGCACCCGGCCCCAACAGAAGCCGGACAGGAGACAACTGTCCTCCAATGAGGGCATAGAATCCAGGGCACAGACTGAAGAAGTCCAGAAGAACCACAGATTCGACAGAATCTGTGGTTCCCCAGACAGAATACCCAGGGAAACTGAGGGACAAGGTGTGGGAGCAAGCATAACAGACCGGGACACTGAGCCCAGACCCAAAACAGACAAAACAGAAAACTCGGTGTAAAAACAGCACTCAAACGTTCCCAGAGGAACAGGAAACGGGCAGAAAACACCAGAAAAGATGAAAAACTCACCCGAGACACTCGCTCGCACACCCAGGCGCACGTAAACAAGCCGCAACGCCGCCCTGGTGGGCCACGCCGGGAAACTGGCGGAAGAAAATGGCCACCAGAACAGAGGGCTGTGACTGACGCAAAAGATACGAAAACACGCCAGCAAAAGTGGGAAGCAAGCAGACTGGATGGGCGAAAAACTCCGCCCAAAAGCAGAAAACCCAAGCAGGGGCAAACTGCCCAGAACTGCTAGCAGGCATCCCCCACAGCCCCGGAAACCCACAACAGAGGCCCGGGGGCAGAGCCGTCCTCCAAGACCTCCGCCCTTAAAGAAAAGGAAGAGTTCATGGGAAAGGCAGCAGGAAAGAGCCGCTGGTAAGACCCAGAAGCCTTGGCAGGAGGAACAGGCTCGAAAACCTCTGTTCCCAACCCGAACGGGGCAGCCCCCGAAAACCGTCCGAGTTTCAGCCCAAACTAAACCCCGCCTTGACCCCGAAACCCGCAGACGGTCCGGAGCCGGGAACAGGGAGGGAAAGGGGCGAACAGTACCTAACCAAAACGGGGCCGCCCCGGGGCATGCGAGCGGGAAACCAACTTAGCGTGTTGCAGCAACCTAACCTAGCATGCAACACGGATGCCGCCTGTACTCTGAACAGTAATAACATCAGGAGAGTACTGGAGAACAAGCAGAGAATCTCTCTAACAAGTCTCCGGGTCAAGGTGTCAGTGACCGAACAGGCAACATGACGGAGGCAAAAGTGGTGATTGTCACCCGGAGACAAGGGCACAGCAACCAACAATCCCGTACAAGATGGGTTGGGACCTGGAAGACACATACAATGGTCCACCGAGCCCCAACAGGGGTTTCCAGGGCCCGTAGGGATAACAACTACGGGAAGCCCGGGCAAGGTGTTGCTAACCGGTTAAACACCCAAAATTAACAAAGGGTAGATTATAACACTGAAAACCCCTGCGATGTGTACAATCACGAGGGCGTAGCAGAGGGCCACCAAACATTACCAGTGGAACTACAGTCACACTATGCAGACCACCACCATTCAATGAATATAAAAACAAAAGAAAACCCCCGCAAAAGTACACCGTCTCCGGAGGCAACAGGAACCAGTTGCCGCTTAGGTGGCAGGTTGCGCAACACCTTGACGCCCTAACCAACAAAATACCAGTCCCTACCCAGGGCCAAACAAGGGCCCCAAGCTCCAGCTGGCCCCAAGGGCGAGGCAAATGCCGAGCAGCAAGAACCTCTATGGGAATGGTTCCCGAACGTCCCAGGGATGATAACCCTGTTACGCAAGGGCAGTACTCAAAGGGCGCTTAGGGAAGTCAACCACTAAGCACATGCAGCCCCTGCACTGATGAGGTACTCCTGGCCACCGCACAACACAACACATGGCAGTGAACGCCACACAAGGCAAACACCGCCTAGGAAACTGAGGCCAGAGAAGCGTCTATCCCGGTTGACATTAGCTTACAAACTGGTGCTAGGCAGCCGGCGTGGTAGGTCCGGGGCTCCCCCCTCCCCCTCTCGGGGCGGGGAGGGCTGCAACGGACGATCTACGCGGTAGTAAAGTGTGATGTTTGCTTGTTTCCTTGGGATTGTAGGGAGTTTCTACCTCTCTGTTCATTTTTTGTTTTAGTTTTTACCATGTGGGGTTTGTTTTGTTATGCCTACCTTTCTGGGTTCCTAACCCCGGTCGATGGCAGATGAGGAAAACCCCAATCACAAGGGGGTTTTCCAGGGATATTGCTCCCTGAAACCTCTCTGAAGGGGCCAGGTTCTGGCGCTGGTCCCTGGTAGGTCTGAACTCCTTAGTTAATGTCCTGGTCTAATATAACATACATTAGCCCGATAAGCTCCAGAGAGCCGTAGGGGCTCCCCACAGAAAACAGGTGTAAAAACTAACACCCAGGCTTTCCCAGAGGAACAGAGACGGGCAGAAAACACCAGAAAAATAAAGAAATGGCAACTGGAGAATAAAACCCCTGAAAGAGGTGAAAAACTCACCCAACACGCTAGCTCGCACACCCAGTAAACAAACTGCAGCGCCGCCTTGGTTGCCACGCCGAGAAACCGGCAGAAGAAAATGGCCACCACAACAGGGGGGCCGTGACTGACGCAATATATATGAAAATACGCCAGTAAATGTGGGAAGCAAGCAGACTAGATGGGCGAAAAACTCCGCCCAGAAGCAGAAAACCTAGGCAGGGGCAAACAGACCCAGAACTGCAAGCGGGCATACCCCACAGCCTTTGGAACCCGCAACAGAGGCCCCAGGGCAGAGCCGTCCTTTCTGCCCTTAAAGAAAAGGAAGAGTCCAGGGAAAAGGCAGCAAGAAAGGGCCCCTGGTAAGACCCAGAAGCCTTGACAGAAGGAACAGGCTCGAAAATCTCTGTCCCCCAACCTGAATGGAGCAGCCCCAGAAGCCGCCCGAATCTCGGCCCCAACTAAGCCCCGCCCCAATCCCGAAACCCGTAGATGGTCCGGAGCCGGGAACAAGGAGGGAAAAGGGCGAACAGCACCCAACCAAAACGGGGCGGCCCTGGGGCATCCGAGTGGGAAACCAACCTAGCACGTTGCAGCAACCTAAACCAAGCTTGCAATGCGGATGCCTCCTGTACTCTGAACAGTAATAACATCAGGAGAATACTGGAGAATTAGCAGAGAACACAATTCGCAAGACTCCAGGTCAAGGTGTCAGTGACCCAACAGGCAGCATGACGGAGGTAAAAGTGGCAAATGTCACCCTGAGACAAGGGCACAGCAACCAACGAACCAGCACAAGATGGGTTGGAAAGCGGAAGACACATTCAATGGTCCACCGAGCACCAAAAGGGTTTTCCAGGGCTCATAGGGTAACAACTACAGTAAGCCCGGGCAAGGTGTTGCTAACCGGTTAAAACCCAAAACTAACAAGGGGTAGAGGACAACACTGAAATCCCTGCGACGTGTACAATCACAGGGACCTAGCTGAGGGCCACCAAACACTACCAGTGGAATTATAGCCGCACTAGGTAGACCCCCCACCAGGCAAATGAAAATAAAAACAAAAGAAAAACCCGCAAAAGTACACCGTCCCCAGAGGCAAGAGGAACCGGTCACCGCGTAGGTGGCAGGTCGCGCAACACCTTGACGCCCTAACAAGCACAATACCAGTCCCTACCTAGGGGCAAACAAGGGCTCCAAGCCCCAGCTGGCCCCAAGGCCGAGGCAAATGCCGAGCAGCAAGAACCTCCACAGGAATGGTTCCCGAACGCCCAAGGGAAGATAACCCTGTCACGCAGGGGCGATACTCACAGGGGGCTTAGGGAAGGAAGCCCCTAAGCACATGCAGGCCCGGTACTGATGAGGAACACCTGGCCAGCGCACAACACAACACACGGCAGTGATTGCCACGAAAGGCAAACACTGCCTAGGAAACCTAGGCCAGAGAAGCGTCTATCCCGGTTGACATTAGCCTACGAGCAAATGCTAGGCAGTCGGCGCGATGAGAGTCGGCCCCCCCCCCTCCCCCTCATCGGGGCGGGGAGAGCTGCGCGGACGATTGGCGCGGCAGTGAAGTGTGATGTTTGCTTGTTTCCTTGGGATTGTAGGGAGTTTCTATCTCTCTGTTCGGATTTCTGTTTTAGTTTTTTACCATGTGGAGTTTGTTTTGTTATGCCTACTTTTCTGGGTGCTGAACCCCAGTTGATGGCAGATAAGGAAAACCCCAACCACAAGAAGGTTTTACAGGGCCTTGCTCCCTGAAACCTCTCTGAAGGGGCCAGGTTCTGGCGCTGGTCCCTGGTAGGTCTGAACTCCATAGCTAATGTCCCGGTCTAATATAACATACATTAGCCCAATAAGTTCCAGGGAGCCGTAGGGGCTCCCCACAGAAAACACCGGGGACCGGACGGGGAGAGGGATGTCGGGGAGCCTCCAGGACTCACCCAGAAAATGGCGTTTCATTACATTGAACGCTGGTTTTCTGGGGGGAGCCCCCTCGGCTCCCCGGAGCTAACTACCGAAAGATAAGGTATGAACAGGGACTTACCCGGGAGACGGTCCATCACCACTCCTTAACGCGAAGTCGAGACAACCACCGATCCAATGCAACGCAGGCCCTGCTAGGCCCAGGGACTTTCACAAGGTAGCGAGCAGCCAGGACCCTGTTCGACCTCCAAAAACCCTAAGGTATGTTGCCAAAGACGGCAGCCAACTCAGCAAACTTACGAATGTCTTGGGCCCGGGGATAGCCCACAGGCCGGTTAGACTTAATAACCCTGCAGACGACCTGAGAAACCCGAGCCCGGGAACAGGGAAGAAGGGAAACCGAGTCAACCCAAAGCACATCCCCAGCATCCAAGGCCATGGCGCGTAAATAACGGCTGAGAGCCGCAACCGGACACAAGACATGATGCACCATTGGCTTGACCAACCATCAACAAACCAAGGACCCCTCTGGAACGCAGCCGTCTCATTCTTGGCCAGAAAAGAAGGAGACTGCTGCAACCGAACATAACTATCACCAGGACCGAAGGATCAGAAACCCCTGTGTCGGAGGAGAGCATGAAGCTCCTCAACCCGACTCCCAGAGGCCAATACCAACAGGAAAAAGAGCCTTGGAGAAACAATAACGAACTGAAGGGGCCACAACAAACCAAGAAGAGAAAAGAGAGCATCCGGTCCCAAGACCAGGATGGCTCAGGAGGAGCATGAGCAGGCCGGAAGTGAAACAACGCACAAGACAGCTTGCAGAACGGGGCAGAAGTGACATCAACTGCGAAAGCAAGCTGAAGCGGCTCAGCCAGCGCTGCACGATACAAAGCGACAATATTCGGCAAAAGATGACGGTCCTGGAACAACCAAGAAAGAAAGGACAAAACAACCCTATCAGAGACCAAAGAGAACCTACACAGTGATAAGAAAAAGTGAAAGGACCGCCAGGAAATTTCATACTCCCGCCGAGACAAAGTCCGCAGGTGGGAAACCAACAACGATGCCACCTGTGCACCATACAAGTAATGATAAACCCGAGTCTAAAATTCCAGACTTGAAGTCTTGAGGAGAAGACCAAACCAGCCTTGTACCGGACTGCCCCGATCTGCTGAAAGAGGTGGAGCCGCGGGAAGACCCTCGGGTTTGGACACCGAGCAAGCAGCGCCTGAAACCAAGGCTGGGCCGGCCACCAATGGGCAACTCTTCCCTGGTAAGTCTCCAAGTGAGCCAGGACATGGAGCAACAGCTGAACTGGGGGGAAGAGGTACAGGTATCCCCACTTCGCCCAGTCCAACCGAAAGGCATTGACCCTGACAGCCTTGCAGTCGCAGAAGAGCGCCACGTATACCAGGAGATGCCTCAACCACGCTGACACAAAGAGATCCACTTCCGGAATCCCGAACGTCTGACACAGCCAACCGAAGGAGTTGTCGTCGACCGTCAATTCCGTGGAAAGGGGAAGGAAATGAGTCAGGCATTCTGTCAGGACGTTGGACACCCCCTCCCCCCGGACATGAACTGCCAGGAGGGCCAAACACCGAGAACTCAGCAGATGAGTCACCCGAAGTGACCAGCCCCAAAGAGCCAAAGACCGCATCAAAGTGACCAGCCCCAAAGAGCCAAGAACCACATCGAACCTTCTTGGTTGGTTCAGGCAATGAACCACCGGGGAACAGTCCGAATGGAGCCGGATCGTTGATCCGCAAGTGACACGAACCCTCTGGAGCGACACCCACACTGCCGCGAAGTCCCTGACCGTGCTGTGAGGCTGACGGAAGGACAGACCCCACAGCCCCTTTCCGGCCTGGTGAGCACTGGTCACAAAGCCCCAGCCAAGAGACGACGCATTCGTGTATACATCGAGTAAAGGCTCGGGTAAGCGCCAAGGCAATGAACCTCAAAAAGGAAGCCAGCGACGCAGCAACCAATGCAAAGCTTCCGAAGGTCGAACCCAATGGTCGCGAGAGTCGAAAGGGAAGTCCCCAAAGGAACCAGAAAAGTCGATGAAGCTAAACCTGACCAGACCATCATGGAATGTTCAGGTTCCCGTACAAACTCTTGAGCAACCACCTCATGACCCGGGAGCCCCTCAGGAACAGACGAAGGCGAGAACGCAGACGGAGCAGAGCTACCGGAGACAGAGACAAGAAAGCGGAACGAGCATCCCAAATCAGACCCAGCCAAGGCCGAACCTGAGAACGAACCAGATGGGCCTTCCTTCAGTTCACCAAGAACCCAAACCCGGCGAGCTGGGAAAGAACCAAATCCCTGGCGAGCAGTCACTTGTACTTGCTGGGAGCCAAAAGCAGCCAGTCGTCGAGGTATCTTCTTGAGGTTATCTTGAGATGGTTTCGGTGCTTAGCGTTCCCGCGGCCCGGTCCTCGACCAGGCCTCCTTTTTGTTACACACCCCCAGGAAGCAACCCGTAGCAGCTGTCTAACTTCCAGGTACCTATTTACTGCTAGATAACAGGGGCATCAGGGTGAAAGAAACTTTTCGCCCATTTGTCTCCGCCTCCACCGGGGATCGAATCCAGAACCTCAGGACTACGAATCCGACAGGTGTCAGGCTCAGCTGTCAGGTAGGCCAGAACCTGAACACCTAAAAAACGCAGGCGAGCCACCACAACCCGAGTAAACTGCAAGTTTTTAGTTGTTAGTTTCTTACCATGTGGGGTATGATTTCTTATGCCTACCTTTCTGGGTGCCTAACCCTGGTCGATGGCAGATAAAGAAAACCCCCAACCACAGGGGAATTTTCCAGGACCATTGTTCCCTGCAACCTCTCTGAAGGGGCCAGGTTCTGGCTCGTGGTCCCTGGTAGGTCGAACTCCATAGCTAATGTCCCGGTCTAACATACCACACATTAGCCCATCCAGAGAGCCGAAGGGGCTCCCCCACAGAAAAACCAGCATTGAATGTAATAAAACACCATTTTCTGGATGAGACCCAGAGTTTCCTCGGAGCTATACTGGGCTGATGTGTGTATATATTAGACCATGGCAACAGTTAATCGATGGAGTTCTAAGCCTACCGAGGACCAGAGCCAGAATCTGGCTCCCTCAGAGTGGGACAAGGAGCAATGGCATATAGACACCCCCCCATGTAATTGGAAGCAGTCTATGTCTGCCATCTACCAGGTCAGGCACGCAGAAAGGTAGGAAATCCAAAACAAACTCCTGCTGGTTAAAAATTGCAAACCGAAAGCCAAACTAACTTGTAGAACTCCCCAATCGAAAACAAGCAAACAAGAATGACGTCACCACAGCTACCGCGCCGCTGTCTGTGCAACTCCCCACCTCCCCGGGTGGGGGAAAGGGGGGTCCCAGACCTTCTGCACTAGACGTATTGATAGGCACTGGTGGCGTCTATCAACGCCGGTTATTCAATCCCAGTTCACAGGCTGTTGTGATTGGCTGACATAGATTTGTTGTACAGCTTAGATCAACAACCAGTGTACCATTTTCATGTTTATGAATGATCTCTTGTTTTTTCTCTATAGTCATCCTAACATGTGTTTTCTTAGGTTGAACCTTACACTGACTTTCTTGGGACCCATGGCATGGTATATAATAATTACTTTATGTTTAGAAACCAAACAAACTGAAAAAAATGAGATTCTTTACAAGGAATTCAAGCGCAATTGTCACTATGCGGGAAGCACTGGTAAACTGAAGCGAGGTCACCCGAGTCACCAGGAACCACATGTTCGGTCGACTCAATCATGTATCAACAAATTTGCAAAGCGAGGCAAAGCTCGCACACCGATTCAAATTTTTCAAAGAAATTGAGCTCTTAATCCCAAAAATTTGTAAAGTGGGGCAATCATAAACCAAGATTCCACTGTACTGTATTGACAACTAGATTGCTTTCAAGAGTGGGACCCAGTTTTCTGGATCCAGGATAATTTTTAGATCCTCTTTCGATGCCACGATCACTGTGGCCTCGTTCTTGTGACTGTGTAAATCAACATGTCCAACCGTTTTTGCTCTGTTGATGGGGGCTGCAATTTCATGTTCTATACACTTATATATTCCAAGGAGCTTAACTTTCAGTTTTGTTTTGTTAGTCATGGTGGACTACTGATTTCGTCCTTAACGTTCACTGCTCACCGAGTTCCCTCTGGCAACGCAGTTGCTGTGGCGCAGTGGTAAAACACTCGCCCAGCGCTTCGCGAGCGCTTTGGCCTAGGTTCGTATCCTGGTCAGGGAAGATTGACTGGGTTCTAATCCTTAACTGTAGCATCTGTTCACCCAGCAGTGAATGGGTACCTGCATGTTAAACGATTTTGTGGGTCATAGTCCGGGGAAAAATTAGAATTAAGGACCTGCCCGAAACGCTATATGTGCTAGTGGCTTTACAAGAATGTATGTACAAGAATGTAAGAATGCCTCAATAGCTCAGGTTGTCAATGGGTAGTGTTGCTGCACTTGCAATTTGTTGTAAGCGATGATCCCAGTACATTACATCACATCAAAACTGTCCATAGTATCCTGGACTTGCCAACATGTCCTAACACACGCTAGGGATGAAAACTGTAGGGAGTTAGTGAGGGGTGTAAACCAAGAAATAAAATACATGAAATTATATAAACATTATAGAAGCAAATCTTTAAAATAATGACTTAATACAAAAACAACAAAGGAAGCAATATTAACCTGAAGTGCCCAGAGCCACAGCTGCTGGACCTGATTCACTGTGACATAAGAATCAGTCCCCTTGTCCAGGTCAACCTTCACTGACCCCAACAGTGATCCCAGGAGAGTATACGCATGCTCCACCACCACACCTATGGAATAAACATTTATTGCCGTAAATATGGAAAAACCACAGCCCAGAGAGAGACGACAAGTAACAAGACAAAGCAATATAATAATCATAGTTTTCATGACTAGTCCTGGTCGTGCACAATGATGGTAAAAACCTTCCACAAGTCTAAAATCAAAGCAAACATGTCATAGATAAGGAACTAAAATTATTACAAATGTATATACATTACGTGGAACACAGCATAATGGACATTCTCCACACTCAGAAGAATGCAGTCAAATTAATAATAAATCATTTTGAACACATGCACATACTTGGACAATAGTACTCACCTAATTGTGCTTGCAGGGGTTGAGCTTTGGCTCTTTGGTCCCGCCTCTCAACTGTCAATCAACAGGTGTACAGATTCCTGAGCCTACTGGGCTCTATCATATCTACACTTGAAACTGTGTATGGAGTCAGCCTCCACCACATCACTGCCTAATGCATTCCACTTATTAACTACTCTGACACTGAAAAAATTCTTTCTAACGTCTCTGTGGCTCATCTGGGTACTAAGTTTCCACCTGTGTCCCCTTGTTCGTGTCCCACCCGTGGTGAAGAGTTTCTCTTTGTCCGCCCTGTCAATTCCCCTGAGAATTTTGTAGGTGGTTATCATGTCTCCCCTTACTCTTCTGTTTTCCAGGGATGTGAGGTTCAGCTCCTTTAGCCTTTCCTCGTAGCTCAATCCTCTCAGTTCCGGGACGAGCCTGGTGGCATACCGCTGAATCTTCTCTAACTTTGTCTTGTGTTTAACTAGGTATGGACTCCAGGCTGGAGCTGCATACTCCAGGATTGGTCTTACATAAGTGGTATACAGGGTTCTGAAAGATTCCTTACACAAATTTCTAAAGGCAGTTCTTATGTTGGCCAGTCTAGCATATGCCGCTGATGATATTCTTTTGATGTGGGCTTCTGGGGACAGGTTCGGTGTGATATCAACCCCCAGATCTTTCTCTCTATTTGACTCTTGTAGGATTTCCCCTCCCAAATGATACCTTGTGTTCAGCCTCCTGCTCCCTTCTCCTAATTTCATCACCTTACACTTTCCCGAGTTGAACTTTAGCAGCCATTTTCTAGACCATTCCTCCAGTTTATCCAGGTCATCCTGTAGTCTCTGTCTATCTTCATCCGTCTTGATTCTTCTCATAATTTTTGCATCATCAGCAAACATTGAGAGGAATGAGTCTATACCCTCCGGAAGATCGTTCACATATATTAGAAACAGGATGGGTCCAAGTACTGAGCCCTGTGGGACTCCGCTGGTGACATCTCGCCACTCTGATGTCTCCCCCCTCACCGTTACTCGCTGTTTCCTGTTGCTTAAGTACTCCCTTATCCACTGGAGCACCTTCCCTTTTACTCCTGCCTGTTGCTCCAACTTTTTTAACAGCCTTTTGTGCGGTACTGTGTCAAAGGCTTTTTGGCAATCCAGGAAAATGCAGTCGGCCCACCCTTCTCTTTCCTGCCTAATTTTTGTTGCTTGGTCATAAAATTCTATTAAACCTGTGAGGCACGATTTACCATCCCTGAACCCATGTTGGTGGTGCGTTACAAAGTTATTTCCCTCTAGATGCTCTACGAGCCTTTTCCTCACGATCTTCTCCATTACCTTGCATGGTATACAAGTTAAGGAAACTGGCCTGTAATTCAGTGCCTCTTGCCTGTCACCCTTTTTGTATATTGGGACCACGTTAGCTGTCTTCCAACTTTCTGGTAAGTCTCCTGTTTCCAGTGACCTGTTATACACCATAGAGAGTGGCACACTTAGTGCTTCTGCACCTTCCTTTAGTATCCATGGTGAGATTCTGTCAGGCCCAACAGCCTTTGTCACATCCAGCTCCAGCAGACACCTTTTGACCTCATCACTGGTGAGGTCAAATTCCTCCAAGGTTGCTTGGTTTGCCACCTCCTCATTTAGTGCAGGGGCTTCTCCTTGTTCTATTGTGAAGACCTCCTGGAATCTCTTGTTGAGTTCTTCACACACCTCCTTGTCATTCTCTGTGTATCTGTTCTCCGCTTTTCGCAGCTTCATCACTTGTTCTTTCACTGCTGTTTTCCTCCTGATGTGGCTGTGGAGCAGCTTTGGTTGGGTCTTGGCTTTACTCGCGATGTCATTTTCAAACTGTCTCTCTGCTTCTCTCCTCACTCTGAGGTACTCATTTCTGGCCCTCTGGTATCTCCCCTGCTCTCTGGTGTTCTGTTATTTCTGTAATTTCTCCATGTTCTTTTACTCAGTTGCTTCGCTACCCTGCATTCCTGGTTGAACCATGGGTTTTTCTGTTGTTTTTCGTTTTTCTCCTTTTGGACAGGGATAAACCTGTCTGCAGCTTCCTGGCACTTCTGGGTGACAAAATCCATCATGACCTGCACATTCTTGTCTCTAAGTTCTGTTTCCCATGGTATTCCTCTGAGGAAGCTCCTCATCTCTTCATATTTTCCTCTTCGGTAATTCAGTCTTTTTCCCTCCACTCCCATCCTTGGATAGGTTATCCCTACCTCCACCAAGTACTCAAAGGTCAGTACACTGTGGTCACTCATTCCTATGGGGGCTTCCACTTTGACTTCCCTTATTTCTGACTCATTCAGGGTGAATATCAAGTCGAGTCTAGCTGGTTCATCATTGCCTCTCACTCTTGTGGGTTCCTTGACATGCTGGCTCAGAAAATTCCTTGTTGCCACTTCCAAGAGTTTAGCTCTCCACGTATCTGCACCACCATGTGGGTCCCCATTCTCCCAGTCTATCTTTCCATGGTTGAAATCGCCCATGATTAAGAGTCTGGAGCCATTTCTGCAGGCAACTGAAGCTGCTCTCTCTATTATATTAATGGTTGCCATGTTGTTCCTATCAAACTCCTGTCTTGGTCTTCTGTCATTTAGGGGAGGGTTGTACATGACTGCCACTATTATCTTAGGTCCACCCATTGTTATAGTTCCTGTTATGTAATCTCTGAATCCGTCACAGCCCGGAATTTCCATCTCATCAAAACTCCAGTCCTTCCTTATCAGCAGGGCCACTCCTCCACCTCCTCTCCCTTCCCTCTCTTTCCTTACTATATAGTAGTCCTTTGGAAACACAGCATCTGTTATCACTCCTGACAATTTTGTTTCTGTTAGTCCTACTACATCAGGGTTTTCTTCTTGCACCCTTTCAGCCAGTTCACTTGCTTTATTGGTAATCCCATCAATGTTTGAGTACATTACCTTGAAGCTCACTTTCTTGTATCCAATTTCACCCTCACTCCCCACAAGTGTAGGAAGTTGTTCTATGGTCAATGTTACTTGGGTAGGCTCCTCCTCCTGTGAGGTAGTTTCCAGGGGTTCAAGGGGAGGTGGAGTGGGGGATGGAGGGCTTAGGTCTTCCTCAGGCCTGCTTGGGGCAGGAGGAAGTCCTGGGGGTGAGGGAGCAGGGATTGCTTGGGGAAAGGGCACGCCCTCCTGCAGTGTAGTTGACAGGGGTTTGGAGGGAGATGGAGTGGGGGATAGAGGGCTTTGGTCTTGCTCAGGCCTGCTTGGGGCAGGAAGAAGACCAGGGGCTGGGGAAGCAGGGGCTACTTGGGGTAAGGGGAGGGGGAGGACTTGGGTTTCCTGATGGGCATTGTGCATGGGCAAGGGAGGGTTTGTGCTGGGGGAGGAGGGGCCCTATTGGGTGGTGTGCTGGGGTGTTGCATTCCCCCCTTGGGTTCCTGGGTTGCTGGACTGGGGCTCCCCACTCCCCTCTGGGATTGCTGGGTTGGAGGCTGAGGTTCCCTGGCTCCCTTCCCTCTCCTTGCGCCTTTTCCTTGCATCTGCTGCCCTTACTATCTCGTCTCTGGTCATGTCTCTCTGAACATATACCTCTTTGTAGTTCCTTGCATACCTCAGTTTGCTCTTCTTTACTAGGATGTCTTCTTTGATGTCCTCGCTCTTGAATACTACCTTGATCAATCTCTTTTTGTCTCTGTTGTACTGGCCAATCCGGAAAAACTGTTCTATGTCTCGTTCAGCCCCTTCCATTCCTATCTCCTTTAATATCCCTGCCACTTCAGCTTTGTCTTTAGCCCTCGATTCCTCCCTTGTGGAGCCCTCTTGTTCCTTCACACCTACCACTACTACAGCTCTTTTCCTTTCCATTAGCTGGCTCGTGCATCTAGCTGCCTCCTGGGAGGTTACTGCTTTCATTACAACTTCCTTGACTGTGGACATTGCTCCTGGGCTCTTCATCATTTCAGCAAAGGTTGGGCCAATTGTTGCAGTCCCTGCCATCTGCTACATCTTGTGTGTGTGTCTGTGTGTACTCACCTAGTTGTACTCACCTAGTTGTGCTTGCGGGGGTTGAGCTCTGGCTCTTTGGTCCCGCCTCTCAACCGTCAATCAACAGGTGTACAGTTTCCTGAGCCTAATGGGCTCTATCATATCTACACTTGAAACTGTGTATGGAGTCAGCCTCCACCACATCGCTTCCTAATGCATTCCATTTGTCAACCACTCTGACACTAAAAAAGTTCTTTCTAATATCTCTGTGGCTCATTTGGGCACTCAGTTTCCACCTGTGTCCCCTAGTGCGTGTGCCCCTTGTGTTAAACAGCCTGTCTTTATCAACCCTGTCGATTCCCCTGAGAATCTTGAATGTGGTGATCATGTCCCCCCTAACTCTTCTGTCTTCCAACGAAGTGAGGTTTGTGTCTGTGTGTGTCTGTGTGTGTGTGTGTGTGTGTGTGTGTGTGTGTGTGTGTGTGTGTGTGTGTGTGTGTGTGTGTGTGTGTGTGTGTGTGTGTTTATTGTGGGGGTGGCACGGTGGGGGGGTTAACTGCTGGAGGGATAGAGGGAGAGGGAGTGAACGGGAGAGGGGGAGTGAAGGGGAGTGAAGGGGAGTGAAGGGGAGTGAAAGGGAGTGAGGAAGAGCGAGGGAGAGAAGGAAATAGGCAGAGCGGGGGGGGGGGAAGGAGGACAATCAGGGGGGGGGGTGAGGGATGGGGGGCAAGTCCCAGTGGTGAGGAGGTGAGGTCGCGGTAGGCCTGTTTGTGCGTGCGTGTGTGTGTGTGTGTTTACACTGGCGTGTTATGGCGGGGAGGGGGGGGGGGTCTAGTCAGTGGCGGTGTAATGTAACACACAGGTGTGAAAACCTAGTACCAAGCTGAGGATCTTGAGCTAATTTTTGTATTTTAATTATCTTATGTTCAAAGCTAATTACTATATAAAGAACACTGTACACCTTGTATGACTGACTTTGAGAGGCACTCACCTCCAAGTAAGCATCCCACAGCACAATTAGGTGATTTATGAAGCGATGTCCGCCGTAATTGTTGTCGTCCCCGCCAGAGGTCCTCCCACGTGGTGGTCCAAGTCCTTCCCTTCTCAGGCCTCTGATGCCACCGTCTTGCCACAATCTCGTTCTTTTTCGATTTTTTTCCTATCCAACGTTATAACAATTCACTATGTTGCGTTATCACTGCGTTGCTGTACCCTTCATATGACCAAAAACTATGTTTTGGGCTCCCTGGTACGTAAATATCCCAAGAATATTGAAGTAAATCGCGGACCGCCGTTCTACACTTGTTCCCGCGCCTGTGTCCCGCATGTGTGTATATATACTGGTAACCAGGAAAACGTGATTAGTAAAAGGTTAGAAAACGAATGAACTGGTATGACCACAAGCTAGAACCTGGACCCATCTAAAGAGACATAGAGAGAAGTAGCACTATGATTATCAGTGACTTTTAATCCCATCCATCACAAACAGGGAGGCGCCCACAAAGTCACCAAAACAAAACAGACTGGTAATAAAAAATATGGATACCTCAAAATCACCAAAAGAACTCTCCAACTGTGAGATTTATCCTTTCATCATCTGGCATTTATGGAGCTTATGGATCACATCTGGCGCCCCACGTTGGGCGCCAGATGTGAGATTACTGTTTTCTCCACCTGACAATGACTGGAGCTTATTTACTGTTAAGTGCCTTAGCCCCCAAATTGGTATGCCAGATGTGAGAATATACTTTCGGGTCGACGGCAACCACACACCCAGACTCCATGCAGGGGGGCCAGATGTGTTAAATGAGCGATCTGAAAGGAGAGAGATAGGCGAGAACAACCGCCAAAGGTCCCACAGTACATGAGAAGGATGAAGACCAAGGTGGTCTTCCCCTCCACAATGCACCACAAGACCTTCTCTCACTGGGTCGTTCTCTCTGCAACTCGCTTGCAGCGAATAAAGTGGGTAGAGGACAGGTCCTCGCACTGAATTTGATATTCAGTGGTTGGGGTTAAGGGCTGAAGCCCGAACCAGCTCAAGTACCTCTTCAGGACAATTGTAAGGTAATAAATGGGGGCAGTACTGCAGAACGAGGGAATGACATAAAGGCCTGTGTAAACAGAATACCAATATTTATTCAAGAACTTAATGTCTAAGACACTGTCCCACACTTTACGTTAAATAAGAGTGTCACTTCAAATCAGACAAACACCACTTTGCAGTAGGTCTCCTTGACCCACCACCTGACAGGTGTATAGAGAGACAAAGTCTCGACCCACTGGACAGGTCATCAACAACAATGAACTAACCTGTAACACTTCGTGTACACTCTTGTCAAATCGACCACTTCACCAACACACTACATCAACATATGAAAGTGCGTACACAACAATGTCACAAAGACAATTACCACAATAACACACCCACAAGTCATTACGTTACTTTACTCAATGCCACTAAGACATACAATAACACAACTAAATTACTTTAACAGCAATGTCACAAAGACATTCAATCAATTGCGTTAACACGTCACTCAAACTACCAACAACGAAATATTTACACACACAAATCCCAATAGTGTGATGCATCAACTGAACAAATCCACAAGGGCCGTGACGAGGGTCTTGGACTTAGGTTCGTACCCTCGTCACGGCCCTTGTGGATCCACAAGGGCCGTGACGAGGGTACGAACCTAAGTCCAAGACCCTCGTCACGGCCCTTGTGGATCCACAAGGGCCGTGACGAGGGTACGAACCTAAGTCCAAGACCCTCGTCACGGCCCTTGTGGATTTCATCAATCAAGTATAATAACAACTAATTGCTCAATTAATTTACGTTAAGTAAACACCAACAATTATGTTAATCACTGTCACTCAGACAATTAACAATCACTTAACTCATGTTACTTTAATGTTTATCACATAGATGAAACAATCAATTAACAACTTGATACGCTGTCAACTGACAGCTACCGATCAATAAAGATTCTGACTTTACCGATTACGTTAATGAATCAATAACAAGGATTTCACTAAGACAATCCAGTACCGCCAAGACCGTACAGTAGTTTCAAAGCGTTATATGACAAAGAGTGCTGGGAAGACAGGACACCACGAGCATAGCTCTCATCCTGTAACTACACTTAGGTAATTACACAATAATGAGAATCGATACTTGTCACAGAGACAAAATAAACCGATGAGTAACGCTAAACAATTATGTGTCACCCGACACATCACACAATGACTTACTCAAATTTTGGATCTAGCCAATCACATCTTACACACTTCAATTACAGCTGATCCTCGATGATGTTCAGTTACTCGGTCGACTGGAGAAATGGTGATGTTAAATCCCGATAATAGAGGATGTACTACTCAAGGCTAATTAATCACAGAGATCAGCTCTATACAGCCCCAGCGCAAGTTGCAACAATTTCTTAACAGTCACTGTTTACTACGTGAAGTACAACTGAGTTACTCCTTGATCACCCCATTTTCTATTGATTAGAAGAGAGGAGAGGCCTACTGCTTCTCAGAGCCTCTGTTTTCTGTTGTGACGTGTGTGGCCCGTGAATGCACACATGAAAGCAGGATTTTTGTTGATGGAAATCTAATCCTCTGGACTTCAGCAATATCCCAGCGATCCGGTGCCTGGAATAATTACTGGTGTGAAGGTAACAATACGTCAGGACAAGGGCAAATAGAGGCCTTCCTTCGAGCTCCTGAAGGTGGCCTGCTGTCTCCCCTGAATGTCCTGACCTGAATGCCAGCACATGACCCCTCAGGCAAATGCCTGGAGGCCGTGATGTCAGTGGAGAACCCTCGAGGACAATGGAGGAGGAGTGCCACCACAATGTAGGCGAGCCTAATAAGCAGCTAAGCAGACCTCCTCTATCCACATACAGAAAACACCAGAAAATTAAAAAAGAACAAACCCGAAACCATTCCACAAGTAAACTAGCAACCGGAGAGAAACGTCAGCCATCGCATAGGTAGTAAGCAGACTACGCCAGCCGCAGTGCCCCCTTTCCCCCCAAGCCAATAACACTACCCGTACCCGGGGGCAACACAGAAAGCCCCAGACCCCCGACTAACCCCAAAGGCGAAGACAACATCAAGCAACGAAGTCCTCAAACAGAGAGTGAATCCCAATCGTCCAGGAATGATAACCCTGACACGCAAGGGTAGTACTCACGGAGCACCTAGGGAAGGGGTTATCTTGAGGTTATCTCGAGATGATTTCGGTTTTTTTTAGTATCCCTGTGGCCCGGTCCTCAACCAGGCCTCCACCCCCAGGAAGCAGCCCGTGACAGCTGACTAACACCCAGGTACCTATTTTACTGCTAGGTAACAGAGGCATAGGGTGAAAGAAACTCTGCCCATTGTTTCTCGCCGGCGCCTGGGATCGAACCCAGGACCACAGGATCACAAGTCCAGCGTGCTGTCTGCTCGGCCAACCGGCTCCCTGTGCTCTAGGTGCATGCAGCTCTAAGTACAAAAACACCTGGCCACCACACCATACACACACACACACACACAGCTTTCACATACACATAGGGCAAAATCTAGAACAGGAACTTTAGGCCAGAGGTGACTGAGAGACTGCCAGCACATCAGGACTAGAACTGAGGTGGTGGGCAGCCGGCTCCCCCTCCCCCCTTTTATTTTAGGGGGGTGTATGGGATATGCTAACGAGCAAAAGTACTAGTTGCGGGCAGGATTGCTAGTTTCTTTCATTTTATTTTATTTTCTTTCAGCGGAGTTTCTTCTCTGGTAGCTTGCTACCTGCTTGATGGGATTCTGGGTTCTTCTACACCCCAAGCTGGCCCGAGGCCAGGCTTGACTTTTGAGAATTTGGTCCACCAGGCTGTTGCTTGGAGTGGCCCGCAGCCCCACATATCCACCACAGCCCGGTTGGTCCAGCACTCCTTGAAGAAAACTATCTAGTTTTCTCTTGAAGATGTCCATGATTGTTCCCGCAATTGTGATTGTCCACAGTTGTGGTTGTCCCACAATTGTGGTTGTCCTCCCCACTGTTGTGGCTATAGGTCGCAATTTTACCAGCTAGTTGTTTTGGTTCGCCTATCTTTCTGGGTGCCCACCCCAATCGATGGCAGAATATGATATACTTTAAATGTAAAGTTCTCATACGCCATTGTTCCCTGCATCTCTCTAAGGGGACCAGATTCTGGCTCGTGGTTCCTGTAGGCATAAGAACTGTTACTGATGACCTCAAACTAATGTAGCACATACTTTATCAGTTCGGATAGCCAGAGCCGACGACGGGGCTCCCCAGAAAACATTAGAAAGTTTTCTTTTGTAAACAGTGGTAGGCAGTTGGAACAAGCTAATTGAGAAGGTGGTGGAGACAAAAACTGTCAGTACTGTAGTTTCAAAGTGTTATATGTACTAGGAAGACAGGAGACAGTGTAGCTCTCATCCTGTAATTACACTTAAGTAATTACCAGGAACCAATGCCAGTGAATTCAAGCCATCATGGAGCTTGTCCACAAACAGCTCCACAACAGCTAAGACACATGATGGCTGCGAAGTGGACCTATACACTGTGGCCTTACCACAGTAGATGCTTCAGAGACCACAGGCAGCAGCAAACAGACTTGCCATTTACCCACATTCTTGGGAAGCACCGGACCAAACAAACAGTACTTCAGCATTGCATAGGGAGCAGTACCTAGGACCAAGAACAGAATTGATAAAATCGATAGGGAAGATTTCCTGAGACCTGGAACGTTAAGAACAAGAGGTCACAGTTTTAAACCAGCTAAACACAGATGCCGAAGAAATATAAGAAAATTCACTTTCGCAAACAGAGTGGTAGACGGTTGGAACAAGTTAGGGAAGAAGGTGGTGGAGGCCAAGACCGTCAGTAGTTTCAAAGCGTTATATGACAAAGAGTTCTGGGAAGACGGGACACGACGAGCGTAGCTCTCATCCTGTAACTACACTTAGGTAATTACCTGAAAAATGGAATTAACTATCTGCCACTCAACCTTTCATGTTTGACAAAACCCATGCCAAGCCCCCACGGCCATGCCAAGCCCCCACGGCCATGCCAAGCCCCCACGGCCATGCCAAGCCCCCACGGCCATGCCAAGCCCCCACGGCCATGCCAAGCCCCCACGGCCATGCCAAGCCCCCACGGCCATGCCAAGCCCCCACGGCCATGCCAAGCCCCCACGGTAAGAAAAGGGTTGTCATTCAAACAGGATGAATTGGAAACTCATACCATAACCAATAGGAAGCAGCAGATCCAAACTCAAAGGCGGTCAGATTCATTAAAGAATCAAGTCCAAATTCTGCAAGAGGAACTGAAACAGGTTCATCCATATCACAAAAGGAGAAGGTGGGAGGATGGAAACCTCCAGAAATAAGACGAGTACATGAAACTGAATGTAACACAGAAATTAACACTGGGGAGGGGGAAGCAGTTGAGTAATGAAGCTCATACATTGAAGTGGGTAGGAGAAATCCATCCAATGGAGCAATATCCTCACCCAATGGAACTAAAGTCCAGAGAGGGTTAGAGGGCACCCATTGACCATTATCAAGCTTCCACCACACCACTAGCACTGGAATCCAGCCAAGATGACCATGGGATGGACCCATATTCCATGCTCGATGCTCGAGACAATAAGGTAACATCGAAAGGAGAAAGATCAGCGCTTGATATCGGTTGTGAAGGCAAAGGCTCAGCATCTCAAGCAAGAAGGGATGGCTTCACCTCTTTCACTGTCAAAGT
>WNGS01004811.1:0-14008 GCA_020271785.1 Procambarus virginalis
CAGGTTGTCCTTTGTAAGCGCAACACCTGTGACTCAATTGGTTTTGTGCCATAAAATGGTTGACGGGTAGCTGAGGGTGATTCAGCTTCCATGGTAGCCTGACCCAGTATTGATTATCTCTGTATATAACTGAGTCCAGGTATTGTTTGTAAGTCCAGTCACATCATCTGCTAGGTTGTTCAGGGACAATGCCGAGAGTTGCCAGGTCCCATAACTTGTGTACAGGGGATCAAGCTCTTCCTCGGACATGTCTCTGAGTTGCAGTGGAGACTGGTCTCCTAGTCATGCAACCATTACTGGGTTGGCATGTTGGTGTTCTACAGGTGCGGGTTGGTTTAGCCGTAATACAGGGCCTGTTAGCAAATAGCCACCTGCAGATGGTAACACGTTCATACCGTGTTTGTATTCCTTTCCTTTGATAAACTTATGGTAGACATCTGATCCCATAAGGATTCCAATATTGGAAAGGTTATCTGTTGTGATTTATCAGCCAAATGAATTCCCCTTTTTCTAGGAATTTGGCTGTTGTCCCAGACCATATACATATAGATCTGTTGGGAATCTATCTACTACTAGAGCTTGTACATTTTGTTCGTAACCTCCTAATCGTACTTTGGGTTGTACTACCTTGAAAACTCGGGCTCCTGAGTCAGTCAGGAATCCTGCTATGTTTATTCGTGTCTCCTCTACAGGTGTAAGTTTCAGGGTATCTACCAACTCTTTGGATATAAAGGTCAATTGGGACCCTTGATCAAATAATCCACGTACGGTGGCTTTGTTCTCTCCATTTCTAATGATCAATCGTGCAGTAGGTAGAGCTGATTTATGTTTAGACCTTGTTGAGAAAACACTTATCAGGTAGCACAGTACAAAGCTGTACTGAGGTGTTAGTTCCTTCCTCCTCCTGTGGTTTGGCAGACTTTGTACTTGAATCCCCACAAAGTGCTGTATGGTGTCGACCCTTATGGCACCTATAACAGGTGCGTATTGTTGATGTGCAGCTGTCGGGATGATGTTCCCTTATACACTTGGTACATCTATGTAACTCCTTGAGTCGTTTTATGCGTGTTGCACGATCGGGGTATCGTCTGCAATTGTACATGGAATGTGATTGTTCACAGAACAGACATGGTCTCCAGACGTTAACAGTATCTTGAGGAGTCACCGATTTGGGTGACGCGTTACCTGTAGGTTTGGAGGTACCAACTGCGTATGTGCCCACACTGCCTTGTCTCCACTTTGGGGAGGGAGAAGTTGTTTAGATTTGTTTGGAGTACTGTTTGTACTCTGTTGTTTACTATTAGTAGTAGACGAAGGTTTAGATGTCGCTTTTCATCTGGGATAACTCTTTCTCGTTCTATGATGGTTTGTAACCCCTTTGTAATCTCTGTTACTGTCAGATATGACTTTCCATACAACACAAACAACTTATCCAGGATGTCCCTGGGTAATTTGCGAGTCATATGGACTTGGATTATCCAGTCTGATTCATCCAAGTTTACTTTATTTTTAAGTGCCTTAAGCAAAGACTCAAGCTCCAATCTAAAGGCTTGGAGTGAGACTGCTGTATTATTTGGATGTTTAATATCTAACAGCTTCTGGGTTAAAATTCTGATAGTCCTTTCAGGCTTCGCATAGTTGTCCTTGAGTAGTTGTACAGCATTGTCATAATCGTCATCTGTGTGATTCAGATTACAGACTACCTGAAAGGCTTCATCCTTCAAGACACTCTGTAAATACGTAAACTTTGTCGTCTTTGGTACATTGACATTAGAATCCACAGAATCGACAATTTGCTCCAGAAATTGTCCCAATTCTCGTCCTCTGTTCCAGAAAAAGTTGGAGACTGAGTGATGGTAATTTGACTTCTGGTGCTGTCTGATTCTGGGTAGTTGTAGCTGCAACATTTATATTGGCCTTATGGGCGTCTATCAAATCTTCATAACGTTGAATTAGTTCAAACGTTGCATCTTCATAATCAGAGTGTTCTTGGAGAATGTTGTTCATCGTATCTTCATCAATACTAGAATCATTAAGTAAATCTTGATACTGTTTCATTTGTTGCAACACACGGTCATATTTGTTCCGTGTAAGCTTAAGATAGTTTTCCAGTGCTGCATAATTAACTGGAGTTTGATTACTCATGTCTTCACATTTGTTAATCTGCCTTGTGAGATGCCCCTTTAAGGCCCTAAGGGTTAATTTTACATTTTGGAGTGTAGACATCTTGAAAGTACTCGCTAGTCGTATGGACTTTTAACTATTTGGCACTTGAATTATAAAGCAACTAGTTTCCGAACTAGAGCTGTTTATCATTTAAAAAATATACTACTGTATAATCATACACGCTATAATTTGAGTGGTAAGCCTGTATCAATGCTGGTATTCCGCAAGTTAGCCCGTCATTATCACTCTTGGTTGGTACAGAGACACAGGTTAACACTCAAAGGTGAAATGATTATAGTTAAATTATACCTATAATTATATGTATGAATATCAGGTTGACAACACAACTCGGGTTGTCATGAATACTGCATAAAAATATGTACTTGCTAGGTTGTAATATATGTTCAACTCTAGACAAGTGTAAAAAATTCTTACCCTTACACCAGGTTAGCACAATAAATTAAACTAGGTTGCTGTACAACACCAGCCTAAAATGTCCTACCCTTGTGCAAGAATTTGCTGTAAACAATGTGGTATGCAGTATGTAATGGTGCAATATTAAAGTAATGTTTATACTTAAATTAAAAAACATTTATAAGTAACTTATAAGTAAAGTAGCCTCTTATCAACCTCTTGTAATGAAAAGGCACAATAGTTCTTTGGCATAGGCCTCAGAACAATAATAGTGCTTTGTTGTAGTTTTGTTTGCTATGAGATTGAAAAGTTAGGCTAGAAAATGTAAATATAGCAATGTCTTTCTGCTATAATATTGCACTACTAATGTATATCAGGATTTTATAACTAGATGCAATGTACCTACTGGTTAACTGTAATAATCATCTAGGTTCAAAGGACCATAATTATGTGGTAAAAACTCCAGGCAGTATATCTCCTTTTAATTGACTTCAATAAATTAAAGTTTATCTTATTTTTTCTTAGTAGGTAAGAAATTGAGTGGACTGTATGTACTTGTTAAAACTGCCTGAAATTAATCTCACACAAATTGGGGGGACAATTTGTAGCTTAAACCACTTTGTAATGGCTCCTTCTTAAACTACAAATTGTTTACCTAAGTTTAATTATATTATTTTATCATACCACATATGGTGGTCTAATCTACTATTATTTCAACAATTATTACTAGTTATGAATACTACTACTACAATAACTAGAATGGCCTTATCTGAGCCTGTAGTAAGGCCCACTAAGGCTGTGTCATGGTAGCATCTATGTGGGTGTGGCCCTGTGCCTCATGGTGCCAATGGCGGCTGTGGAGGCCTTCAAGGCTGGCAACAGCTAGGTACATGTGTAGTTCTACTGCTCAGCTACTTGCTGTTCCAAGTCACAATTTACCTGTTTGGGATGCAAGGAGTTAGTACATTCCCTAAACATATCAATACAGGTATAACATGGTATGTGAGGGCTGTAAAAATGGGGTACACGTACATGGTGTTGGTGTTGTTCATATATTGTAACCGTCTTAAATTTGATATTAAAAGTGCACTAGAATAATAAACAAATACTTGGTAAGACGGATACTGGAGTGCTCTCATTTGTAGTAGTGATGTTGCTGTGGCAGTTTCTTAAGGCAGAGTAGGTCTATCCTGTGGCCATTATCACAACACACCCGCGAGCTCCATTGTTATTGTTTCGTGAGCGTGGCGTCTGTAAGAGACGCTCTGCCTCCCTTGTTCCAATATTTTGTTCTACTTCTAAGTTAAATTTACGTTAACAAGGGAATCAAGCTATATTTTGGTGTTAATAATTATATTCAGTCTTATTGAACACTTTTTTATTCAATTTAGACATTAAACTGTTGTATGAACAGTGGTTTAATAATGTAAATACTGCGGCGACGTCGATGACGTCACGGAGTCTCCCATTCTCTAATTTTAAGAGGATACTGTTAAGGGAAGACTATACTATTGTGTGTGTCGGTTTCCCGACACATGGAAGTTGACTTAATAAAGCAGCCCTCACCTGTTCACGTGCAGTCTGGATCTACGTTGAAGCTCAAGTACCTTTTGGCGTGACTCCTGTGAACACCGACTTACGTCTGTTTGCTCTTTATCCAAACTGCAATAAGAGCAACAACTTCAAACTGATTGATTTTCACACACTACTTTAACCAAGAGTAGTTTCTATGGCTTTAATATAATTCAAAAGAGTTATACAACATTTTGGTGGCAGCTTTGGCAGTGAAGAATACAAATAATCACCAGTAACTGATTTGGTCATTATTTCATTTGTCTGGCATCACAAAAGGTCACCGAGTCACATTAAATGGAAAATGTCAAGACTCTTATTTTCCAATTTGAAAGGCAAAATCTTTTAGTAGAATGCTAATTATCCTCTTTAGCAGTCATGCAGAAAAGGAAAGGGGCCAGTGTCTCCCCCTGCTGGACACCTTCTGCTGAGACAACTTCATGCTCCCCAAACAACAGTGTCGATTCCCTACTGTACCCTGAAGGGGAGTAGACAAGGAAAGCTTGTTCGAACTGCTTCCAGTACCACATCCCTTTTTACCCTCCCAATAGGGAGCCGGTCGGCTGAGCGGACAGCACCCTGGACTTGTGATGTTGCACGTGGGAGCTTCAATGAATTGCATGTTCAATGGCGATTTCAAAGCCGAAGAAGCAGTTCTTCCTCCTGGTAGCAAAGTCGCAGCAATTCCAGACGATGCAAGAGCTAAGGTTATGCCCAAACCCATCATCTTTCTTGGAGACTTCAATCTACCCAGTTTAAAATGGAGAATAGTAAACAATAACATTATAGCAGGAGGTCAACCTGGAAATAACCAACCACAGGTCAGAGAACTACTGAGATTCTGTGACAAATTCTCGCTCAGTCAGCAGATTACAGAACCAACTAGGAACGAAAACATGCTGGACCTGATATTCACGAACAATGAGGAGCTAATCAGAGATATTACTGTCTCAGACACCACGTACTCGGACCACAAGCTCATTGCAGTGCAAACTAACATTAATAACGGTAGTAGGCCCAAGAGAAACAACAAGCGAGAAGGGCTACTCAATAAATTCAATTTTAATAATAAAAGGATAGACTGGGAGAAAATAAACAGGGAACTTACAAACATTCAATGGAAAATGTTCTAAGAAATAAAAATCCTACACAAGGAATAGAAAAATTGACTTCTGAAGGATATGAAGTCTGTCTGAAACATGTTCCTTTGAGGAAAGCCAGAAAGAGGTCCAATGTAGAAAGAGAACACAGACGACATTACAAAAGGAGGAAGAAATTAACGGAAATGCTTAAGCAGACACGACTCTCCATACAAAGAAGAAATAATATAAACTAATATAATAATATAAACTAAATACTGTAATATAATAGGGAGATTGAAGAAATCAAACAGACTGAAGCATTCCTATCAGACTGAAGAATGGCAACTAGAACAGAAAGCAATTCAAGAAATAAAGAAAAACCCAAAATATTTCTTCACATGTGCTAAATCAAAAGCGAAAACCACTGCCAGTATTGGACCTATTCGTACTAGTGAAGGTTCATACACTGAGGATAACAAAGAAATTAGTGAAATCCAAAAAAAAGCAGCATGAGGACATGTTTAGCACTCCGATACTCAGCATGAAAGTGGAAGATTCAGACAATTTCTTTATGAATGATACTTATGTAAATATAACTGATATCAGCACGAGCGTGGCAGATTTTGAAAGAGAAATTGACAATATGCCCATACACTCGGCCCCAGGTCCAGACACATGGAATTCAATATTTATAAAGAAATGCAAAGTGCCAGTAGCACAGGCACTCAGTATAGTGTGGAGGGAGAGCTTGGACACAGGGGAGATACCAGATGCGCTTAAAGCAGCAGACATTGCCCCTCTACACAAGGGTGGTAGCAAAGCATTGGCAAAGAATTATAGACCAGTTGCACTAACGTCCCACATAATAAAAGTATTTGAGAGAGTGATAGGGCTCGCCCAGCAGCTGAACATCTTCATGTTCCTGCAAAAACTGGTACCATCTGCAACCATTCCTATTTGCTTTACCCCTTGATCCTAAAGCTGGATGTCTGGCATTAAAATCCCCTACCACAAGTGTATCTTCAGAAAAGAAGGAATCTGGCAAGTACTTTATAATGATGACGTCATTGACCATTAGCAATGCCTGTGCAGGATCACCGAGGTAACGAAAAACACACGACTCATAGCCGGCTTTTTAATCCCCTTAAACGTGCCTGTGCAGGTTCCCTGAGCGGCTAGCTGGTGACGTCATTGACCATTATTGATGCCTGTGCATGGGTCAGCGGGGTAACCAAAAATGCACGACTCAAATCGCTGCCGTTTAAATCCACGGGGGAAAAATTCATAACTCAAATCGATGCAGTTGACATCCACTGTTAAAAATAACGAAAAAAACACACGGCCCAAGCACTGGCCCGTCACCATTTGTAACGAAAAACACACGACTCAAAACACGACCGTCGCCATTTGTAACGAAAAACACACGACTCATAACGCTGCCGTCGGAAAAAGCAAAACGGCAGCGTTATGAGTCGTTTCCTCATATATATATATATATATATATATATATATATATATATATATATATATATATATATATATGTCGTACCTAGTAGCCAGAACGCACTTCTCAGCCTACTATGCATGGCTCGATTTGCCTAATAGGCCAAGTTTTCATGAATTAATTGTTTTTCGACTACCTAACCTACCTAACCTAACGTAACCTAACTTTTTCGGCAACCTAACCTAACTTAACCTATAAAGATAGGTTAGGTTAGGTTAGGTAGGGTTGGTTAGGTTCGGTCATATATCTACGTTAATTTTAACTCCAATAAAAAAAATTTACCTCATACATAAGGAAATGGGTAGCTTTATCATTTCATAAGAAAAAAATAGAGAAAATATATTAATTCAGGAAAACTTGGCTTATTAGGCAAATCTGGCCTTGCATAGTAGGCCAAAAAGTGAGTTCTGGCTACTAGGTACGACATATATATATATATATATATATATATATATATATATATATATATATATATATATATATATATATATATATATATATATATATATATATATATATATACACGATATATATATATATATATATATATATGCGAACAAGCCTGAATAATCCCCAGGACTATATGCAAATGAAAACTCACACCCATATGCATATAGCACAGGGGACCATCCAGGATTGTAGTGGTGGGAAACGACACGTAGACCGTGCGATTTGTTTTTTTCCGCGCACGGTCTACGTGTCGTGCATTTTTCGTTACCCCAGTGACCCATGCACAGGCATCGTTAATGGTCAATGACGTCATCAGCTGTCCGCTCAGTGACCATGCACAGGCACGTTAAAGGGATAAAAAAGCCGGTCTATGAGTCGTGTGCTTTGCGTTACAACTACCTATCCTACAGGAAGATCAAGCCTCTGACAGCTACTTGACCACTATGACAAAATCACTGAGGCATTAGAGGAAAAACATAATGCAGATGTCGTATACACAGATTTTGCAAAGACATTCGACAAATGCGACCATGGAGTGATTGCACAGAAAATGAGGTCAATGGGTATAACTGATAAAGTAGGACGCTGGATACTAAATTTCCTGTCGAACAGAACACAAAGAGTAACAGTCAATCAAGTAAAATCGAGTCCGAGCGCAGTTAAAAGCTCTGTACCTCAAGGTACAGTCTTTGCACCACTGCTGTTCCTTATTCTCATATCAGACATAGACAAAAACACAAGTCACAGCTTCGTGTCATCCTTTGCAGATGATACAAAAATCAGCATGAAAATTACCTCTGCTGAAGACATTGATAAACTACAAACAGATATTAACAAAGTTTTCGATTGGGCAGCAGAAAATAACATGTTTAACGGTGATAAATTCCAGGTACTCAGATACGGCAAAAATGACGATCTTAAACATAATACAGGGTACAAAACACAATCGAATCTGCCCATAGTAGGAAAACAGCATGTCAAGGATTTGGGAATAATGATGTCCGACGACCTAAAGTTTAGGGAGCATGAGGGAATACAGAGAACATATACGGCACACACAGACGAGATAAAGCACCTAAATTATTGGGATCGTCTCAAAGCTCTCCAAATGTACTCACTAGAAAGAAGACGAGAGAGATATCAAATAATATACACCTGGAAGATACTGGAGGGCCAAGTACCAAATCTGCACAGTAAAATAACAACGTACTGGAGTGAACGACATGGAAGAAAATGCTGAATTGAACCAATGAAGAGCAGAGGTGCCATGGGCACAATCAGAGAACACTGCATGCACATCAGAGGTCCGCGGTTGTTCAACGTCCTCCCAGCAAACATCAGAAATATTACAGGAACAACCGTGGACATCTTCAAGAGGAAACTAGATTCTTTCCTTCAAGGAGTGCCGGACCAATTGAGCTGTGGTGGGTATGTGGGCCCGCGGGCCGCTCCAAGCAACAGCCTGGTGGACCAAACTCTCACAAGTCAAGTCTGGCCTCGGGCCGGGCTTGGGGAGTAGAAGAACTCCCAGAACCCCATCAACCAGGTATCAACCAGGTATGCCATTTTGGGATCGAAGAATCAATCTAATTAGGAAGGTTTTACCAGTTCCTCGTGGCCATCTAAGAAGATTTCCCCAAGCCCGTTATTCACAGTTTGTTAATGCCTTTTCGCTCAAGTAATAAGTAATTATCAAAAAAGGCACCAAACCAGGATGGCTATGTAAGCCTTTTCGCTCAAGCGTTAGCCTAGGAATCTTATTAAACATACGACATGTTCTCTAGAGTGGAGTACTGCTGCACAATGACAGCCCCTTTCAAAGCTGGAGAAATTGCTGACCTGGAGAGCGTGCAGAGGTCCTTTACTGCTAGAATCCACTCAGTAAAACATCTAAATTACTGGGACCGACTAATGAGCCTAAATCTGTACTCCCTTGAGCGCAGGCGTGAGAGATACATAGTAATTTACACGTGGAAAATAATTGAGGGGCTGGTCCCAAACCTGCACACAGAAATAACATCACATGAGACCAGAAGACATGGCAGGATGTCAAAATACCCCCATTGAAAAGCAGAGGTGCAACAGGTACTCAGAGAGAACTCTATCAACATCAGAGGCCCGATACTGTTCAACACGCTTCCACTACACATAAGGGGCATAACTGGCAGACCCCTCACAGTGTTCAAGAGAGAACTGGATAAGCACCTCCAAAGGATACCTGATCAACCAGACTGTGACTCATACGTCAGGCTGCGAGCAGCCGCGTCCAACAGCCTGGTTGATCAGTCCAGCAACCAGGATGCCCGGTCGACGACCGGGCCGTGGGGACGCTAAGCCCCGGAAGCACCTCAAGGTAACCTCAAGGTAACGACAACGGATCACATGTGTTATATTGACCAGACCACACACTAGAAGTTGAAGGGACGACGACGTTTCGGTCCGTCCTGGACCATTCTCAAGTCGCTTGTGACTTGAGAAAGCGACTTGAGAATGGTCCAGGACGGACCGAAACGTCGTCGTCCCTTCAACTTCTAGTGTGTGGTCTGGTCAACATACTTCAGCCACGTTATTGTGACTCTTCTCCTGCACATGTGTTATAATTTTGTTCACGATGCAATTCTACATCAAACGAAGCAGCAGCAGATCAATTCGGTGATGGCATTCCCAATTGATTGAGAACTTTGTTCGCGATTTCTAAGCACACGTCTTCAATCATTAGCAACGCTTCGTTGTAGATTTTTGCTGTGAAATCCATGTTCATATTTGCATTTTCCTTGCGTATTCGACGGATAATATCTTCAGCCATGTGCGATTTATATTTCTCCCATAACTCTGTTGGAAATAACCGAGGCGGTGGTCAATACAATTGCAAACAATGCACAAATTTGATTTTAATGTGACGTGTTGGACGCGTCATTAATACATACATCGCAGTGCCAGTCGTACTCCAATAAATTCAGAGCTTGACATGCACTACGGGAAGTGGCATGTGTTACGCCGTTGACAAATCTCAATTGCTGGAAAGACGTTGGACCGGGAACGTTTACCAACAGTATGCGAAGAAAGAAGCATTCATCCTGATTAGGATGCACGGTGTACAGTCTGCCTATCGTAGTTTATTTGAATATGCCAGGTTGTCCGTCGACTCTCTATCCTCCTTTGTGTCGTTCAAATGATTTTTTACTGGCATTTTATGTTTAATATATAGGCACTTCCGAATACAGTATTGTTTTCGCAAACGCGTCTTTTTGACATGACATGAAGAAAGCAGTTAATGCTGTAGCCGGTGGATTCATAGCCATTTGTTGCACATTTGCAGCTGTGAAATAAACTTGTAGTCCATTTTCATGTTTTCAAAACAAAAAATATTACCGAAATATGTCAATTCAAATGCAGATCAATCGACACAGCTTAATTTCACCACCAACTGCACTGACAAATAATAAGAACAATTAAAAAAATGAAATGAAAAACAATGGAAAAAAATATATACCCATGAAATGAACGGTATGGTAAACAACACAGTTCAATTCCAACGCAATGTCACAAAATAATTAAATCAAAATGAAAGTACAGTAAATCAAAATCTATGAAAATTCAATTTATCAATGCAATCGGAAACATTGAAATGGAATCGTAACATATTTTGTATAGCTTGTGTTGGTCTGACATACAACAGATGGAGCTGTTATAAAAAAAGCATGTTTTTACCTGTCATAGGTGTAGTATCTAAATAGTAGGTATATAAAAACATGCACGTATTCAAATGGAACGTTGTGTCAAAATTTCAAAGCAATCGGTAAAGAACTTTTGGAGATTAAAGCGTGTGTTGCTCCTATGTCCTACAGATGGCACTGTTTCTCAAAAAAAATCATGTTTTTTCCTGTCACAGGTGCGGCATGTATATAGTAGGTATATAAAAACACGTGCCTATTCGAATGCAAAGAGCTGAACAGCAATGCTGTTCGCTCATGCTGCGTGCGCCAACCTTGGTTGCTTCAACAGTACTGTGGCTCTCAAACCGGAGAACATTGCCCACGATTTTTTTTTAAACATGGCGTCTGTTTACAAGAGCCCTGAGGAAGCTAATGTGAACCCTGTGTAGCCGCGGGCCATTTGAATCTTGCCTGGCACCATATGGCATATATATACACCATGTGCTCCGTGGGACATGTTACTCATGGGGTATATATACGCCATACGCTGTTAAGGGCTAATTATATTAATAATTTTAAACAGTATATTAATACATCTATATATTAATTTATATTAATATATTATATATTAATTTTTATTAATATATTTATATATTAATTATATTAATTAATATATTTATATATTAATTTATATTAATATATTTATATATTAATTTATATTTATTTATATATTTATTTATATTAATTTATATTAATATATTTATATATTAAATTATATATTGAAGATAATATATCTTTTACATACTCATCGACTTTCTGGCTGACGAACTATATGCTTCTGACTTCCAATATGCACTTAAAACTGGTTATCTTGAGATGATTCAGGGCTTTAGTGTCCCCGCGGCCCGGTCCTCGACCAGGCCTCCACCCCCTGGAAGCAGCCCGTGACAGCTGGCTAACACCCAGGTACCTATTTTACTGCTAGGTAACAGGGGCATAGGGTGAAAGAAACTCTGCCCATTGTTTCTCGCCGGCGCCTGGGATCGAACCCGGGACCACAGTATCACAAGTCCAGCGTGCTGTCCGCTCGGCCGACTGGCTCCCCCTCATCATCACTGGCATCTGATCCCCAGATGCATCACTGGTTACTCAAAGATCCTTTGCACTTGTGTGGTGGCAGAAACTATTCAGTACTACAACTCACAGAGTAGCTCTGTTCTCTCTCTCTTGATGCTTCCAAAGCTTTTGACAAAGTTGAACACATCAAACTTGTTAGAGAACTGCTTAGCACAAAAGTACAATATATTGTCATTGCTAGACATCTACTCTATATATTTTTATCAGATATGCCAATTAGCTGTGAAATGGAGTAATGTCCCAAATATTTCTCGCTAAAAAATGGGGTCAAACAAAGCACTATTCTTATTCCTATATTGTTTACTATCTACTGTATCTTGATCCATTGTTGAAAGAGTTTAGAGCCAATAGAGCTGAAAAAACAGGACTCGCTATGTAGATTCCAAATTAAAATTACTAGGCAGAGATTCTGTAATGTGTTTTGAAAAGTTTGACTCGTGTGGTAGATCAACTGTTTGTGCAACATTTTCTTTCACCCGATGCCGCTGTTCATTTAGGAGCACATAGGTACTTGGAAGTTAGGCAACTGTTGTCTGCTGCATCCAGGGAAAGGTCAGTAACTGGTCAGGGAATACCTCGATAAGCTTATGTACAAGCTTAATGTCACTGACAACTGGAAACCAAAATATAAAATATACTGTAATTCACTATGGAAGTTTGTTCACCTACGGATTTTAAATTTAAACCTTACTTTAGATACCAATAAAACACCAAGAATAAGCACAGTAGGCCTATATTGTAAAGTATGGGATTTACAACAAATAAAAAACAAAAAATAAAATTATGAAATGACTAAATCAGAACACTGAAGTCCAAATCAGACCCAAGTTACAGGTTCAGATCAGGCTAACACAAGCCTTGGTCTTCTTCTTGATGCTACAAGTAGTCTGCGTGAAGGGTTTATCCTCCCGATTACTGCAGGAATACTAATGTTGGAAGATGCATCACTGGGCCTGCGGGCTGCTGCAAGCAACAGCGTAGTGGACTAAACTCTCTTAAGTCAATCCTGGCCCGAGGCCAGGCTTAGGGAGTAGAACTCCCAGAACCCCACCAAGCAGGTACCGTGGTGTGTCAATGTTGAAAATGACAGGGGTTGAAAATTTTTGTTTGTTGTCTTTTGCTGTAGATATAAGAGTGGCAACTAAAAAGAAAAGTGTGTTAAGAGGAAGACCTGACTCACAGTAGGGTGGAATATTATGTTTATGGTGTCAGCTGATCATTAGTGCTTTTGTGACGAGGCATTTTCCATTTAGTTACAAAATCTTTGGTTATGGTAGTTTTATAGGGTCCTTTATGTGCAACATGAGGAATTGGATGATGGATAATGTAAGGTGTGTCTTGCAATGCTTTGCCCAGTTGGTCTACAAGTTTATTATCGAGTATGCCACAATTCACTAGAACCCATTGGCCAGAGATGTCATAAACTTTCAATTGATTTTCACAGAGAAGTTGAAGGCATTTTGGTTATCTTGAGGTGATTTCGGGGCTTTATAGTGTCCCCCGGCCCGGTCCTCGACCAGGCCTCCACCCCCAGGAAGCAGCCCGTGACAGCTGACTAACACCCAGGTACCTATTTTACTGATAGGTAACAGGAGCATAGGGTGAAAGAAACTCTGCCCATTGTTTGTCGCCGGCGCCTGGGATCGAACCCAGGACTACAGGATCACAAGTCCAGCATGCTGTCCGCTCGGCCGACCGGCATGGATGGACAAACTCTTTGCACATTGTGGAGTAATACGTAATTACTTGAATCACACTCCTGGAGTCACTACAGATCATTTACATCCCAACTAGAAATGTTGTGATTATTTGGAGATTGGTACAAGGCATTAATTCAGCCGAGAAAATATTGAAGTTTATTTGGTAACCTCCATCCCTGCTCGAGATGGTATTGCAGGATCCATACAGCGCTAGTGACAAAATAATATACTGTACACGTTGAAAATACTGGAGGGCAAGGTCCTAAATATACACAGAAAAAACAACATACTGGAGTGAACGATATGGAAGAAAATGCAGAATAGAAC
>WNGS01004813.1:16722-28665 GCA_020271785.1 Procambarus virginalis
GAGGTGAGTCCTCATACTCTACCAGGGAGGTGAGTCCTCTCACACTACCAGGGAGGTGAGTCCTCACACTACCAGGGAGGTGAGTCCTTACACACTACCAGGGAGGTGAGTCCTCATACTCTACCAGGGAGGTGAGTCCTCTCACACTACCAGGGAGGTGAGTCCTTACACACTACCAGGGAGGTGAGTCCTCATACTCTACCAGGGAGGTGAGTCCTCTCACACTACCAGGGAGGTGAGTCCTCACACTACCAGGGAGGTGAGTCCTCACACACTACCATGGAGGTGAGTCCTCTCACACTACCAGGGAGGTGAGTCCTCTCACACTACCAGGGAGGTGAGTCCTCTCACACTACCAGGGAGGTGAGTCCTCACACACTACCAGGGAGGTGAGTCCTCTCACACTACCAGGGAGGTGAGTCCTCTCACACTACCAGGGAGGTGAGTCCTCTCACACAAGCAGGGAGGTGAGTCCTCTCACACTACCAGGGAGGTGAGTCCTCACACACTACCAGGGAGGTGAGTCCTCTCACACTACCAGGGAGGTGAGTCCTCACACACTACCAGGGAGGTGAGTCCTCACACACTACCAGGGAGGTGAGTCCTCACACACTACCAGGGAGGTGAGTCCTCACACACTACCAGGGAGGTGAGTCCTCACACACTACCAGGGAGGTGAGTCCTCACACACTACCAGGGAGGTGAGTCCTCACACACTACCAGGGAGGTGAGTCCTCACACACTACCAGGGAGGTGAGTCCTCACACACTACCAGGGAGGTGAGTCCTCACACACTACCAGGGAGGTGAGTCCTCACACACTACCAGGGAGGTGAGTCCTCTCACACTACCAGGGAGGCGAGTCCTCACACTACCAGGGAGGTGAGTCCTCTCACACTACCAGGGAGGCGAGTCCTCACACTACCAGGGAGGTGAGTCCTCACACACTAGCAGGGAGGTGAGTCCTCACACTACCAGGGAGGTGAGTCCTCATAGTCTACCAGGGAGGTGAGTCCTCATACTCTACCAGGGAGGTGAGTCCTCACACTACCAGGGAGGTGAGTCCTCATAGTCTACCAGGAAGGTGAGTCCTCACACACTACCAGGGAGGTGAGTCCTCACACACTACCAGGGAGGTGAGTCCTCATAGTCTACCAGGGAGGTGAGTCCTCATACTCTACCAGGGAGGTGAGTCCTCATAGTCTACCAGGGGGGTGAGTCCTCACACACCACCAGGGAGGTGAGTCCTCACACTACCAGGGAGGTGAGTCCTCATAGTCTACCAGGAAGGTGAGTCTTCACACTACCAGGGAGGTGAGTCCTCATAGTCTACCAGGGAGGTGAGTCCTCACACTCTACCAGGGAGGTGAGTCCTGATAGTCTACCAGGGAGGTGAGTCCTCACACACTACCAGGGAGGTGAGTCCTCACACTCTTCCAGGGAGGTGAGTCCTCATAGTCTACCAGGGAGGTGAGTCCTCACACTCTACCAGGGAGGTGAGTCCTCATAGTCTACCAGGGAGGTGAGTCCTCACACTCTACCAGGGAGGTGAGTCCTCATAGTCTACCAGGGAGGTGAGTCCTCTCACACTACCAGGGAGGTGAGTCCTCTCACACTACCAGGGAGGTGAGTCCTCTCACACTACTAGGGAGGTGAGTCCTCACACACTAGCAGGGAGGTGAGTCCTCTCACACTACCAGGGAGGTGAGTCCTCTCACACTACCAGGAAGGTGAGTCCTCACACTACCAGGGAGGTGAGTCCTCATAGTCTACCAGGGAGGTGAGTCCTCACACTCTACCAGGGAGGTGAGTCCTCATACTACCAGGGAGGTGAGTCCTCACACACTACCAGGGAGGTGAGTCCTCACACACTACCAGGGAGGTGAGTCCTCTCACACTACCAGGGAGGTGAGTCCTCTCACACTACCAGGGAGGTGAGTCCTCACACACTACCAGGGAGGTGAGTCCTCTCACACTACCAGGGAGGTGAGTCCTCTCACACTACCAGGGAGGTGAGTCCTCACACACTAGCAGGGAGGTGAGTCCTCACACTCTACCAGGGAGGTGAGTCCTCATAGTCTACCAGGGAGGTGAGTCCTCACACTCTACCAGGGAGGTGAGTCCTCATAGTCTACCAGGGAGGTGAGTCCTCTCACACTACCAGGAAGGTGAGTCCTCGCACTACCAGGGAGGTGAGTCCTCATAGTCTACCAGGGAGGTGAGTCCTCACACACTACCAGGGAGGTGAGTCCTCACACTCTACCAGGGACGTGAGTCCTCACACACTACCAGGGAGGTGAGTCCTCTCACACTACCAGGGAGGTGAGTCCTCACACACTACCAGGGAGGTGAGTCCTCACACACTACCAGGGAGGTGAGTCCTCACACACTATCAGGGAGGTGAGTCCTCACACACTACCAGGGAGGTGAGTCCTCTCACACTACCAGGGAGGTGAGTCCTCACACACTACCAGGGAGGTGAGTCCTCTCACACTACCAGGGAAGTTAGTCCTCTCACACTACCAGGGAGGTGAGTCCTCTCACTCTACCAGGGAGGTGAGTCCTCTCACACTACCAGGGAAGTGAGTCCTCACACACTACCAGGGAGGTGAGTCCTCACACACTACCAGGGAGGTGAGTCCTCACACACTACCAGGGAAGTGAGTCCTCACACACTACCAGGGAGGTGAGTCCTCTCACACTACCAGGGAGGTGAGTCCTCATAGTCTACCAGGGAGGTGAGTCCTCACACACTACCAGGGAGGTGAGTCCTCTCACACTACCAGGGAGGTGAGTCCTCACACTACCAGGGAGGTGAGTCCTCACACACTACCAGGGAGGTGAGTCCTCACACACTACCAGGGAGGTGAGTCCTCACACACTACCAGGGAGGTGAGTCCTCACACTCTACCAGGGAGGTGAGTCCTCATAGTCTACCAGGGAGGTGAGTCCTCATACTCTACCAGGGAGGTGAGTCCTCACACACTACCAGGGAGGTGAGTCCTCACACTCTACCAGGGAGGTGAGTCCTCATAGTCTACCAGGGAGGTGAGTCCTCATGCTCTACCAGGGAGGTGAGTCCTCTCACACTACCAGGGAGGTGAGTCCTCACACACTACCAGGGAGGTGAGTCCTCATAGTCTACCAGGGAGGTGAGTCCTCACACACTACCAGGGAGGTGAGTCCTCTCACACTACCAGGGAGGTGAGTCCTCACACACTACCAGGGAGGTGAGTCCTCATAGTCTACCAGGGAGGTGAGTCCTCACACTACCAGGGAGGTGAGTCCTCACACTACCAGGGAGGTGAGTCCTCTCACACTACCAGGGAGGTGAGTCCTCACACACTACCAGGGAGGTGAGTCCTCTCACACTACCAGGGAGGTGAGTCCTCACACACTACCAGGGAGGTGAGTCCTCTCACACTACCAGGGAGGTGAGTTCTCTCACACTACCAGGGAGGTGAGTCCTCACACACTACCAGGGAGGTGAGTCCTCTCACACTACCAGGGAGGCGAGTCCTCACACACTACCAGGGAGGTGAGTCCTCACACACTACCAGGGAGGTGAGTCCTCACACACTACCAGGGAGGTGAGTCCTCACACACTACCAGGGAGGTGAGTCCTCTCACACTACCAGGGAGGTGAGTTCTCTCACACTACCAGGGAGGTGAGTCCTCACACACTACCAGGGAGGTGAGTCCTCTCACACTACCAGGGAGGCGAGTCCTCACACACTACCAGGGAGGTGAGTCCTCACACTCTACCAGGGAGGTGAGTCCTCATACTCTACCAGGGAGGTGAGTCCTCACACACCACCAGGGAGGTGAGTCCTCACACACTACCAGGGAGGTGAGTCCTCATACTCTACCAGGGAGGTGAGTCCTCATACTCTACCAGGGAGGTGAGTCCTCTCACACTACCAGGGAGGTGAGTCCTCACACACTACCAGGGAGGTGAGTCCTCACACACTACCAGGGAGGTGAGTCCTCATACTCTACCAGGGAGGTGAGTCCTCATACTCTACCAGGGAGGTGAGTCCTCACACACTACCAGGGAGGTGAGTCCTCTCACACTACCAGGGAGGTGAGTCCTCACACACTACCAGGGAGGTGAGTCCTCATAGTCTACCAGGGAGGTGAGTCCTCACACTACCAGGGAGGTGAGTCCTCACACTACCAGGGAGGTGAGTCCTCACACACTACCAGGGAGGTGAGTCCTCACACACTACCAGGGAGGTGAGTCCTCACACACTACCAGGGAGGTGAGTCCTCACACACTACCAGGGAGGTGAGTCCTCACACACTACCAGGGAGGTGAGTCCTCACACACTACCAGGGAGGTGAGTCCTCACACACTACCAGGGAGGTGAGTCCTCACACTACCAGGGAGGTGAGTCCTCACACACTACCAGGGAGGTGAGTCCTCACACACTACCAGGGAGGTGAGTCCTCACACTACCAGGGAGGTGAGTCCTCATACTCTACCAGGGAGGTGAGTCCTCACACTGCCAGGGAGGTGAGTCCTCATAGTCTACCAGGGAGGTGAGTCCTCATAGTCTACCAGGGAGGTGAGTCCTCATAGTCTACCAGGAAGGTGAGTCCTCATAGTCTACCAGGGAGGTGAGTCCTCATAGTCTACCAAGGTGGAGATCCTCACACTCACCCGGCTCTTCGAAAGGGCTTTTGCCTGGGTTCGTATCCAGGACGGAGAAAGATTGACTAGGCACCAATCCTCAACTGTAGCCTCTGTTCAACCAACAGTAAAATGGATACCTGATTGTTAAACGATTTGGCGGGTCGTATTCCGGGTGGAAATGATGGCGATTAAGGACCCGCCGAGGACGCCATGTGTTCTAGTGGCTTAACAGGAATTTAACAACTCTATATATTATATATAAATAAAATAAAAAGTAGATATAGCGCTATATATATATATATATATATATATATATATATATATATATATATATATATATATAAAATATATATATATATATATGAACTATCAGTGCAGTTATCAACTATATAAGTTTAACAGAGATATAACAGCGGTGATGTTGGTTAGCTTTAGACTGTGCAGAACTACCTGTGCACTGAACTACCTGTGCACTGAACTACCTGTACACTGAACTACTTGTGCACTGAACTACCTGTACACTGAACTACCTGTACACTAAACTACCTGTACACTGAACTACCTGTGCACTGAACTACCTGTGCACTGAACTACCTGTGCACTGAACTACCTGTGCACTGAACTACCTGTACAGTGAACTACCTGTGCACTGAACTACCTGTACACTGAACTACCTGTGCACTGAACTACCTGTGCACTGAACTACCTGTACACTGAACTACCTGTGCACTGAACTGCCTGTGCACTGAACTACCTGTGCACTGAACTACCTGTACACTGAACTACCTGTACACTAAACTACCTGTACAATAACTACCTGTACACTGAACTACCTGTACACTGAACTACCTGTGCACTGAACTACCTGTGCACTGAACTACCTGTGCACTGAACTACCTGTACACTGAACTACCTGTGCACTGAACTACCTGTGCACTGAACTACCTGTGCACTGAACTACCTGTACACTGAACTACCTGTACACTGAACTACCTGTACACTAAACTACCTGTACACTGAACTACTTGTACACTGAACTACCTGTGCACTGAACTACCTGTACACTGAACTACCTGTGCACTGAACTACCTGTGCACTGAACTACCTGTACACTAAACTACCTGTACACTGAACTACCTGTGCACTTAGCTACCTGTACACTAAACTACCTGTACACTGAACTACCTGTGCACTGAACTACCTGTACACTGAACTACCTGTACACTAAACTACCTGTACACTGAACTACCTGTGCACTGAACTACCTGTGCACTGAACTACCTGTACACTGAACCACCTGTACACTAAACTACCTGTACACTAAACTACCTGTACACTGAACTACCTGTGCACTGAACTACCTGTACACTAAACTACCTGTACACTGAACTACCTGTGCACTGAACTACATGTACACTAAACTACCTGTACACTGAACTACCTGTACACTGAACTACCTGTACACTGAACTACCTGTGCACTGAACTACCTGTGCACTGAACTACCTGTGCACTGAACTACCTGTACACTGAACTACCTGTACACTGAACTACCTGTACACTGAACTACATGTGCACTGAACTACCTGTACACTGAACTACCTGTGCACTGAACTACTTGTACACTGAACTACCTGTGCACTGAACTACCTGTGCACTGAACTACCTGTGCACTGAACCTCCTGTGCACTGAACTACCTGTGCACTGAACTTCCTGTGCACTGAACTTCCTGTGCACTGAACTACCTGTGCACTGAACTACTTGTACACTGAACTACCTGTGCACTGAACTACCTGTACACTGAACTACCTGTGCACTGAACTAACTGTACACTGAACTAACTGTACACTGAACTACCTGTGCACTGAACTACCTGTGCACTGAACTACTTGAACACTGAACTACTTGTACACAGAACTACCTGTACACTGAACTACCTGTACACTGAACTACCTGTACACTGAACTACCTGTACACTGAATTAACTGTACACTGAACTACCTTTACACTGAACTACCTGTACACAGAACTACCTGTACACTGAACTACTTGTACACTGAACTACCTGTACACTGAACTACCTGTACACTGAACTACTTGTACACTGAACTACCTGTGCACTGAACTACCTGTACACTGAACTACTTGTACACTGAACTACCTGTACACTGAACTACCTGTACACTGAACTACCTGTACACTGAACTACCTGTGCACTGAACTACCTGTACACTGAACTACCTGTACACTGAATTAACTGTACACTGAACTACCTGTACACTGAACTAACTGTACACTGAACTACCTGTACACTGAACTACCTGTACACTGAACTACCTGTACACTGAACTACCTGTGCACTGAACTACCTGTACACTGAATTAACTGTACACTGAACTACCTGTGCACTGAACTAACTGTACACTGAATTAACTGTACACTGAACTAACTGTACACTGAACTACCTGTACACTGAACTACCTGTACACTGAATTAACTGTACACTGAACTAACTGTACACTGAACTACCTGTGCACTGAACTACCTGTGCACTGAACTACTTGAACACTGAACTACCTGTACACTGAACTACCTGTACACTGAACTACCTGTACACTGAACTATCTGTTCACTGAACTACCTGTACACTGAATTAACTGTACACTGAACTAACTGTACACTGAACTATCTGTGCACTGAACTACCTGTACACTGAACTACCTGTACACTGAATTAACTGTACACTGAACTAACTGTACACTGAACTACCTGTACACTGAATTAACTGTACACTGAACTAACTGTACACTGAACTACCTGTGCACTGAACTACCTGTGCACTGAACTACCTGTACACTGAACTACCTGTACACTGAATTAACTGTACACTGAACTACCTGTACACTGAACTACCTGTACACTGAATTAACTGTACACTGAACTAACTGTACACTGAACTACCTGTGCACTGAACTACCTGTGCACTGAACTACTTGAACACTGAACTACTTGTACACTGAACTACCTGTACACTGAACTATCTGTACACTGAACTACTTGTACACTGAATTAACTGTACACTGAACTAACTGTACACTGAACTACCTGTGCACTGAACTACTTGAACACTGAACTACTTGTACACTGAACAACCTTTACACTGAAATTCCTGTACACTGAACTACCTGTGCACTGAACTACCTGTACACTGAACTATCTGTACACTGAACTACTTGTACACTGAATTAACTGTACACTGAATTAACTGTACACTGAACTATCTGTGCACTGAACTACTTGTGCACTAAACTAACTGTACACTGAACTACCTGTGCACTGAACTACCTGTGCACTGAACTACCTGTACACTGAACTACCTGTACACTGAATTAACTGTACACTGAACTACCTGTACACTGAACTACCTGTACACTGAATAACTGTACACTGAACTAACTGTACACTGAACTACCTGTGCACTGAACTACCTGTGCACTGAACTACTTGAACACTGAACTACTTGTACACTGAACTACCTGTACACTGAACTATCTGTACACTGAACTACTTGTACACTGAATTAACTGTACACTGAACTAACTGTACACTGAACTACCTGTGCACTGAACTACTTGAACACTGAACTACTTGTACACTGAACAACCTTTACACTGAAATTCCTGTACACTGAACTACCTGTGCACTGAACTACCTGTACACTGAACTATCTGTACACTGAACTACTTGTGCACTGAATTAACTGTACACTGAATTAACTGTACACTGAACTATCTGTGCACTGAACTACTTGTGCACTAAACTAACTGTACACTGAACTAACTGTACATTGAACTAACAGTACACTGAACTACTTGTGCACTAAACTAACTGTACACTGAACTACCTGTACATTGAACTACTGAACACTGTTGTGCACTGAACTACTTGTGCACTGAATTGCCAGTGCACTGAACTACTTGTACACTGAACTACCTGTGCACTGAACTACCTGTGCACTGAACTAACTGTGCACTGAACTACCTGTGCACTGAACTACCTGTGCACTGAACTACCTGTGCACTGAACTACCTGTGCACTGAACTACTTGTGCACTAAACTACTTGTGCACTGAATTACCGGTGCACTGAACTACTTGTACACTGAACTACCTGTGCACTGAACTACCTTGTGCACTGAACTACTTGAACACTGAACTACCTGTGCACTGAAATACCTGTGCACTGAACTACCTGTGCACTGAACTACTTGAACACTGAACTATCTGTGCACTGAACTACCTGTGCACTGAACTACCTGTGCACTGAACTACTTGAACACTGAACTATCTGTGCACTGAACTACCTGTGCACTGAACTACTTGAACACTGAACTACCTGTGCACTGAACTACCTGTGCACTGAACTACCTGTGCACTGAACTACTTGAACACTGAACTATCTGTGCACTGAACTACTTGTGCACTGAATTACCGGGGGAGCCGGTCGTCCGAGCGGACAGCACGCTGGGCTTGTGATCCCGTGGTCCTGGGTTCGATCCCAGGCGCTGGCGAGAAACAATGGGCAGGGTTTCTTTCACCCTATGCCCCTGTTACCTAGCAGTAAAATAGGTACCTGGGTGTTAGTCAGCTGTCACGGGCTGCTTCCTGGGGGTGGAGGCCTGGTCGAGGACCGGGCCGCGGGGACACTAAAAAGCCCCGAAATCATCTCAAGATAACGATTACATTGAACTACTTGTACACAGAAGTACAGGTGCACAGAACTACCGGTGGACAGAACTGCCAGTGTACCTAACTACCAGTGCACAGAACTACAGGTTCACAGAACTACACGTGCACAGAACTAACGGTGCACTTAACTACCGGTGCAAATATCTACAGATGCACAGAACCCCCTGGTACACAGAACCCCCTGGTACACAGAACCCCCTGGTACACAAAGGGCCGTGATTCGTAAACCTAGGGTCCGGGTTCGATCCCGGCAGCCAGCGGAAATAGATGGGCAGAGTACCTGTCACCCTGATGGTCTGTTACCTAGCAGTAAATAGATACCTGGGAGATACACAGATGTTATGGGCTACTTCCTGTACTTACCTAGTTGTACTTATCTAGTTGTGCTTGCGGGGGTTGAGCTTTGGCTCTCTGGTCCCGCCTCTCAACAGTCAATCAACTGGTGTACAGATTCCTGAGCCTACTGGGCTCTATCATATCTACACTTGAAACTGTGTATGGAGTCAGCCTCCACCACATCACTTCCTAGTGCATTCCATTTACTAACTACTCTGACACTGAAAAAGTTCTTTCTAATGTCTCTGTGGCTCATTTGGGTACTCAGCTTCCACCTGTGTCCCCTTGTTCTTGTCCCTCCAGTGTTGAATAGTTCATCCTTGTTTACCCGGTCGATTCCCCTGAGGATTTTGTAGGTTGTGATCATGTCCCCCCTTACTCTTCTGTCTTCCAGTGTCGTAAGTTGCATTTCCCGTAGCCTTTCCTCATAACTCATGCCTCTTAGTTCTGGGACTAGTCTAGTAGCATACCTTTGGACTTTTTCCAGCTTCGTCTTGTGCTTGACAAGGTACGGGCTCCATGCTGGGGCCGCATACTCCAGGATTGGTCTTACATATGTGGTGTACAAGATTCTGAATGATTCCTTACACAGGTTCCTGAACGCCGTTCTGATGTTAGCCAGCCTCGCATATGCCGCAGACGTTATTCTCTTTATGTGGGCTTCAGGAGACAGGTTTGGTGTGATATCAACTCCTAGATCTTTCTCTCTGTCTGTTTCATTAAGTACTTCATCACCTATTCTGTATTCTGTGTCTGGCCTCCTGTTTCCACTGCCTAGTTTCATTACTTTGCATTTACTTGGGTTGAACTTCAACAGCCATTTGTTGGACCATTCACTCAGTCTATCTAGGTCATCTTGTAGCCTCCACTATCATCCTCTGTTTCAATCCTCCTCATAATTTTTGCATCGTCGGCAAACATTGAGAGGAACGAATCTATACCCTCTGGGAGATCATTTACATATACCAGAAACAGTATAGGTCCAAGGACTGACCCCTGCGGGACTCCACTTGTAACGTCTCGCCAATCTGAGACCTCACCCCTCACACAGACCCTTGTCTCTTGTTGCTTAGGTACTCCTCTATCCACCGGAGTACCTTCCCTTTCACTCAGCCTGCATCTCCAACTTTCGCACTGCCTCTTGTGTGGCACTGTATCAAAGGCTTTCTGACAATCCAAAAATATGCAGTCTGCCCACCCTTCTCTTTCTTGCCTTATTTTTGTTGCCTGGTCGTAGAATTCAAGTAACCTGTGAGGCAGGACCTGCCATCCCTGAACCATGTTGATGCTGTGTTACAAAGTTCCTTCGCTCCAGATGCTCCACTAGTTTTTTTCGCACAATCTTCTCCATAAGCTTGCATGGTATGCAGGTTAGGGACACTGGCCTGTAGTTCAGTGCCTCCTGTCTATCCCCTTTCTTGTATATCGGGAATACGTTAGTGCTTTCCAATATCTGGCAGTTCCCCTGTTGCCAGTGATTTGTTATACACTATGGAGAGTGGTAGGCACAGTTCTCTTTCTCCTTCCTTTAGAACCCAGGGGAGATTCCATCTGGGCCTATAGCCTTTGTCACATCCAACTCTAGTAAACACTTCCTTACTTCCCCGCTGGAATCTCAAAGTCTTCCAGTGGTTCTGGTTAGCTATTCCCTCTCTTACCTCTGGAATTTCTCCTTGCTCTGAGGTGAAGACCTCCTGAATTTCTTATTCAACTCCTCACACACTTCCTTGTCTTTTGTAGTGAATCCTTCCGCCCATATCCTCAATTTCATAACCTGTTCCTTACTGTTGTTTTCTCCTGATGTGGCTATGCAACAATTTAGGCTGAGTCTTTGCCTTGTTTGCGATGTCATTTTCGTATTGTCTTTCTGCCTCTCTTCTCATCCTGACATATTCATTCCTGGCATTCTGGTATCTTTCTCTGGTTTCCAGGGTCCTGTTATCCTATAGTTTCTCCATGCCCTTTTACTTTGCTGCTTAGCTAGCTTACATCTCTGATTAAACCATGGGTTTCTCATTTCATTTCTCTGTTTCCTTTTGGACTGGGGACAAACTTGTTTGCTGCGTCCTTGCACTTCTGCGTGATGGTAATCCATCATATCTTGAGCCGTCTTTCCCCTGAGCTCTGTTTCCCATGCTTTCTGTCAGAAATGTTCTTATCCCCTCATAGTGTCCCTTTCGGTATGCTAACCTTTTGGTTCGGTATCCCTCCTCGAGTTCAAATAA
>WNGS01004815.1:44877-62086 GCA_020271785.1 Procambarus virginalis
AAAGAATCCAGATGAGATACGCATTTGTGTAGAATGCGTGTTCCCAACAAGGCAATAATGCGTGAACGCCATCCTACACCCACTGTAGATGATATGATATACCGCTTGAATGGTGCAAACTGTATTCAGCAAGTTAGATTAAACAAGGGCTATCATCAGCTTGAACTTGATGATGAGAGTCGATTCATCACAACGTTTACGACACATCGAGGTCTGTATAGGTACAAGCGCCTGAGTTTTGGTATTAACAGTGCTGCTGAAGTATTCCAGCACATCATCAGCCAGGTATTGCAAGATATACCTAATGCTGACAACATGTCTGATGACATCATTGTTTAGGGCCGTACCCAAGCTGAACACGACAAAGCTCTTCGTGCAACATTGCAACGCTTACGAGAAAGAAATTGACGCTAAGCCGAGCAAAGTGTGAGTTCAATCAACATAAAATTGAATTCTTTGGACATGTACTTAGTGACAAAGGTCTGTCTCCAGATCCTAAGAAAGTTGCAGATATCAAGAATGCTGCACCTCCTTCAACATCCACTGAGTACATAGTTTTCTGGGAATGGCAAACTACTGTTCTCGCTTCATTCCAGATTTTGCTACCATTACGAAGCCTCTACGTGAGCTCCTGAAGAAAAATGCATCATGGTACTGGAGCGATGTCGAGCAAAATGCATTTGATGCTGTGAAAGATGCACTAGTAGAAAATGCGACTGCTGCATACTTTGATCCATCAATGGACACTGAGTAACGGTGGATGCTAGTCCTGTTGGTTTAGGTGCTGTGTTAGCCCAACACAAACCTGGTCAACCAGATTCAAGAGTAGTAATTGCCTACGCCAGCCGTTCTCTCACAGATGTTGAGCAACGATACAGTCAGACAGAGAAGGAAGCTCTTGCTCTTGTATGGGGCTGTGAACACTTCAATGTGTATCTGCTTGGTGCACCCTTTACCACGATAGTCACTGACCACAAACCGTTGGAGACCATCTTCAATAATCCAAAGTCCAAACCACCAGCTCGCATTGAGAGATGGGCTCTTCGTCTGCAACCATACAACTTTACGGTGAAATACAAGCCAGGTGCAGGCAATCCCGCTGATTACATCAGTCGACATCCTGCCAACAGTTTCACCATCACCAAGCATCAGCAAGTTGCCGAGGAATATGTACACTCTGTAACCTGTGATGCAGTCCCTAAGGCTCTCACTCTTGACGAAATCCGTACTGCAACCCTAGAGGACCCAACTCTGCAAGCAACAGTGGATGCATTGACTAAGAAAAAGTTTCCACGCATCCCACCCTCAGGAGTTGACCAAGATGCATTCAAAGCACTTGAACGCATCCAGACAGAATTAAGTGTTACGCAACAACGCGACACCGTGCTGCGAGGTACTCGTATCGTCATTCCAGCTGTTCTCCAGCAACGTGCTCTGAAGCTTGCACATCAAGGACACCAAGGTCTTGTAAGGACCAAACAGCTGCTACGAGAAAAGGTGTGGTTTCCTGGCATTGATCGTCAAGCTAAGGACATGCATGATGCCTGTGTCCCTTGCCAAGCTGCAGTGGATACTTCAAGACCAACACCTCTACAACCTTCACCACTACCTGCTGCACCATGGATGGAAGTATCGATGGACTTCTGTGGACCGCTACCAACTGGAGAGTACTTGATGGTAGTCATTGATGATCACTCACGTTATCCAGAAGTAGAAATCATCACTTCCACATCTGCAAAGGCTGTCATCCCGAAGCTCGACAAGATCTTTTCAAACTTTGGCATTCCTGAAGTTGTCAAGACGGACAATGGACCGCCATTTAATGGACAAGACTTTGTCAACTTTGCTGAGCATATTGGATTCAAACACCGCCGTGTGATGCCACTACATCCACAAGCAAATGGAGAAGTCGAGAGATTCATGCAACCTCTCATGAAAGCTGTACGCTGTGCTCATGCCGAAGGACGATCCTGGAAACAAGCTATGTATGCTTTTCTCAGGAACTACCGTGCAACACCGCATGGAACACTGGGCAAGTCGCCTGGCGAACTTTTATTTGGACGTCCTATGAGGATCGCACTACCTGTCATGCCAGCCAAAGTAACGGATAAACGTCTCGCTCAGAAGGATGCACTAGCCAAGGGCAAAATGAAAATTGCTCATGATCAACGTGCAAAGGAACAATTCATAAAGGTTGGAGATACTGTTCTCGTTAAAAGAAAAAAGAGGGAAAGCTAGATATGCCGTATGATACAAAACCATATAAAGTGATTAGTGTAAAAGGAACTATGGTAACAGCGAGTAATAGAGATCATAGTATAACACGTAATATGGCTTATTTCAAAGTGATTCCAAATAGTGTAGAAAATGATGAAGTGCAAAGTCGTGCAAAAGAAAAAGAAAAAATGAGTTATAACTCGATAAACAATTCATCGAGGGATGTTTTTGTATTTAAGGACTCTCGTCCAAAACGTCATGTTAAACGCCCTACACGATATGATGATTAATTGTGTTCCTATGTAATGCAAAGTATTTACTTGTTATGCTAAACTAAATTTAATATTGTTTGAATAATGCAGATCTCTCATTCAATATTTTGTAACTTTGTATTACAGTTTCTTTCATGTTTGTTTAACATTGCATATGTATTTTTAACATTGAAATCCTTTGTGGTAAAGATTGTTTAAATTCTTTGTGTGTTTAATTAATGTTAAATGTATGCAATATCTCTTGATATGTTAATAACTTACTTTGTGTCAATAACTTTGCTTTGTGCTACAAGCATGGTAGACATCCTGTATTCATTCTTTTTAAAGAAAAGGAGGGATGTCATGTTCACAGAAAATGGTACCATCCGTTTTCTATGTGCGGCGGCTGGACGCCACTAGAGAAGGTAAACAAGAGCATACAGGACGCTACCAGCTTGGGAGCTACTCTATCATGTAATTATTTAAGTATTAAAGTCAGTAACCAGGAATGACTTTACATCAACCTTACTACCAAGACTATCTCAGCTATACACAGACACCACACCCCCCTGCACCCGAACTATGTCAATAGGCCGTTCTTCCTCTTCGCTCTTACATCATCACACACAGGGATCACATGATGATGTAAGGGCGAAGAGGGAGAACGGCTTATTGACATAGCTCGGGTGCAGGGGGGGAGTTGTGTAAAATCCTGGTTTGTGCCTCAGAGAGGCTACGGGATCCAGTAAGTTCAGTAGAACGTCGGTTTTAACCCTTTTACCCTGTCGTAGCTCAGTCGATTAAGGCAGTGTCTGGGATGCTCCCGGACGCAGGTTCGAATCCTCGTCACGGCCCTTATGGATTTGTTCATTTCATGCATCACATTAATGTGATCTCTGTGTGTGATACAGTTACAGCCTTAAACATCGTCTTGGACAAACTATTAATGCATTTTAAATATCCGCTAAAGCCGTAATTCCGTCAGGTCCCGTTAATTCAACCATCATGACCAGACCACACACTAGAAGGTGAAGGGACAACGACGTTTCGGTCCGTCCTATACCATTCTTAAGTCGATTGTGATGAGGAAGATTGATTGATTGATAAAGATTAAGCCATCCAAAAGGTGGCACTGACATGAATAGCACGTAAGTGGTGGCCCTGTTGAGCCATTACCAATATCAATAGCTGATACTGGAGATCCGTGGAGGTGCTACTGTACCCTGCGTGACGGGAGATGTCTCCTGTGTGAAATGGCGATGAGGAAGTAGATTCAAGCAATAAATAGGCTAGAGAAAGGTAAGGAGCAAAGTGTAGTAGAGAGAATAGTAGTAGGAATAAGAACTGCAGAGGGCCTATTGGCCCATACGAGGCGGCTCCTATTATAACCACCGAATGAGAAGGAGATAGTAATAGGAATAAGAAGAGGATAGTAAGGAAACGTAAAGAAAACAATGAACCGAAAAGAGAGAAGAGAGAAAGAAAAGGAAAGTGAAAGAACGATAAATGGAAGGGTAAGCTTATGTTTGGTCACGTTTGTTAGAAAGATTAGAACATTTAAGTATTTACTGTGAAAGGGAAGAGTCCACAGCAATAAAGCCAGGAGTCAAGTTCATGTTGAGTACATTGTACCCAACATGAACATTGTAGCATTGTACCATTAATGTACCCAACATGAACTTGACTCCTGGCTTTGTTGCTGTGGACTATTCCCTTTCACAGTAAATACTTAAATGCTCTAATCTTTCTAACAAACGTAACCTAACATAAGCTTACCCTTCCATTTATCTTTCTTTCTCTCTTCTCTCTTTTTGGTTCATTGTTTTCTTTACGTTCCCTTACTATCCTCTTCTTATTCCTATTACTATCTTCTACTCATTCGGTGGTTATAGTAGGAGCCGCCTCGTATGGGCCAATAGGCTCTCTGCAGTTCTTATTCCTACTGCTATCCCCTCTACTACACTTTGCTCCTCACCTTTTTCTAGCCTATTTATTGCCTGAATCTACTTCCTCGTCAAAATCGACTTGAGAATGGTCCAGGACGGACCGAAACGTCGTCATCCCTTCACCTTCTAGTGTGTGGTCTGGTCATCATACTTTAGCCATGTTATTGTGACTCATCGCCTGCATTTAACCATCAGTTCTGACGTCAGACTTGAAAGATCAATAAATTGGCCCTTAACTCCAGAGATACGGATTTCAATATAAGAATCCTTAAATGTATTGTTAATACTTGAATTTACAGGTAAAATATCTTGTGTCTGTCATGAAAATAATGTACTTTCAACCATTCTATGCGGACTAACTTTAGAAAAGCCATCACTTATAGCTGCTGTATAATTTTCTAGAGGGACTTGCAATGCTGCACTAGGACCATTTACACTCATCATGTCTGCGTCTAGTATACAACTAGTACAGTTTTATGAAAACACGTCTTTATACCTATCCATTTTCTTTATATAAGCAGGTCGATTCTTTTTCTTTATTCGCCCACTTGCTATTAATTTAGGACCTATACTTTTCAATGTTTCCATACCTCGTTTTCTAATTGCATCTTTCAAAGTACCTTGTCCTGTGTTTATATCCTGCAAAACATTCTGTCCCATTGTCATTGCAGCTGGCATAATAGTTTTTAATAGGAAAGGAGTTGTTCTACGAGCTAAACCATTTAAGAAACTTAAAATTTCACCACCTTTTATGTGTCTTCTATCAAAAACAGTTATATCACCTGATCCTCCACCTCTCTTTCCTCGAGGTGCGATAAATCGTCCTACCTCGTCAACGGACAGCTGGACAAACCCGACCTTCATGTTTTAACGTGTCGGGAGAGAATAATAAACACCCGCATCTCTTTACCATTATATATCAATGGGTTTAATATGCAATACTGCAATTGTACATCCTTCCTTTTCAAAATATACAAGCTCTCCATCTTGAGCTGTTAATTTAATTATGATACCGTCAATACTAGTCGTTTTTAATAGCTTATATAATTACCTGTGCATTGCATTACTTTGAAACGAAACAACATCCAAGATATTTACAATTTGATTGCCAAACATAGTAGGCTGAAACCTATCCCAATATACACACAAGAAATATATACAGCCTCCAGGCCTAGGGTGGTAATAGTTTTTATCTTGCACAGTGGCCCTGTTAATATATAGTTTATTCATAACAAAAATATCATATGCTTTACCTACTTCAGCTCCAATGGCTTTACATATATTTCGACCAAAGGATAAAGAAATGCGAACAATCAATTTACCATGCTTTGTAATAAATAATTTTAACAACTTCTCACTAAATGCAGCATTAAATTTAATTCGATTAATACTCGATTCATATAAATGCCCCCATGGTCTGGGAAATTATAATTAAGTACATTTCTTATAAAACTCAGCGACCCTCTTGAAAATATAGCTGAAATTTCTCTGTTTAAAATAGTCGTTAGCTCTATGCAATTATCGCTCGCTAAAATATCTGAATTTAAAGTGAAAGATGTATTCACCGTACTCAAATCAGATAAATTTTTATTAGACACTAGAAGTTGAACTGAAATAAGACCTTCCGTGTCATTCTTCATAACTGCAAAATAAGACGGAGGCAGGAATATATTCTTCAGGCACATTTCGTAAGCTTTATTAGAGTCTAACGGCAGCTGATAATGTAATCTATTTTCAAAAGCATTCGGAGCATTATTTTTAAATACATCAGTATCTGAGTTACTTGCTGCATATATAACGTAACTATCCATCTTGTAGTCTATTAGTAAATTATAAAAATAAACAGTATCTCACCTTAATATGGTATCCAGGATGACGTTCCTTCATCTCCCGCCTTGATCCGCCTCTTCAAACTCAGGGGGAGGGAACACTTGATTTTTTGCATCTGCATTTCTAAATAAATTTTTAAGTGTAGATAAAAAATAAAAACAACTTGGCTATGGGCAATTTTTCTTCTGGGAATAACAATTTTGGATAACACATCCTGCCTATAACGTCGTCAACAATATTGAGCCCAATAACTGGCGATGTGATGTTCCCTTCCTCGTCCCACTTTACAAGTACAGTTGTATTAAAATAAAGACCACTACGTGCTCACCATAGCCTGTGCTACTTGGAACTTTTTGTTCCAGGTAGCGAATCTTAAACAACAAATAAATTAATTTAACAAGGTAACTGCAAAATCATAATCCTTAAGCTTTAATCTTAAGTCTATCAAGTGATGTATAACAGGATTTGTTCTCACTGACGCAGGCTTCTCTACACTTACTGCCGTAGGCTTCTTTTGATCAATAACTTTTCGAGGTACAACATAAAATTCTTTCATTATTTCTTATTAAATAGCCTTGAAATAATATTTATAGCAATGGGAAGTAAAATACCCAATAAATTACCTCCTCTTTTGCTCGTTAATATTTCTTACTTGAGTGAAATAGCCTTCTTCTTACAAGCTAATGTGTGGAGTAGAGCTCCATATTTAGAAAGTCGTTTTAAAATAGGCTTTCCAACTTCAATTTTATTTTTAAGAAATTATTAAATGTTTCATATAGGCAAAGTATATGTTCTTTTTAAAGTCTTAATTAACTTTTTCCTAGACTTATAACCTAATTTAGCTAATAGTTCAATAAATCCGTGATACTTGCTAACTAAGGGCTGCTTCTTCATAGTGTCTTCAAGTCATCTGAATTCACCCACTGATCAAATGAACTGTCGTATCCGATGTATCTAACTTTTTATCAAGTAGCATTGCCAACTTTACATTTACTTATAATTCTCTCAATATCAATGTATCTGACAAGTATGTAGGAGTCAGCTCCTCTCTATAAAACCCGCCTTCTACAAGTCTATTATTTAAGTCCTTCAGATAATATAAAGTTGCAGGTCGTTTTGTATCAATATGAGCAATAGTAAATATTTCCTTGGTATTTTGTTGATGAAAACCTCTTTTGAACTTTGAAATACGATTAGATAAGGCAAGCCGTTCTGTATCACCCACAGAAAGAAGATTACTGATGCGCGGTTCAGTTTGTTGGTCCCCCTTTATACACGAGCTTAAACTGTTTAGTCACATCTTGAGGCGAAGATAAAGCATGTACATTAATACATATTGTCCCCTTTAATCCTCTATGGGGGGTTCTATTATATGTTTAACCATATCAGGCAAGACATTTATATAGGTACCCCTTAACTGCGTTGCCTCCAAATATGCCCCCCCCCCCTCAGTGCGCAGGAAATAAATTCTCTGGATTATTTTAAAGTGTCACAAACCCTTCCCTGAGTATGGGTACACAAAAAAAAATCGAAATTGTACTTACTTTGGCTGCTATGGGGTCCGTAAGTTGGGGCGTGAAGTCATCATTCCCCATTCGCCCCGCGCGAATTGCCGCGAATATATTTTTGTTCATTTTTTAGGCACAGTTCCAAATACATTTTATTTGTTTTTACGTGCTAACCCTATGTATAATAAGCACGTACACTGTATTATGGCAGTAGAACATCCGTACTGTCCGAAGACACTGTGTTACGTGCATGACACTTGTGTACACATATGTTGCACATATTTACCATGTATCATGCTAATTTATGTATATACACAATCTATTTACACACTATACACTGTCACACACTATATACATTTACCATCAACACACGCAGAACTCCTCGAGTGTGAGCAGCCACACCAAGCCAGCCAGTCCTCCCTTATTCCTCCAACATCGTACTCGCCATCACCCCTCCTCCCACCATACTGTTATTCACACCAATGTTTCGGGTTCATTTATGTATATTTACAACACATTTACACACTCTACACTGTCACACACCATAAACACACTCAGAACTCCACGAGTGTGAGCTGCCACACCCAGTCCTCCCTCTCTCCTCCAACATTGTACTCGCCATCACCCCTCCTCTCACCATACTCTTACTGTTTTTATTACACTATTTACATATGTTATGTATACCTATCTACATGTTTTATTCACCGGAACTATGAAAGTAAGCCGCTATTGTGTCCAAACAGTACAGTTGCTACCATACACTGCATGAGAAATCACACAGCAGACAGCAGACGACGCTACGATTATGACGTCACCTCCCTCACCAAAATAGCTCCTCCCAACATACTCCTGTTGCTGTTATTACACTATATACACACACTGTATATACCCATGCAACCCGTCCTCGCAAAATCGTATAGTCAATATTGACTTATTAAATATGTGCATAGGTGACATACTTAACAATAGTTTCCCTTGAAAAGCTTCATAGAAAACACCGACCTTACCTAACCTACTTAGTATGTTAAGATAAGCATCTTATTGCTTCGTAATTACAATTATTACCTAACCTATACCTATAATAGGTTAAGTAACAATTGTAATTACAAAGCTATAAGATGCAATTGTTTTAACATACTAAGTAGGTTAGGTAAGGTCGGTGTTTTTTATGAAACTTTTCAAGGGAAACTATTATGTTTAGTATGTCACCTATGCACTTAACTAATAAGTCAATATTAACTATACGAATTTGCGAGGACGGGTTGACCCATGTACATATGTGCTCCCCATAGCGAACCACTAAGCTAGTATGGTGAGCAAAACAAGAGTGGCTGCCACACAGTGAGGCTACCTCAATTCTCTCCCTCCCTCCCTCACCAAAATTCCTCCTTCCACAATACTACGCACAGTGCTAATTATAACCACAATTCTGATCAACAATTTCTGTAAATGAATAATTGACCACACGTTTATTTCGAAAAGGAACCTAAGAAGTCATTTGAAGATTCCTAGATGGACGAAATAATGCTGTGGTGATGTGGCTAGCGCTGTGAACATCGTGAACAGCATTGAATCACTGATATTTGAACATTGTTCCCAGTCATTATCACACTCGGGCTCTTCTATAATACTATCATGGTTAAATAATACAGATTATATATTTATTAGGCGATGCTGTGGTCATTTATGTCGCAGACAATTGCATCTTATAGCTTTGTAATTACAATTGTTACTTAACCTATTATAGGTATAGCTTAGGTAATAATTGTAATTACGAAGCAATAAGATGCTTATCTTAACATACTAAGTAGGTTAGGTAAGGTCGGTGTTTTCTATGAAGCTTTTCAAGGGAAACTATTGTTAAGTATGTCACCTTTGCACATATTTAATAAGTCAATATTGACTATACGATTTTGCAAGGACGGGTTGCATGGGTATATACAGTGTGTGTATATAGTGTAATAACAGCAACAGGAGTATGTTGGGAGGAGCTATTTTGGTGAGGGAGGTGACGTCATAATCGTAGCGTCGTCTGCTGTCTGCTGTGTGATTTCTCATGCAGTGTATGGTAGCAACTGTACTGTTTGGACACAATAGCGGCTTACTTTCATAGTTCCGGTGAATAAAACATGTAGATAGGTATACATAACATATGTAAATAGTGTAATAAAAACAGTAAGAGTATGGTGAGAGGAGGGGTGATGGCGAGTACAATGTTGGAGGAGAGAGGGAGGACTGGGTGTGGCAGCTCACACTCGTGGAGTTCTGAGTGTGTTTATGGTGTGTGACAGTGTAGAGTGTGTAAATGTGTTGTAAATATACATAAATGAACCCGAAACATTGGTGTGAATAACAGTATGGTGGGAGGAGGGGTGATGGCGAGTACGATGTTGGAGGAATAAGGGAGGACTGGCTGGCTTGGTGTGGCTGCTCACACTCGAGGAGTTCTGCGTGTGTTGATGGTAAATGTATATAGTGTGTGACAGTGTATAGTGTGTAAATAGATTGTGTATATACATAAATTAGCATGATACATGGTAAATATGTGCAACATATGTGTACACAAGTGTCATGCACGTAACACAGTGTCTTCGGACAGTACGGATGTTCTACTGCCATAATACAGTGTACGTGCTTATTATACATAGGGTTAGCACGTAAAAACAAATAAAATGTATATGGAACTGTACGCAAAAAAATGAACCAAAATATATTCGCGGCAAGTTGCGCGCCCCGCCCCGGGCGCCCTACTGGCCCCGGGAGCATACATCACGGGCAAACGGGGAATGATGACGTCACGCCCCCACTTACGGACCCCATAGCTGCCAAAGTAAGTACAATTTCGATTTTTTTTTACGTACCCATACTCAGGGAAGGGTGTTTGACACTTTAAACAAAAATCCAGAGAATTTATTTCCTGCGCACTGGGGGGTGTCATATTTGGAGGCAACGCAGTTAAGGGCATTTATATAGGTTTGTATAAAGTTAGAAACATCGGATACGACAGTTCATTTGATCAGTGAGTGAATTCAGATGACTTGAAGACACTATGAAGAAGCAGCCCTTAGTAGTTAAGACTCTTTAAAAAGAACATATACTTTGCCTATCTGAAGTATTTAATATTTTCTTAAAAAATATAATTGAAGCTGGAAAGCCTATTTTAAAACGACTTTCTAAATATGGAGCTCTACTCCACACATTAGCTTGTAAGAAGAAGGCTATTTCACTGAAGTAAGAAATATTAATGAGTAAAAGAGGAGGCAATTTATTGGGTATTTTACTTCCCATTGCTATAAATTTTATTTTAAGGCTATTTAATAAGAAATAATGAAAGAATTCTATGTTGTACCTCAAAAGTTATTGATCAAAAGAAGCCTACGGCAGTAAGTGTAGAGAAGCCTGCGTCAGTGAGAACAAATCCTGTTATACATCACTTGATAGATTTAAGATTTAAGCTTAAGGAATTTGATTTTGCTGTCACCTTGTTAAAATATTTTAATTGTTGTTGTTTAAGATTCGCTACCTGGAACAAAAAGTTCCAAGTAGCACAGGCTATGGTGAGCACGTAGTGGTCTTTATTTTAATACAACTGTACTTGTAAAGTGGGACGAGGAAGGGAACATCACATCGCCAGTTATTGGGCTCAATATTGTTGACGACGTTATAGGCAGGATGTGTTATCCAAAATTGTTATTCCCAGAAGATAAATTGCCCATAGCCAAGTTGTTTTTATTTTTTATCTACACTTAAAAATTTATTTAGAAATGTAGATGCAAAAAATCAAGTGTTCCCTCCCCCTGAGTTTGAAGAGGCGGATCAAGGCGGGAGATGAAGGAACGTCATCCTGGATACCATATTAAGGTGAGTTTCTGTTTATTTTTTATCATTTACTAATAGACTACAAGATGGATAGTTATGTTATATATGCAGCAAGTAACTCAGATACTGATGTATTTAAAAATAATGCTCCGAATGCTTTGAAAATAGATTACATTATCAGCTGCCGTTAGACTCTAATAAAGCTTACGAAATGTGCCTGAAGAATATATTCCTGCCTCCGTCTTATTTTGCAGTTATGAAGAATGACACGGAAGGTCTTATTTCAGTTCAACTTCTAGTGTCTAATAAAAATTTATTTGATTTGAGTACGGTGAATACATCTTTCACTTTAAATTCAGACATTTTAGCGAGCGATAATTGCATAGAGCTAACGACTATTTTAAACATAGAAATTTCAGCTATATTTTCAAGAAGGTCGCTGAGTTTTATAGGAAATGTACTGAATTATAATTTCCCAGACCATGGGGGCATTTATATAAATCGAGTATTAATCGAATTAAGTTTAATACTGCACTTAGTGAGAAGTTGTTAAAATTATTTATTACAAAGGATGGTAAATTGATTGTTCGTATTTCTTTATCCTTTAATCGAAATATATGTAAAGCCATTGGAGCTGAAGTAGGTAAAGCATATGATTTTTTGTTATGAATAAACTACCTAATAACAGGGCCACTGTGCAAGATACATGCTATTACCACCCTAGGTCTGGAGGTCGTATAGATTTCTTGTGTGTATATTGTCATAAGGTTCAGCCTGCTATGTTTGGCAATCAGATTGAAATATCTTGGATGTTGTTTCGTTTCAAAGTAATGCAACGCACAGAAAATTATATAAACCATTAAATACGACTAGTATTGACGGTATCAGTATTAAATTAACAGATGAAGATGGGGAGCTTGTTGGAAATTTCCAACACTGATACATTACTATTGTATCATAATACATCACTATTGTATACTAAGTACAGTAATTATTAACTCTACTAACTGTAGTGCTAATATAAGTTAATATTTCTTTATCTGATCATATGGCTAACATTCTCACGACATCGAGAGGCAGGATTGCATCAGATAATGTCTATCTAAACATATTTTTTATCAATATGTTAGAGAATTGAATGTGGTTCTCTAAATTTATCAGTATTCCGTGCAATAATTAACTATGGATAATATAACTCCTAATGATCCAAAAACCGAGAGTTATTAACTGAGATTTTCATCAAGTAACAGTTTTATCTGTCACATACGAATGCTATGGAGGAATAGAAATTCTTTCCATTTCTCGATTAACACCATTTAACGAGAATATGATATTATTTAATTCCCTACAATTGCAACCCCGTTCTCATTAACGCATTACATCAGTAATTACACGGAAAAGAATTCTCCGTGATTATTAAATTCTAATGTGAATGTGTGAGACGAGTTGAGGGAGAGAGGCGAGACGCCATTATTCCTGCTCTATCACAGGAGCTAGCGACGCCAACAACCACATCGTGCGTCCCGGGAGAGTTGAATTTCCATCAATTCTTCGTTAGGCCCTTGCAGTTAATCGGCCTAGGAGCGTGCAATTGCTCCAGTAGCAATCTAGGATTGCTTCGGTGGACAACCAGCAGGTTAAGTGCCCTAGTATAATTTATATCATGAGATCTCTGTATATATATTTTTACTGTGCACTGTCCATCTTTACGCCACATGACCTCCCCAAACAACAAGTACGTCCATAAGGAACTAATTCTATTCCTTCTATGGTACAGTGAGGATACAGAATATTAGGTGTAGACAATTGGTACATTCAGTTGAAATTTCAGCTTGTATTGAAAGCGGTCGTGGTCCTCTCATTCCCCATGCCACGCTCAGGCACACGTGTTGCAGCAAGTAGCAGACGACGCCATCACACCTCTACCTCTCCGTTCACTGGTTGATGCCTGGTTGATGGGGTTCGGGGAGTTCTTCTACTCCCCAAGCCCGGCCCGAGGCCAGGCTCGACTTGTGAGAGTTTGGTCCACCAGGCTGTTGCTTGGAGCGGCCCGCAGGCCCACATACCCACCACAGCCCGGCTGGTCCGGAACTTCTCTTAGAAAACAGTCCAGTTTTCTCTTGAAGATGTCCACGGTTGTTCCGGCAATATTTCTTATAGTCGCTGGGAGGACGTTGAACAACCGTGGACCTCTGATGTTTATACAGTGCTCTCTGATTGTGCCTATGGCACCTCTGCCCTTCACTGGACCAATCTTGCATTTTCTTCCATATCGTTCACTCCAGTACGTTGTTATTTTACTGTGCAGATTTGGGACCTGGCCATCCAGTATTTTCCATGTGTATATGGAAAATTATCACTATTGCAGCTGAATCCTTTTTCAATTATTTTCTTTCATTAAGTGAAATTAATAATTCATTATCAGTCAAGAATATTTTGTTTATATGATTTGAGATATCTAGCATAATTTGATAGCCTCATTAAAGTCAAATGAGAATGATTTCTTGTTTAACCATCATATAATCTTGCCACTAACCAATATATTTAATGTTTATTTGTATATCATTTAGTAAGAATTACTAATTTTATTCGAGGAAGAACCAGCCTCGATGAAGCGTACTGGGAGTATTTTACTTCTGGTATTAACCCCCAATTTTGTGGAGGACGGAAAGTTTATTCTCGAACATTAATATATCCTCCAGTCCATTGAAATTTAAAGAATAACTTTTAATAGTTCCATTATCCATAAGCACTGGTATTTCAGTCCTTATCATTTATTCCTTTATCGGTTTCTCTTTTCAGTAAAAATAGGGTAGTCCTTCGATTAATTTAAATTAATCTATTAATTAAACATCAATCAATAAATAGAGAGTAAGCTTTCTTCCCAACAGAGCCTGTATATGTTGAAAAGGAAGGATGTACAATTGCAGTATTGCATATTAGACCCATTGTAATGATAAAGAGATGCGGCTGTTTATCATTCTATCCTGACGCGTTTAAACATGAGGGTCGGGTTTGTACAGCTGTCCGTTGACGAGGTAGGACGATTTATCGCACCTCGAGGAAAGAGAGGTGGAGGATCAGGTGATATTTTTGATAGAAGACACGTAAGAGGAGGTGGAATATTAAGTTTCTTAACTGGTCTAGCTCGTAGAGCAACTCCTTTCCTATTAAAAACTATTATGCCAGCTGCATTGACAATGGGACAGAATGTTTTGCAGGATATAAACACAGGACAAGGTACTTTGAAAGATGCAATTAGAAAACGAGGTATGGAAACATTGAAAAGTATAGGTCCTAAATTAATAGCAAGTGGGCGAATAAAGAAAAAGAAACGACCTGCTTATATAAAGAAAATGGATAGGTATAAAGACGTGTTTTCATAAAACTGTACTAGTTGTATACTAGACGCAGACATGATGAGTGTAAATGGTCCTAGTGCAGCATTGCAAGTCCCTCTAGAAAATTATACAGCAGCTATAAGTGATGGCTTTCCTAAAGTTAGTCCGCATAGAATGGTTGAAAGTACGATATTTTCAAGACAAACACAAGGTATTTTACCTGTAAATTCAAGTATTAACAATACATTTAAGGATTCTTATATTGAATTCCGTATCACTGGAGTTAAGGGCCAATTTATTGATCTTTCAAGTCTGACGTCAGAACTGATGGTTAAATTAACGGGACCTGACGGAATTACGGCTTTAGCGGATATTAAAAATGCATCAGTAGTTAACGGGTTGTTCCAGACGATATTTAAGGCTGTAACAGTATATTTAAACGAGCAGGTTGGGGGAATTAATTCACTATTTTCATATTTATCATATGTAAAGATTATGGCAACACTTTCTGAATGTAAAGCTGAACGATTTAAAGAACTAAAGTATTTTTATAATAATGTTTTTCTTGAAAAATATACCTGGTTGATGGGGTTCTGGGAGTTCTTCTACTCCCAATGCCCGGCCAGAGGCCAGGTTTGACTTGTGAGAGTTTGATCCACTAGGCTGTTGCTCGGAGCGGCCCTCAGGCCCATATACCCACCACAGCCCGGTTGCTCCGGCACTCATTGGAGGAATAAATCTAGTTTCCTCTTGAAGATTTCCAAGGGTGTTCCGGCAATATTTCTTATGCTCGATGGGAGGGTGTTGAACAACCGTGGACCTCTGATGTTTATACAGTGTTCTCTAATTGTGCCTATGGCACCCCTGCTCTTCACTGGTTCTATTCTGCATTTTCTTCCATATCGTTCACCCCAGTACATTGTTATTTTACTGTGTAGATTTGGTAGTAGATATGATGCAGATTATTTTAAGAATGCCTCAGTGGACCTTAAATCTAGATTTGTAAAGTTTAAAACTGAGGGAGTAAACTGTTGCTTTAATACTGATATTGGTCATTACAACTTTGAGGGAATATCTTTTGGATGGAGTTGATATTCGTTTAAGATTAGAACTCAACAGTGATCCGTGGGTTATAAATAATATTGAACCTGAATACAAATTTAATATTAAACTAGCTAGAATGTGGATTGGTCGGATAAGTCCGTTCGCATCTGGATTGGAGGCTATTAATAGAGCGCTGGTAGAACAAATTACACCAGTTACATATACGTTTGATAAGACACTCCACAAGACGCCTATTCTAGGGAATGGACAGCAAAAGTTAAGCATTGATGAGCCATGGGGGAGCATTATCCCGGATAAATTATTTATTATGATGGCGGACATGGAAGCCATATCTGGAGCGTATATGCTTAATCCTCTTTATTTCGATCACTGCGAATTATCTAATGTATATATTACACGTGATGGGACGAATTTATTTAATATAACTTGCAAGTTCCCGAATAAATGTTCGAAACTAAACTATGAGACTCAAAATACAGTTGGCTTTAACGCCTGTAATATATACTTGATATATAATTCATTTATAAAAGGACGAACGTTGTTGGCATTTAGACTAATGCCTGAAGAACTGAGAGACACCCTTCCTATAGAGGCTTCGGGCAACTTGAGAATTACGTTAGAATTTGCTGTTCCGGTGAAATCAAATAAAGTTATTATATTATTTGTAAATACAACAGGAGTCTTGAGAATTTATTCTCATCGGCGAGTCATGTGCGATACTAGAGCATTAACTGCAAACAAATTAATACGGCATTGAACAATATGACGGGTAATAAAGCTGGATATATATAGGATGCTATTTAGAGACGGATATATATAGAATAATGAAACGAATACGGGATAGTCCGATTATGTTTATAATAAACACATTAGGAAGAGACTAAGGAAGTAATGGGTCATAGTAATTATACTATAGTATAATTAGAAGTAATTATAAAGACTGCGATGTATATACATTTACAGAGCGACTCCAGAGTTTAAATACATACGTATGCGGGTTATATGCTATGTTTTTCTCTTATTATCTGTCAAACAAGGATCCATATGACGCATTAAAACTATTTGAAACTAGTTTTACTTACGGAGATAATATGCAGAATGATAGGAACATAATGAGGCTATCTTATGAGTTATTTAAAAATATGCCGAGCTGTTATGAAACGCTGTTACGATAAGAGCGATATTTGTCGGAAATGTGCTGGAAGATGACGAGCTGTATGAGGCAACATAAG